>JAMXBD010002570.1:0-183030 GCA_024138025.1 Combretum micranthum
CTTTACTATATCTACTACCTAAGGATCTCATTTAATACATAAAACATCCATTTTGAGCTTGAATAATAGGTGTTTACATAGGCATTATCCAAAGTTACGAATTTTACAAATTGACTACTAACTCAAAATTTTCAATCTTGCTTCTACCTCTTGTTTTACATATTAATCTCATCAAAATCATTTTAACTTATAAAAATCACTACTTAATGATATCTATTACCTAGACCCTTCATTTTTCACATAAAACATGGTTTTAAAGTTGATACAAGGGTTTTCAAAATAGGGCTTTGAAGTCATACGAATTTTCTTTTGAATATTACTAACAAAAACCTTTCCTTTTTAAACTCTTTGTCTTATATACATAAAGATCTACTAACTGCAACATTTATATATCCAAGATGAAGTCTTTATGAGCATTAATGCATGAAGATACAAAATATTTTAGTGAACATAAATGTCAAGCATAATATGAGTGTCTAAGTGCTAGATCTACTACTTATAATGCATGAAAAGGAGTTTAAGAGTATGAGCATATGTTTTCATGCAAGATCTCTACTTTATATGCACGAACATGATAATATCTCCACAAAAGCTCATCAAACAGAAGATCTACTCTTGTGATGGCTTGATATTCATGTATGAGCATTTTCTTATCCCTAGCACTTGCTCATGGGGATTTAAGATGAAAATACACATGAATAATTTTGCCATTACAAGATTAAGTAGTAAGATAGCTTAAGAATCATCACCTAAAGATGGATTTGGTGAAGAAATGAAGAAGAATGAGCTTGATGTGTGTGTGTATGTGTGTGAGGGTGGTGGTGGTCACGGCAACTAGAGAGAAAGAAGAGAGGGTTTTGTAATTTTTTGAACAAATGAAATGAAATGGAAGAGAGAGAAAATTAAAGGACTATATATATTAAGTGTAATTAGGGTTTGTTTGAATAATAAAAGAAAGAAAATAAAACAATTTGAGGGTAAAATAGGGGGGAAGGGGTGCGCCGGCCATCTTGAGTGAGAGAGGGAGAGATTTGGATTTGTTTGAAATTGTAATTTGTGTAATAAAATGTATTAAATGTAATAATTTGTTTAAGAGACAAAAATTTCTTGGAAAAGAAAATATAATGAGTGTTTGTAAGGATGTAAGTTTAGGGTATGAGTAGTGTGTGTAGTAGGGTGTACTTGTGAATAGTGATAAATAGTAGACAAGACATCTACTTTACCGGTAGTGTTCCTTTCTCTTTAAATCCGCCCAACTCTTTTGCCTGTCTTGAGCCTCTTTCATTTTTCGTTGGATTACCCTCGCCTTATCGGCCGCTTCTTGTACCAATTCTGGCCCGATAGCTAACTTTTCCACGTCGTCCCAAAATAGAGGGGACCTACAACGCCATCCATATAAGGCTTCGTAGGGTGACATCTGAATAGTTGAGTGGTAGCTGTTGTTGTAAGCAAACTCAATGAGAGATATATAGTTATCCCAGCTTCCCTTGAATTCCAGCACACAAGCTCTTAACATGTCTTCCAGAGTTTGGATTGTCCACTCAGACTGTCCATCGGTCTGACGGTGATATGGTACTAAAGTGCAATTTGGTACCCAAGCTCTTTCGTAGACTCGTCCGGAACTTAGACACAAATCTTGGGTCTCTATCTGAAATGATCCCTGCTGGTATGCCATGTAGCCGCACAATCTCTCGAATGTAGATCTTAGCTAGCTTATCCATTGAATTAGTCATGTTTATGGGTAAGAAGTGTACCGACTTGGTTAACCGGTCCACTATCACCCATACGGCATCACAACCCAAGGGAGTCTTTGGAAAACCACACACAAAGTCCATGGATATCTGATCCCACTTCCATTCGGGGATAGGTAAAGGTTTTAACAATCCCCCTGGCCTTTGGTGTTCCACTTTCACTTGTTGACAAACTAGACGCTTCATTACGTATTTTGCTATATCCCTCTTCATGCCATTCCACCAATAGTGGCTTTTCAAATCCTGGTATATTTTGGTACCCCCAGGATGCATGGTGTACCCAGAGTTGTGGGCTTCACTCATTATTTCTTTTCTTAATTCTCCATCTTCTGGCACACACAATCTTCCCTTCATTCTATCACGTCCTTGTCGTCTATTGCAAAATCCAGATATTTCCTCGCTTGGGTTTCCTTTTTAATCCTTTGTATTACTTCTTCATACCTTTGGGCCTCTTTAATTCTTTCAATTAAGGTTGGTTCCATTACCAGATTAGCTATCTCAAGCTCTGCACGTTGGTCTATGAATTCAATCCTCAACTTCTCAAAATCTCTAATAAGATCTCTTTGGCTTGTGATTAAAGCAGCTACTTCCCCATAATTTTTCCGACTTAGGGCATCTGCAACTGCATTAACTTTCCCTGGACAGTAGTTTATTCCCAGATCGTAGTCTTTTATCAGTTTCAACCATCTCTTCTGCCTCATGTTCAGTTCCTTTTGTGTGAACAAATACTTAAGACTCTTGTGATCCGTGTATACTTCACATTTGTCCATATAAATAATGTCTCCAAAGTTTCAAGGCGAAGACAATCGCGGCCAACTCCAGATCATGTGTAGGGTAGTTCTGCTTGTAGGGTCTTAACTGTCGAGAGGCATAGGCAATAACCTTTCCTTCTTGCATTAGTACACACCCAAGGCCATTCCTTGAAGCGTCACTATGCACCGTATAAGACTTTTTTGGGTCCGGCAGAACCAGAATCGATGCTAACGCCAACCGTTGTTTCAATTCCTGGAAACTCTGTTCTCTTTTATCCGTCCAAACAAATTTCGCACTCTTTTGTGTCAACTGAGTCAGTGGCTTGGCTATCTTTGAAAAATCTTTCACAAATTTGTGATAGTAGCCAGCCAATCCCAAGAAACTTCTCACTTCGGTAACTTTTGTGGCTGTTTCCATTCCCTACAGCCTTAATCTTCTTGGGGTCAACTGATATCCCATCTCCTGTTACAACATGTCCAAGAAAGGATATCTTATCTAACCAAAAATCGCATTTGGATAATTTGGCGTACAACTTGTTTTCTCTTAAAGTTTGTAAACCATCCGAAGATACTCCTCATGTTGTTCCTTAGTCTTGGAATATATCAAAATATCATCAATGAAGACGATTACACACTTGTCCAAAAGTGGCTTGTAGACCTTGTTCATAAGATCCATGAATGTCGCTGGTGCATTGGTCAGTCCAAATGACATCACCAGGAACTCGTAATGTCCATAACGAGTACGGAAAGTCGTCTTTGGTATATCCTCGGGCTTAATTCTTAACTGATGATATCTGAGCGCAGATCAATGCATGAGAAAACGTACGCTCCTTGTAGCTGATCAAACAAATCATCAATTCTTGGTAAGGGGTATCGATTCTTGATGGCCACCTTGTTTAACTCACCATAATTGACACATAACCTCATCGATCCATCCTTTTTCTTTACAAACAGGACAGGTGCGCCCCATGGCGACACACTTGGTCTTATAAATTTCTGATCCAAAAGTTCCTGTAATTGGGTCTTTAGTTCCTTTAATTCAGGCGGTGCCATCCGGTATGGTGCTTTAGATATCGGTTCTGTATCTGGGGCCAATACAATCTTAAAGTCAATTTCTTTTTTCGGTGGCAACCCAGGTAAGATTTCTGGAAACACATCCAAGTATTCTTTTACCACTGGTATATCCTTTTCCTCTCGAGTTTCCTCCTCATCCAGGATACCTTCGATAGGCACTATCTCATCATCTTCCATCATCAATTCAAAAGAATTTAACCCAAACTTTCTTAGAATTATGGTTTCTCCTACGAACTCCACTCCTTCTCCCGATTAATCATAGAAACTTACCATCCTCTTTTGGCAATCTACTACAGCTTTGACCTGGCTTAACCAGTTCATGCCAAGAATAACTTCATATTTATTCATCTCTAACATTATCAAATCACTCCTCGAGCGATGCCCTTGAATCTCCAATGTGCAATTCTTTATCACTTCCTGAGTTGACACTACACTCCCGTTGGGTGTTTTAATTCTCAGGCTAGTAGTGGTTGTGACTATATGTAATCCAAGTTGCCTAGCCAAACTAATGATAATGAACGAGTGGGTCACTCTCATGTCAAACAGAGCATAAGCCTCAATTTCATTCACCCGTATATGCCCTGTGGTCAACATACATCGATCATTGCTCAACCTTAAAACACTCTCACTGCTACCTATTTGGGGGTTTTAGATTCCATCTTTCCATATATAACATTTTAATTTCTCATAGAAAACTATTAAGTAAAGAACTTTTAACTTAAGAGGGTTTTGTTACTAACTTGTCACTAGGCCGCTATCCATGCCGTCTCCTTGGTCCATGGCCGCCAACTCCACCTCCTCATCATCATCCTCTTCGACCATCCACTGGCCCTCAAAATTGTAGAGTCTCATTCCATGCATCACTGAAGCTGCACGGCTCCCGCTTTTACTCCCTGACCTCATAGGGTTGGTGTTGCTCGGATCCCAAATGGTCGAGTGGCCACACTTTTCCGTTGCGAGCATTCAAAGGCCAAGTGCCCCTTATTTTTATAAATGAAGCAAGTTACGACCATTTTCTTTAGGCATGTATAAACCATATGGCCAGACTCTCCATAAAAGTAACACTTGTTTCTTAGTTGCAGGCATTGTCTAGGGACATGAGCCTCCTTGCACTTGCAACAAGTGACATTGGCCTTTGACTGATTTGGCCTCCTACTAGCGTTATCCTTGAATCCCTAGTACGGTTTGTACCTTTACCTTTAAACCCTGAGCTCGAGGCTTCGAATGGCCTCCTTCCAAATACTCTTTTGTTAGATTCCTGGTATTTCCTTTTTCTGGCTCCCTCTATCACTCGAGCCTTTTCTACCAACTCTAGGTAGGTTCTTACTCTAAATTCTTCCAGTTTAACCCTTAATTCCTCATCCAGACCTCCCAGAAATACCTGTTTCTTTAACTCCTCACTATCCCTGAAGGATTCAGGTGCATACTGTAACAAGTGAGTAAACTCAATTTCATACTGTTCCACAGTCCTTCCTTTCTGCTTGACATGCAAAAAGTTTGCACTATATTTCAATCTTAAGCTGGAGGGAAAATAATTCTCCAAAAATTCTAGGCGGAAAGATTCCCAAGTAACTAGTGCAGCTAAGCTTCTTCTCTTAGAGTCCCACCAGACTCTTACGTTATATCTCAACATATATGTCCCATATTCTAGTTACAAGTAGGGTAGGATCTCATAAGCAGCAAAGGAACGCTCAATCTGAGCTAGCCAATCCTCGGCTTCATCGGGCTTACCGAATGCTCCATCAAAATACTGGTTACTCTTGATGAAGTCCGGTAAGGAGCTTCGATGAGTTCTTTGGTAAGCTGGAGGTGGTGGTAAGGGTACATTGTAAGAATGCTCCTCCTGTGGGGCAGGTGCCTCAGCAGTCACTTCCCGGTAATCTGCGGGTGGTGGTGGTAGCGAAGTTTTGATTTTGGCTCTGGATGAATGTGTTTAAAAGATTGTCCAACTGCCCAATCGCATTCATCACATCATTCTGCGGATTCTGGGGTGCTACTCCCTGTTGGTTTGGTATATCGGGTTGGTCGGCTTCATTTGGGAGAGGTTCTTGCTCCCGATTCCGAATTCGTCGATTTCGTCTGTTTGCACATTATTTAGTAGGTAAGTTTTAGTGTCTTTTTAAAGTTTCCAAATTTGTACAAGTTAATTCGTCAAACAAAGTTTGTAACTTTAAGAAAATTCAAGAAATCAAAATTTCGGAAATGTAATTCAATCTTATAAAACTTATATAGCCATAAAGAAACCATAAAACAAAAGAACTCATATATAAGGAAATAAATTCACAAGTTCAAGATAATGGTATGAATGAATGAGTGCTCATGCGACTATATGCAACTAATGTCATCCGTAGCTAATGCATAACATGCTCGATCATAAAAGAATCATAACTTCTTTTCTTTGAAATAAACATGATCCTTCATTACTTTCGCAAGCCATAAGGAATTACATTGGAAATTTTCAGCTTACAAAATTTGGCAAGCTGCATTCTAGTTCTAATTCTAAACATCCTTTTTTAGCCGAAAACAAAACAAAATATAGGGAAAGGAAAATAACAAAATACTAAACTATCTAGAGAAACTAAGGCAAATTGGCATCCCACATTGCCTACTATAAAAGAAAGAAAAGATTTCATTTGGACTTTATGGGTTGAGCTATCTTTCCACATCTCACTCATCATTGGAATCATCAGGGGTCGAATTGGGGAGTCGTCCCCTACTAGAAGAGCCACTGTCATCCTGACGGACAAACAGGCTAAGATACTCTCTCACATTCATCCTCCTCCTCCTAGTGGGTTGGACTAGGGCCTCATGGTCTTGCTCCTCACTTTCCTCCTCCCTATCCACTCCTCGATCATCTCCTGGATTCACTTCTCCTTCATTAACTCTCACTTCTGGCTTATTCACTTGATTCTCCTCCATCACAGGTTCCCTCCTAAGCCCCTCATCTTCTATCTCTACTTCCATGGGCTCAAGAGCCACGGGTTCGAGAGCCACCTCATCAGTCACTGGAGAATGTTCATCTTCAATGTAAATATCTCTCCATATAAGGGGATCTATCTCAGGCTCTATTCTCCCACTATCGGGAATCTCCAGCGCTTGATTAAAATCCTAAACAATATGATTAGGTTCCAGGTTCATTTCTCCCTCTAATTTTATGGGTGGGTAGGGTTCGGGGCACTGCATTCTCTGCCTAATTAGGGTCCTCTTCGAGATCCTCTCCTCTGTTCTTCTCTTTTCTTCCTTATTCTCTTACCTCCTCTGGTACCGGTGCATTATTTAATTGCATGCCTACATCCTAGCTGGTGGAGGTGGATGTTACGTGTGGTGGGAGAATATCTAAGTAAACCGCATGCCACACAATATGATTCCATGCATCCGCTATGTTCCAGTCATGGTGGTCAGAAAGCTTATCATGAGCATAAACATACAATGGACCTATAGTGATCCACACCCTAAAGTCTGGAGGGGTCGGTTCCTTCGTTCTTCAAATAAAGGTAGCCTCCCTAGTCATGGGCTCATACCCGTATTCTACCATGACTCTCTCTAGAGTATATATCGTCTCCAATTTAGTCCAGCTCCTCCTTCTCATTGGATCATACCTCAATTGATCAATCACCGCTGCCCATCTCGTGTATCTCAATCCTTCCTTCCACAATCTAAACATTTCCCCTATGGTCCGGAGGCTCCTTGCCAAAGCAAAGTCTTCACATAATTCTCTCAGTCCCAGTCGGTATTCCACTAAGGTTTCATCGTTTCTTTTGGTAAAGTTTCTAGCTTGCTCACGGGTCTCACCCAAGGAGACCTACAACAAGAGAAAACTCCTAATTAGATTAATAGAAAGAAATGTTTTTAACTCCATTTTAACTTATTAGTTAACTTCTAGGTTCGATTTCCTTTAGTTCTATTATCTTGCTTTATAACCTAGCGCTCTGATACCAACTTAAACTGTAACGCCCCATAGGGGTATCCTAAACGTAACAGTCCGCCACATACCATATAAGACTCTCGAATCACTATCCAAGTCTTTTGGGAGTCTCGCATAGATGTAAGGCGTCTCTTTGCAACAATAAAATACTCTATTCAATGGAGTTAAGTAGTTTAACCCGACATTCGATAGCATTAGATAATAATTCAAAACGCATATGCAATAGATTACAAAGTCTAAGGGGCATTCCCCCGCAAAAGAATATTTAAAGGTCCATTACAATAATCCAGAGTCTTTTGGTTTCCTGTGGAAGTCTAAACAATTTGAATACAACTTCTATAGGAAATGCCTAGCTCCTGTACCTGAGCTGTAGCCTGTCTCGGTCTAAGCTAAATAAACTCGCTGCAACAAATAGAAACTATAGGGGCGTAAGCTAAACTAGCTTAGTGAGTGAAAACTTCCATGATCACAATTATAGCAAATCAATCAGACAAGTAATTAAGCAGACATATGATATGCATCAAACACGTGAATTCATCAAACATATGACCAGCCGGAAATCATATGTGGATGGACTTGTGCCCTCCATCCCGGGTTAGCAGATTAACGAATCTGCGGTATGACGCCGTTTAGGCTCACGGTCAACCAACTCATATATTCGTTTTATGGATCACGATTAACTAACTCAATAATTCGTTTTATGGATCACGATTAACAAACTTTTATATTCGTTTTATGGATCATGAAAAACCAGCAAATGCTAATGCTCCATCCCATCGTGTTATGAATGAGTTCAATTTCATCTCAATTCCGAATAATCAATTACACCAATTCTTTTAGGTGACTAAACAATAGTCACAGACAGTCAATCCTAGCTCATCTATATAAGCAATAATTAATCACCGGCTTCGATATTCTTTAATTTCACTTCACAGAACAACAACAGACATATATAATTCCCATTCAACCCCATCATGCATATTCATTTTATCTTTGCTAAGTAACTAGTGCAACTATCATTACAATCACAAGCAATAATTGAAATTGGAAGTGATACTCACTCGGCCATGGTACGCCGGTCTTTTAGTAATAGTAATCGGGTGGCAAGGATTCATCGGTTTCGGGATCACCTAACAAGGAAGAAATACCCTAATAAGTACTTCATCACTTAACTAAGCCAACTATAAATCAAAACTAATTAAAATAGCAATTCTCTCTATTTGCGGAAGTCCCGACTTAAAACGGTCATAACTTGGTCATTTTAACTCGGAATTTCGTAAATTTTATATCGATTCCTATCTACTTCAAAAGATCTATCTAATTCTAGTATTATTTCCAAGTTTTCAAAACATTTAGGTCACGGAACAGAGGGATCAGATCTGGTCAGTAACGATTCCCATTTCTGAAAAAGAGTTTTATACTTGTTTGAAATGTATCTAGTTGATAATTCAAGTAGATATGAAGTATGAATGATTTGAATGATTTCCTAACATGAATGATATGTGATGAGTTCAATGTATGCGTGATCTTGATGTTTTTGATAAAAGAAAATTTTAGAACTCCTTAATCCACAAGACTTCGACCATAATTACCTTTAAAAATCTAGTTTTTTAACTTTGACATCACACTAGTGTCAAGCCCCAGAGGGTGCGCTAAACGTGGCAGTCCGCCGCATATGATATTAAAGCTAATGAATGACAATCCTTAGTCACGCAGAAACTTCGATATCACATGCAAGGCGTGCTTCCAAGATAGTAGGAGACTCATAGGGGTACTACGTTTAAATAGATAGCAAAAGCAAGCATAAATTTAAATAGATAAACATAATATCTTCATTTAATAACAATTTAGTACATCATCTTAGGGGCATTCCCCCGCCTTAAGGTCTTTGCACCGCTATACCAATATCAAAATAAACATAACTACTACATAAGCCTACTATAGAGATTTTTCCTGGAAGTCTATGTTCAAAACTAAAAATACATAAACTTCTTCCAAAAACTCCTAGTAGCTTACACTCGTACCTAGCATATGGGGCTCCTTGGGGCCAGCCATAGATAATCATACTGTAATAGAAAACTATAAGGGTATAAGCAAAACTAGCTTAGTGAGATAATTCCAACTATAAGTCATTTCCATAAATCAACCAAGTATTTAATAAAAAACATATGAAAATGCACAAATCATATGAACAAGCAAGATACACATGATCAACTGGAAATCAAGTATAGCATGGATTTAACGCCCTCCATGACAAGGGTTGGGAGGTTTACAGGCCCATACGACCATCAATATCTGCAGATTTACTGGCTCCTGCTTTCCCTGTAGACTTTCCGGCTCCTACAAGCCACCACTACCATTTCCTCATTTCCCCACACGAAGAAAAGTAGTGAAACAAATGTGACCCATGTATATGATATGCATGAATTAATTTCAATATAAATTTAACAAAAAATATTTAGTTCAAGTTAGAGGTGATCAACACAATTCTAATCATATCAATACAAGAATCACAAATTATTTATCAAACGAAATTCCGATATTCTTAGTTTACATTCAAGCAATCATAATCACAAGTCACATGACAATAGTTCATTTTATCTTTCTCTTAATTTCTAGTGCTTCTATTTACAAATACAAAACAAGGAAATGTAACTTGATGAGAGGAATAACTCACTCCATAATGATAGGTCTAATTAAAATAGTCCTCCGGATAGATGATCTTGGGTCCCTTGTCACCTAAACAAGATGAAATACCCAAAATGAGTCTTTCATAAAACTTCTATTCTTGAATATTCTAATCTTTTCTTAAAATCGCGGTAAAATCATATAAAGGGAAATTCCAACTTAAAATGGCCATAACTTGCTTATTTTAACTCGGAATTTCCCGTATAATATACCGTTTTCTACCTACTCAAAAAGCTCTACACATTTCTAAGCTTATTTTCATAAAACTAGGTCGTTTGGGTTCCGAAAAGACAGTGACCAGTTTTACCACGAATTTGCAAAAAATTGTTTTCCTTCTTGTAAATAAAGCTCATTTGAAAAGATGAATATTTCAAGTATTTTGTAAACATATATGTAATAACTCATAACAAATGAATGAAGTTAATGAAGTTGTCTCAACCTATGAAAAGTAAGGTTTTTGAACTTTGAGATTTGTTGGGGTATCCATTTTACTTTTGAAAGATCTTGAGTTATTTGAGATGAATATTCTTTTTCTAAATTTAATCTGTTGTAATTACTTTAAATTCCTAAGGAGTGATTTTATTTTCTAAACTTGGATTCTAACAACTTTTAAAAGTAATAAAATGATATTTTTGTTTCTTGTAATGATTCCAAAAGAATTTCTATTTCTTGATGAAAGATAAGTTTTCATAAAACCTTTATTTATTTAAGGAAAATCATTTCTAAGCATGTTCATGAGTTTTTAAGAAATCTATGTTCTACATTTATTTAAAAAGAACCTTTAGTTTAAGAAACACTTCTTCCTTTATTTTTGTTGAGACAAAAAATTATGTTCATGAATGATTATGAATCATAAACTATAGAAATATAAAGAAACATAATAACTTGAAAGATTAAGAAAATAAGAAAGTAAATCAAGTATTGGGACCTTAGCTTCATCAAGGTACCTTGGGACTAAGAAAAGACTAGTCCCGAAAAGAAAAGAAAAAGTTTTGACTTGATGAGGACAAGTCTAAGACTAGAATGACTAGTCTTAAAAACAACTTGAAATAAATAAATTGCAATGAAGTAAATAAATTGCATGAAAGATAAATAAATTGCAAGACAATGAGCTTATATGCTCTAAATAATATATATAGCTATATAGATATTTAGATAGTTATGAACATAGAGGAAACATAAAGGAACATAAAGGAATTGTGATTATGAACAAAAACAAAGTATGAACCTATTGTTGCTTTCTTAACCTTCATGGTTTTAGAAAACACACACTAAGTTCATTCTAAGTAGATGAACATAAGAATTTCTTGAAGGCATATTGCCTAAAGAAAGAAGAAGAGAGGAACTTCTTGTAAGAGACTTCTTGGAGAGGATTCTTGAGAGATTTTGAGAGAGTAACTTTAGTGAAGAAGTGGTGTGAAAGAAGTGAAGGTATGAGGGGTATTTATAGGAAAATGTGGGAGATAATTTGTGTTAATTAAAAAAGTGAAAAATAAAACAAATTGGGCATCATGGAGGGGTGGCCGGTGCTACTTTCATGCATGGGGAAGAGGAAATTTTAATTTTTTGTTATTTTGTTAATTAAAAGTAAGAAATGAAAGATGTGAAATTGTATTAGAAATGAAAATATGTAAGAAATAGGTGTATGGTTTGTAAGAGTAGGTTGTAAGAAAAAGTAGAGATAGATGAATAGTGTAGAATAGTAGAAAATAGTATAATGTAAAAGTAGACATGACAATTTAATGCCGGTAATAAGAAAATACGCATAAAAAAGCGATATATGATATTTTTAGCTGCCGAAAAATTACGAAATTGATATTTTTGGAAATCTTATATTTTTATGAGTCTAACGGTATATTCAGAATAATTTTCCTATTCCGAGCTCTCGAACATGTTTTTCAAGAACTATGTCCGATCGGGTTCAAAGGACACTCGAATTCCTCTAATCTGATATTTTTATATAACCTATAGCTATTACGAACTATTATAGCTAACTTTTCCAACTTCGTTTTTTAGGGCTTGAGAAAACGGCAATGCTGGACTTAAGCGGTTACGGTAAACTAGGGTTTTGTTGACTCTGATAATCCGGTTGACTTCCGACTAGGGTTTAAGCCTTAATTCGGATAAAAAAATTCGAGGATTTACAACAATTCATACTAAAACTCTCCCAAAATCACTCCATAAAATCCCTCTCTCAAAATCTCTCTCAAGATCTCTCTTTTCTTTAGAAAACCCATTCCCACATATCACTACAAACCATTCTTTTCTTCTTCAACAAATACATAACCTTAGGTAAGAGTTTCTTTCATATACTCATCATGTTTATACAACTTAACGGGAGTTTTTGTGTATGTTTCTTAGACTCATGAGAGTTAAAGAAGCAACAATTTATTCATGTTTTGTTTTTGTTCATATTTCTTTTTTTTTCTTTATGTTATTATTATGTTGTTATTGTTAATGTTATTATTATTTGTTCTAACCTAACTTATAAAAGTATTATGTATATTATGTATATATATTTATTTAGAGCATATAAGCTCATTTGTTATTTATTTATTTTCAAGTTATGCAATTTATTTATTTCATGTTGTTATTAAGACTAGTCATTCTAGTCTTAGACTTGTCCATATCAAGTCAAAACAATTTTCTTTCTTTATTTTTCTTTTCTTTTGAGGACTAGTCTTTCTTAGTCTCGGGATTCCTTGATGAAGCTAAGGTTCCCAATACTTGACTTTACTTTTATGCTCTTATATAATTTTATTATGTTGTTTTTATTATATTTCTCATAGTTACATATTCTCATTCATGCATGAACATGTTGTTCTTGTCTCATCCATAATGAAAATGAGTTTTCTTAAGTAAAAAAAATAAGAACTCTCTTTAAAAATAGTTTTTGTCACATAAGGAATTATTTTTCCATAAAGACTTAAAGTTTTGTTTTAATAAATATTTTCTAAAGTTAGATAAGTTAGCTCAAGTTTTAGTAATAATACTATATGGTATTTTATCAATGAAAATAAAGTTACCACAAACTCTCATTTCAAACCAATAAAATAAGAAAGTTTGTTTAAACTTAATTTTTTATTTAACCAAGAGTTTTCTTAAACTCATTTATCAAAGTTTTTCTACCAACACTCTAGAATACTAAAATCTAGTCAAGTTTTACAAAATTATCAAAATATAACCTTTATAAAAATAAGCCTTACTTAGGAAATAAAAATAATAAATAACTTATAAAATTATTGGTATTATTCTTTTAAAGTGGGTCTAACATTAGAAAGACTTTAGAACACATAACCAATAAGTATTTGGAAAGCTATACTTTCTAGCCATTAGAAATAAAGTTGAAGGAATTTTAAAAGATTAAAATTACTTTTGAAAATTTAAGAAATAGAGTTAAAAGAAGGAAATACTCACTTATGATAATTTAAGAAATTTTTCAAAACAAAACTAATTCTTTTCAAGTCTTAAGCTTATCTTACTTTTAAGGCATTTTGTTTTACAAAATCATTATTGAGACAACACCACTAAATTCATGCATGTAGTTGAGTCTATATATATATATATATTCAAGGATTTTTCAACCATACAAAATATCTACATTTTTGTATAAAGCTCTTGAATGAAGAAAAGTTTGAAACTTAAGTTTTGAAATTGGAATTTTCGTATCAAATCTGTATGCTACTATTCCGAGACCCAAATAACTTCTTTTGATAAAATTAACCTTAGAAATAGATAGATCTTTTCGAGTAGATAGAAATTGGTATATAATATGTAAAATTCCGAGTTAAAATGAGCAAATTATGGCCATTTTAAGTTGGAATGTCCATTTCATACGATTTTTACGAATTCAATAAGATAGATTAGAGAAATTGAATAGATCTTGGATGAAATACTCGTGTCTGGTATTTCTTTTGGTTTAGGTGTTGAGGACCAAGATCTTCTCTTCTCCGAGGATTACTTCGACTCCTAGAAAAACGTATGGACGAATGAGTTTCCTTTACGTTTATGTATTCGCGCATGTGCTTGTAGAATAAAGCACTATATGTTAGGGAAAAGATAAAATTGTATGCATGCGGGTTATCATGGGAATTATGCATGTGAATCGTTGTGTGCAATCAATGAACAATAAGTATATCGGAACCCGATTTGTGGTTGATATAAATGTTCCTATATATGTATTGCTATGTGTGCAAATATTGCTTGATCGCTTTAAATGATTTAATGTCATATTGAAATCCCCATATAATAAATTGCTCATGCATATCATTTAGAATATCATTTCAAAATTTTGCTACTACTCCTCAGCGTAGGACCGGAAAGGTAAGCTACCTTGCTACAACCTTGAGAGTTTAGGACGTTCGGAGAATACGGTCTCAAGTTATAGTCGAGCCGAATCGATCGCTTTGGGTAAGGAAAGCCCAGGGACTAATAGTACAGTTCGTTGGAACCCCAAGACGCGCGCAACTTTAAGGAGGTCTTTTGAGACCCAGTGCAAAGCATTCCCTAACCACCGATGGAGGGGTAAATCAATCATACATACGAAACCAGATAGTCGTATGTAATGTTTGATCATATGATTATTGCATTTCATATGCTTGATTAATAAACTTGGTTGATTGCCTGTTATGAGTACTTTTGCGTAAGGAATATCTCACTAAGCTAGTCATGCTTATACTCCTGCAGACTTTTGACATTGCAGGATTATCCTTTTTGCACCCGAGACCATCCTGACCATCCGGATAGAATTTTTATTTTGAGAAGCTTTTGGAGGAATTCTGTTTTGAAGTCATAGAGTAGATTTCTTCTAAAATCTTCTAGCTTTAGTTATTTTATCTTTAGTAGAACCATGTTATTATTATCGGGGGAATGCCCCTTAGAAGTTGTAAGACCTTATATTTCAATACAATATATTAAGTGTTATTTTGTATGTTCCGCTGTCAATATCTTAAAATGCATTACTTCACCGGTCTCCCTTTGATGTGAATGTACGCCTTATACTGATATAGAAGCTTTCGAGTGACTGAGGTAGTCATTCTTAAGTTTTAATATTGCGTACGGCGGGCTGTCATGTTTAGGGTACTCGTTGGGACGTGACAAGGTGGGTCATAAAGTAATTGTTCTTCAATCCTTAAAAAAAGGGTGTAAATCTTTTTCCTGTTTGGATTCTAGATCATCCAAGCTTGTATCTGAACATATGTTCGATTGATTGCATTACATATGATTTGTTAATAAACTTGTTTGATGTGTAATATGTCTAGTTATTCACTGAGCCCGTGGTTTCGCTTACATTTCTAAAGATGTTTCAGGTTTACTCTACGACCGTGGCTAGTTATATCCAAGAATATGGCCCCAGTAAGAGTTTGGGAGTTAGATACTCATGGGTCAAATCAGGATAAGTTGCTTTCTATTATTCTTAGTATAGATTAGTTAATATATGGATTATCAATTATATATTTGAAGATTTATAGAGAGATTATATGGTCTATAAGATCTTTATGATATTCTCTTATGGTAATGACAGTTATTACTAATTTATGTCTTATATGTATTTACCTTTCTTATCAAAGCAACTAAAAGACCCTGTTGTTTGAGAAATATGTCACTCTCCGAAGGTAATTTAGTGATAGTATTCAAGTGTGGCTTATTTACTACTTGAGGTACCCTCGAGACGTGACAGTACAGGTATCAAACAGTGCATACGCAAGGGTGTCTTTCACTTGTATTGTTCCTGATGACCATATATTTTCTTGTTACTAGCTTGATTAAGAAAGCTTTTATTCCAACTATTTAGCATGCACTTGTGTTAAAACTCAAAAGGTAAGGTTAAGCATATACCTTATATCATACCAAAATCCTCTACTTCATCTCCATCATATTCCTCTTTCGATTTTTTTGCTATGGAAGTCCCAAGAACAGCAAACATTTAGGTAGCACTTGCGGATTTGCTTCCTTGGTTACTCCCTTCTTTCTTGTCTTTAGTTTCACCAGTTCTCTTGGACTAAGAAGCTCCTCCTGGTTGGGTCCTTTGAGGATAAGTAGTCAATACATGTCCCACCTTGTTACAAATAAAGAACGTAGCTCCTGCCCTCTTTTGGCAACCATTAACTATGTGACCACTTTCTCCACAAAAAAGGTATTAATTCCTAAGATGAGGCAATCCCTTAGACAAGGGGATCCCTTGCACTTCAACAAACAAGAGCACCTTTCCAAAAACTTTTCCTTGGCTATCTCGGATGTCTTAAGGAACTCATCCCTTTTGGGGCGAAACTCGTTCCAAGGTTGTCATATGGTCTCTTCCTAAAGGTTTGTCCTCTCTTTCTGCACCTTTTTGCTTCACACCTTCCAATATGCTCAATAACTTGTGCCTTTTCACTACAATAGAGAAATTCTTGATCTCAAACTTAGCAAGCCTTCTGTAACGCCCTAACCTGTTGGCATTACAACCCGCCACGTGTCCTCTCTTAATAGGACACGCTAAGGCTTCGATTTCCACAAATAATGTGAATAACACCTGTATAACTCACAAAGTATAAAAGAAGACATGTGGTCCTCATAAATAAATCATCTGATAAGACCATAATCTACATAATCATAAAACTAGACATTGTTGACATAACTGTAGGTCAACAAGTCGAACCATACTCTAAACTATTACCACATATAAAACTCTAAATACAACTGAAAAATTCAATGAACAAAACATGATTCTAATACTGAATAACAACCAGACATAAAAGTCTTCTTTAATTCATCTTATGTCGTCTATGACTATACAACTAGTCATTAGTAGGGTGGTATGGACAACTAACTCCATCCCCATCCTCATAGACGATATCAAAACCCGATAGATCATATATCACACTATCATCACCTGCACCTGAAATATAACAAAATGAGCGGCGAAGCCCAATATGATAATATCCAATCCAGTTCAAGCAAGGTTATGCACATACAGCATGTATAAATAAATGCAACTGAACTAAATGCATACAACAGTTTATTATCTAATTTAGTCCAGCAAAACAACACAGTTCAGAATCCAGTATACATAAATCCCGAACTCAGAGTAACTCAGACTCTACTTTAAAAACAACCAACTAATTTTGAAAATAAGTAATCATATGCGTATATGGATGAGTGGGTACTCCCTAAATATCCCAATTCCTGAGCACCTAAATTCTACCGGAATCATATCTTAGCACGAGTCTACTTGGAACAACCTCACACTAAGATCATCAGGGTGCCTCACTAGTATCACTGTCTGCTAGGTCTCTACTGGTCAAAGCCAACCACCAGGCAGACAATTATTAAGCCGAATATTTATTAAGTTCATTATGCAAATTTGTTCCTACATCCATTCACAAAATTCTAACCTACAAGCACATACAACAAACAATGGATTGGTCGTACCTTTTATATTCAGGAGATAACTTGAACTATTCAAAGATAACCGTCAACAACTACTAGAAAACCAAATCACAACACTACCAGCCACTACCACCAAACTCTCAAACTCCCAAACCCGATATCAAACAACAACGCCAATCTCAACCTGTAACATATCAACATATATCAAATCACCAACATTCATAGATAAATCAAACTTAACATAAACAACCTATCTACACTAACTTGATTTAGAAATCTTCGTTATTATACTGTCTATTCCGATCAAACTCCACAATCACCAAATATTTTCACCAAAACCCTAATTCGCATAACATAAAGAACATATAAGGATTGTTTAAATCGTATTTTGTTGGAATCCATAATAGAGGAGATTTACTTACTATTTTGAATCACTAAAACCCGTCTCACATTCACCAATTCACTGATCTCACACATGCTAGGGTTTTTCTCAAAAAACCTTCATAACAAAATTCAACCAAACCCTAAGAATCTTGTATAAATTTGTATAAAATCCAAATGAGAAGGTTAAGATTACTTACTTTGGATAAAAAACACTCTCCCGATGATTTTCCAAGCATAAATCTCCAAGAACACTCCAAAACTCTCTTACATGAAGGAGAAAATAATATAAAGAAAATCTGTCGAAAATGTTTTTTGCGTCTCATATTTATAGAAATTTGGTCATACGCCGGCCATACGTCGGCGGCGTACTTGCGGATCTTACCAGTGTACACCATACGCAGGCAAATTTACACTAACGCCGGCAGTCTTCATTGGGGCTTTGAATCCCAGAATTTCAATTCTTCCTTCATACGCCGACAAATCCTTGCCTTACGCCGGTGACTTTCATGCCGGTGTTAAGATAAAACCCTAGTAAACGCCGGCAGCTTTCCTCCCAGCATTAAGAAAAATGCTACTGTTCTCATCCTACATCGTTTCTACGCCAGCGGCGTAGATTCCCCAGGAGGCGGCGTACAAATGCAGAAAATTCAAAGTTTGATTCAATTGATGCCAATTCTGTTCTAACACAGAATCAATCAAACTTAACCTATTTTTAACATCAACATAAAGGCATATTAAAATCTGGTAGCTTGTGAACACTTATCACTTATAATTATTTTGTATATTACACCTTCTTTGATAATGAGGCTCCAAACTAGCTACAAAAGTCTGTCTTTTCATCTCATCTCATCATTATCTATAAACCCCTAATTTTTAGGGTAATTTCAAGCTTAAACCCTAAACTAAAAAGTCAATCGGGAACCTTAAGTCGACAAATCTTCAGGAAACCCTAACAGTTTAGATCCGGCAACCTTGTGTTCTTAAACCAAGAAGTCGAAATATGAGTGAAGAGTATATATTGGTTCATAATAATATTAGGATGCTTAAAAATATCACATTGGTAAATTTTTGACCTATTTCGAACTAGATCGAATAAAGACTTTGAAAAGCGTGTCTCGGGGCTCGGGATACCAAGAATATACTATTAGTACCGTTAGACTTGTGATTTCATAAGATTTCCAAATATATCAGTTATATAATTTTTCGGTAACTAAAAATATATGATATTACGATTTTACTCGTATTTTCTTTACTACTGGTAATTAATTTTTCTACACTATCATAGTATAATACTACACTATTCACTGTCTCTATTTATTACTATTCATCCTTACAAGCTACCATACTTTCTTTTATTTACTTTTCCATTTCCCATACACACTACTCATATCATTTACATATTATTACTTTAAATTACACATAATAATTAAAATAAGCCTTTTCCCCCCAAAACCCCTTCATGCCTAGGCATCCCTCCTCCCCCACACACCCCCCCCCCCCCCCCCCCCCCCCCCCTCCCCCCCCCCCCCCCCCCCCCCCCCCCCCCCCCCCCCCCCCCCCCTTTTTTGTAATAATAACATCAATTTAAATTTCTTTTATTTAATTCTTTAAAAATCACTCCTATTTTTCTATAAATATCCCTCATTTCTTACACTCTTTACACCATTTTCTTCTAAAGTTGCCATGCCAAAATCTCTAAACACAAACACTCTCTATTTTTTTTTTCTCTCCATCTTCTTCTTACAAAATCTTTCTTTTGTCAAAACGAACCCTCTCTCTACACAAACAAAAATCATCTCCATCCAAGAATCTACCACTAAAACATCCTCATACACTTAAACAACTACCCACATCTTCTTTCCATCCATTCTTCTTCTAGCTAATGAGCTTATTTCTTAAGGATCTTCCATGTCAAGTAGCCTTACATGGCTTTAGTGTTGTTTCTTAGGTTGAAAAGCTAAAGAAACAACATTATGATCATGTTTGGTTTATGTTCATGGAACTACCATAATACTCATATATATATATATATATATATATATCTTGCCATAATCTTGCCACATATATATATATATATATATATATATATCTTGTTAACTAAATCTTGCTACAACTTGCCTATATATTGCTTTTTATTTATTCTTATATTGTTATTATATTTGCTCTTATGTTGTCGCTTTCAATATCTACATTTATGCACTTTTTCTTTCTTTCTTTTCTTTTAGGATGGAAACTTTTTCATATCCCGAGAGCTTAGTTCTCCCAATACTTAACCTACTTTATGCTATACATATATTTTACTCATCTCTTCTTATTTCCTATTTATTCTCATAAACATGAATGATTCATGGACAAAATGTTATAATGCAAAAATAAGACTAGGTTTTTAACCAAAAATTTTGATCTTAAGAAAATGATTAGATCTAGAAGCTTAACAAAGAAAGTTTTTGAAAAACTTAGAGATGAGATTATGAACTTGATCTCATAAACGTCACAAATGGTTTTTATAAAATAACAAGTTTTAAGACAAGATGAGTATGAATCAAGAAACAAGTTTTGAAAAAGGAAATAAATTTTCTTCTTCTCTAATGGGTCAGGACATTTTTAAAAATTTAAAGGAAAAATTTAAAACAAAGTTCAAAGTGTATGATTTGATCAAAGTGATGTCTTTCAAAATGAAATAAAGTAGATCTTAAAAGTTTGCAAAGGAAAAATATAAATCTTAGTTTTACAAACATAAAAATCACACCATATAAGTATTGTTAGAACTAAAGAACTTTGCACAAACTTTAGTGATATAAATATAGAATTTTCACTCTCAAGAATTAAAAATAATGATCCTTGATTCTACAAAATTTTCTTAAGAAGATTAAGACCAAGAACTCTTGTAAAACACTTTCAAGAAATAAGTGAGTTTTTCAAAGCTAGAAAAATGGATCTAGAAGCCATCTAGGGAATATTTAAGAGATTAATGATACAAACAAGTTAGTATATGAAAGATGATTTTTTTTATAAATTCCAAGAGTAAAATAATAGAATGAGCATAGAGTAATAATCTTTTTAAGAAATTATGGTTTACTTGGAAATTTTTCAAAAACAAAGCTTAGGAAATTATTGTCTTACAAACTCCATAAAACATTGTTTGAATACATAATGAAATAGATTGATTATCAACTCATGAATCATGCATGATATTGAGTTATGTATGTATATAAAGGAGTTTTTCAAGATATATTGATAGCTAAGTATCTATCAAAGCTTTTGGATAATGTTTGATGTGAATCTAGAATTTGAATTGTGGGTTGGGAATTTCGTATAACAATTTGTACCTTACTATTCTTGACCCAAATGACCTTGTATGATGAAAATAACTTTAGAAATGGATAGCTCTTATCAAATAGGTAGAAATCGGTATATAATATGTGAAATTCCAAGTTAAAAAGACCAAGTTATGGCCATTTTAAGTTGAAATTTCTTCCTACGCGAACCTTGATGAATTTGTTAGAATAGAATTTATAAGTTTCATTTAAACTTCATAGAAATACTCATTAGAGGTATTTCTTTTGTTAGGTGACTTGGGAGACGAACTAGACCTTCCCGAGGATTATTACGATTAAGAGGAATTTCGCACCATAGCAAAGTGAGTTCACTTTTCTTAAATTACGTGCTTATGATTTTACTTGTAATGATAGTAGCATTAGAATTAGGAAAAGATAAAATTGGAATGTGAATGTGAGTTCTACTTGGTTGAATTGATGATAAGAATATCAAAATTGGAATTGCTATAAATATTTGTATGATTTAGTATAGAATTGAAGTGTTTGAAATCTCTATGATCGCCTATAATTCGCTTAAATAATATGCCATGACCATATAACTAAATTTTCCATGTATAACATTTGTTGAGTCACATTGCATTCATTGTTATACCTTTGTGGGAAAAAGACATAATAGTTAGGCAATGTGTGGGCCTAAAAACTCGATTATCGGCACGGGGTTGCCTAAATTAAAATGGAAGTGGAGTAGGCACTTGAATTAACTATATAATTAATGAGTGGGTGGGCACCTGAAACAACCACTAAATAAATGAGAAAAAAATTGAAATCTATGGTCGTATGAGCTTGAAACACCTAACCCTGAATGGAGAGCAGAAATCCATTCAATATAGGACTCCCGAAAAGTCTTATATATTGTTTGCTCATGTGCTTGTGCATTTCATATGGTTTTCTAATATAACTTGCTTGCCTTATTGCTTGATTGAGGATTTAATTTTGGAAGTGAATCTCACTAAGCCGCAAGCTTATACCCTTATAGTTTTTTATTTTAGTATGATTATCTATCCTCAATGGGACATTTCTCTCAGGTACAACTTTTGGAATTTAATGAGCTTTTTGGAAGAAGCCGGGACCTAGATGTTAGGTATAGACTTCTAGTTAAATCTCCTTAATTATATATATATATATATATGTTATTGTAAGAGACTTTTGTGGACCTTAAAGACTCTTATTATTTTGATAGGGGCATGCTCCTTAGATTTTTGAAATAGATTAATCTTGGTCATAACTGTTATGATTTATATTATTATTGCTATGTATGTCTTCATAAGCTATTTTGATTCAAAGTGAGGTTCCCTACATGGTGAAAGTAAGCCTTACACCCAATGTCTAAACTCATGAGATGACTAAAGTTGTCATTGTCACACCCCATAGGGTATCCTAAACGTAACAGCCCGCCACATACTAGATAAGACTCTCGAATTCCTTATCCAAGCCCTTCGGGAGTCTTATAAAGATGTAAAGTGTTCCTTTAAGACAATAGAATACTTCAACAAATGGAGTTAAACAGTTTAACGTGGCATTCATTAGCCATAGATAATAAACCAAAACGCATAATTTATATTTTACAAAATCTAAGGCGCATTCCCCCGCAAAATAATATCAAGTCCATTACAGTCATCCAGAGTCCTTTAGTTTCCAACGGAAGTCTATACAAAAGGAATGGATTAAACTTCTATGGGAAACTCCCATCTCCGGTACCTGTGCTGTGGCTTGCCTCGGCCTAAGCCAGATCAACTCGTGCTGCAATAAGTAAAAACTATGGGGGCGTAAGCTAACTAGCTTAGTGAGTAATAACTTCCATAACACAATTAAGTATTTCATTCAAACAAGTGATTATTCAAGCAAGTGTATGCATCAAAAAATGAGTTTAACAAACATATGACCAACCGGAAATCATATGTGGATGGACTTGCGCCCTCCATCCCGAGTTAGCATTAACGAATCCTGCGGTACGACGCCGTTTAAGCTCACGGTCAACTAACAATAATTCGTTTTATGGATCACGATTAACCAACAAAGTCGTTTTATGGATCACAATTAACCAACAAATTCGTTTTATGGATCACGATTAACCAACATATTCGTTTTATGGATCACGAAAAACCAACCAATGCTAATGCTCCATCCCCATCGTGATATGAATGAATCCAATTTTCAATTGAAGTTCGAATATACATTAGTTCAATTCTTTTAGGTGGCCAACAAGTATTCGCAGACATTACATATGAATTACTAGCTAATCATTCAATAGCTTAGCACCCGGTTTCGATATTCCTTAAGTTCCATTTCGCACAACAACAGCAGACAATATATAATTCCCATATACCCCATCATGCATATCCATTTTCATCTTTGCCTACATCACTAGTGCCACTACATTACAATCACAACCATTAATTGAGAGTGGAAGTAAAACTCACTCGGCCATTGGACGCCGGTCTTTCTAGTAGTAATCGGGCGGCGTAAGGTGTCGTCCTGCTCGGGATCACCTACCAAGTAAGAATAATCCTAATGAGATTCTCATCATGTAGCTAATCCAAACTATGCATCTAGACTAGATGAATTCGGAATTCTCGCTATTTGCGGAAGTTCCGACTTAAAACCCCGTAACTTGGAATTTCACAAATTTTATATCGATCTCTATCTACTTCGAAAGATATATCTAATTCTAATATTAAATTCAAGTTTTGAAAATAGTAAGATCACGGAATAGTGGGATCAGTTCTGTTCGGTCACTTTCTCCATTCCGAAAAATTGTTTCGCTTTTGATAAAAATGTTCCTAGTTAATGATTCATAGATGATTGGTATGGAAATGAATTCCTAGCATGAATGCCATGTAATGAACTCAACATATGCATGGTCATGATGATTTTGTGATAATAAACTCTTATGAACTCCTAAGTGTTAGAAAATTCCATAAAGGTTATTTCTAAGAAGCCATTCTTCCACTTTACACTCCTTAGGGTTTCTTTGATTTTTAATCTTGTAATTCACTTGTTATCTAAATAAAAATGAGTTCTCAAAGTCTATACTAACCATGGCCTTCATTCATGCATAAAAATTCCCATTTTTCATTTGGT
This sequence comes from Combretum micranthum, assembly GCA_024138025.1. Classification (NCBI taxonomy): domain Eukaryota; kingdom Viridiplantae; phylum Streptophyta; class Magnoliopsida; order Myrtales; family Combretaceae; genus Combretum; species Combretum micranthum. Next base: position 24,365 of record JAMXBD010002570.1, read on the forward strand.
AAACATGTTTTTAAACAAGCTTCTTGTAAAAATCCGAATTTTTGAAATTTCATTTTCTTGCATTTTTCTTATGGAAAAACTTGTCTAATGAATTAAAAATTGAAGCTCCAATATATATATTATCTAAGGACTTCATTTAGCTTATAAAACATCCAATTTAGACTTAGATACTAAGTGTTCTTGTAGGCATGAACCTAAATTACGAATTTAACTATTAATCAACATATCAATATTTTTCATTCTAACTTTACTCCTTGTTTTTACATTCTTATCATGCCTAACTCATCCATGCTTATGAAAATCATTCCTTCAATATACCTATTACACATACCCTTCATTTTTCTTGTGAAACATGAGTTTAAAAATGATTTTGGTGGTTTTTAAAATAGGGTTCCAAATCCATCCGAATTTCCAACAAACCATTTCCTACAAAGTCTTTTATTTTTCAATGTTCTTGCTTCCTATATATGAAGATCTACTATCTAACATCTCTATACATATACAAGACTACATTTTTATGATCATCAATGCATGGAAATCAAAATAAACCTATGATCATGCATGTACATGAAGATGTGAATGTCTAAACCTTAGATCTACTAAATATAATGCATGAATCATAGATCTCATGGCATGAGCAACAATATATATACAAGATCTCTACTTTACATGCATGAACAAGAAGATATCTTAACATAAACACATCTAAACACTAGATCCATGTCTTGTGATGGCTTGATATTCTTGTTCATGTGTTTTCATGTCCCTAGCAAGAGCTCATTGGGATTAAATGAGAAAACACACAAGATATAGCTTTGCCATTACAAGATTAGGAAGAACAAAGCTTAAATACACATACCAATGGAGTCTTGAAGGAGGAAAAGAGAAGAAACAAGTTGGAAATGTGAGAGGAAGGGGGGGAGAGGGGCTCACGGCACAAGGGAAAAAAAAGAGAGAGTTTTTACTTTTTGTAAAAATTGAAACAAGAAGAAATGAAGAGAGAGAGAGAAAAATATGTTTATATATGAAGTGAATTAGGGTTTAGCTAAATAAAATGAAGTAAAAATAATTAAATTGAGGGGAGGGGGGGGGGGGGGGGGGGGGGGGGGGGGTGGGCGGCGCGCCAGCCACACTCCATGTGTGTGTGTGTGTGTGTTTTAAAAATTTGATATTTTGTAATTTAGTAAATTAAAATGTAATAAATGTGATAATTATTTAAGAGACAAAATTTCTTGGAAAAGAAAATTGAAATGAGTAGTTGTAAGGATGTAAGAATAGGGTATGGGTAGTGTGTAGTGTAGGTTGTACTTGTGAATAGTAGACAAGACATCTACTTTACCGGTTGTAAAGAAAACACGGGAAAAGCTATAACTGTAATTTTTATAGCTCGGAAAATTATAAAATTGATATTTTTGGAATCCTTATAAAATTACGGTTCTAATGAATATTCCGGAACATTTTTCTGAATCCGTGGTCTGGGGCACTCTTTTCCGTAATTGAGCTGGGAAACCTGGAACTGAAAAATTCCCGAATTTAAAACTTCCAAAGGTTTAAAATGTACTTTAAAACAATAATTCAACTTCATTTACTCTATAAAATTTCTTTTATTATGAAACCGAAGGAAAGCTGGATTTAGGGTTTCTAGGCTTCTCTCACAGGACTCAAACTGGACCGGATTAGAGTTTCGCTTCCAACTCCCGGGGTTTCTTGACTACTGAGAATACCTGGGTTTACAGTCATAGCCGAGTTTAAATATCGAGTGTGGCAAATTGTCGTATTTAGAATACCCTTTAGGGCGTGACATTATCCTTATAAGCACTCGGAGCAAATTGCCATCAGCTTATTAAAGTCATGTTCACATTCATCAATACTTTTATTCCCTTATGCAAGTTTCATCAAGTCCATGCTATAATATGCTCTTAGGCTGCTTAGGAAGTACTCTCTTGAAAACTCTCTTTTGAAATCTTACTAGATGATTGGTCGTAATAAAACTCGTTCCTTTGAGTCCTACCATATTCTAGCTCTTAACCTTAACAAATACTTCCATACGACACTTTGAAGGCATTAGGTACTTGAAACACATTAAAAGATCTCTCCACCTAAGCCAACTAATCTTTTGCCTCTTCAGGTTTCCCTTGAAGTCCTTTAAAATATCTATTACACTTGATAAATTCTGGAAGCATGTTCTCTTGTGGTTATGGGATAGGTAGTTGAGGAAACTGTACATCATGCCTAACAAGAGGTAGCGCTTGACTTCCAACATCGACTTAATGGGCTGATCTACCTCTTCTAGTATAATAGTTAGCGGCATTCAGGTTCGGGTTCTTTGTGGCGCTACTGAGGGTACAATAAGTGGTTTAGTAGGTACGTCCACTAGAGCAGCTTGAGGTGCTACTCAGGGTTGTTGCCCTCCTTGCAATACTTGTAGAATCAAGGCATTCTGCTGTTGTATTGCTAACAAGATTGCTTCTAACCCTTCAGGGTATGGTAGAGGTGCATTATTTGGTCCTGGTTGCCCTTGTCTAGCAAGTTCATGGACTTAAGGTTGAACCTCTGGCACTGGTAGCTAAGCATTCCTTTCTCTTCTTCCACGTTCCTTATTTTCAAGGCAAAAGAGTTAGCCCCAACATTTCACTTGTCAACATCCAAACAACCAAATAACAACCAAACATCACATACTTTGCAACAAAAGCCACATGAAAAGCTACAAAACTTCCCTAGAGGTTACTATTTCATTAACACTCTTAACACACTTCCCTATAGTCTAAACCCTTCTTACCCACGTAAACCTTACACTCCATCCTGTTGATGTGTGTAGGATTTTAGGTCCACTTAGATATATCCCTATAAGGATCTTATACATATTCGAATTTCCTCATCTGTGCAACCTTAGCTTTGATACCAACTTCTATAACACCCCCATAGGGTACCCTAATAGTATTGATGCCCCTTTATGCAACAATTAGAAATCACCATATTCAAATGAGCCAACTAGGGCCTTTTAAGAAAATTCTGCGAGCATTAAATTAGTAGGATACTCTGTGCATGGATAATTAAAATAGGATTGTGAGGTTGTCATGATAAGAATTTTGCATACATATAAGGTATTTACAACATATTTCCTTACATAAAACTTAGGATAGGTTCCCAAAATTAAATTTACAACTTACAAAAAGATAGTGTATCAGATGATCCTATGCAATGGGAACTAAATCTAACTCTCACTCGAGCCCTGGTTTTCCCCTTGAAGTCTACTACATTCCTTTACCTCAAACATGGATTAACTTTCAAGATCGCTGTAAGCATAAATCTATAGGAGTGTGAGCACACCATAGCTCAGAGAATAATATGATCAAACCATATAACAAATAGATACCAGACAAGCTTTAGTTTCAACCATATGCAATGTCGCACTCCACATGAAATACATAGTTTGGATGACCAAAATCTAAACCAATGGAGATTTATGCCCTCTCTTAGGGGTTGAAGGACTAGCTCAAGTAGTCCATGCCCAAGAGAGACTGAGAACCAAGGAAGAAGAAGATTTTCCAAATTTACTTAATATATATACATATATACTCATATGCATATTCAACATAGTCTCAACTTCATCTTAGAACCTCAAAAACTCCACCAAGTATTAATACCCTAAAAGCCAACTCCAACTAGAGTGACATCCTTCAGTGCCCACTTAGTTCCCATGGGGCTGATAACCTTATGATAACCTAGCCTAAACTTGCTAGCGTGACAAGGCATTACCATAGAATAGGAATATTAATACATGATATGGGTATTATGCTAATGCAACGTGCTATTGTGCAATCCATGCCTATTTTAGATTAAAGGTTAGATAAGACTTAGGTCAAGTTATTAGTGATCATATAATGTTCAAACAATCATCAATATTCATTACACATCAACAATAGGAAGTTTGTTATCACTTCAGATATTAAAACTTTTCAGCTACCCAAGCTGTCACGCCCCAACGAGTACTCTAAACGTGATAGCCTACCATACGCAATATTAAAACTTAAGAATGACTACCTTAGTCACTTGAAAGCTTCCATATCGATACAAGGCATACATTCACATTAAAGAGAGACCGGTGGAGTAATGCATTTTAAGATATTGGCAGCGGAACATGAAATATAGAGTCTTACAACTTCTAAGGGGCATTCCCTTGATAATTTCCATAACAATATAGTCTTACTAAGATAAAAACTAAAGCTAGAAGATTTTATAAGAAATCTACTCTAAGACTTCAAAACAAAGCTCCTCCAAAAGCTTTCCAAAATAAAGATTCTACCCAGATGATCAAGATGGTCTCAGGTACGAAACAAAGGCCTTGCGATATCAAAAGTCTATTGAGGTATAAGCATAACTAGCTTAGTGAGATATTCCTTACGCAAAAGTACTTATAACAGGCATTCAACCAAGTTCATTAAATAAGAGTATGAAATGCAATAACCATATGATCAAACAGTACATACGACTATCCGATTTCGTATGTATGATGGATTTACCCCTCCATCGGTGGTTAGGGAATGATTTGAACTGGGCCACAAACGACCTCCTTAAAAGTTGTGCGCGTTTTGGGGTTCTAACTAACCGTACTACTAGTCCCCAGGCTTTTCTTACCCAAAGCGATCGATCTAGCTCGGCTACAACTTGAGGCCGTAATCCTCAAATGTCCTAAATCCTCAAGATATATAGCTAGATAGCTTACCTTTCCGGTCCCACACTAAGGAGTAATAGTAAAAATGCGAAATGATATTCTAAGTGATATGCATGAGTAATTTAGTATATGGAGATTCCAATCTAACATTAATTCATTTAAAGCGATCAAACAATAATTGCACACATTGCAATACATACATAGAAACAATTATATCAATCATAGATTGGGTTCCGATATACTTATCATTCATTGATCGCACATAAAAATTCACATACATAATTCCCAAGATATCCCACATGCATATCAATTTTATCTTTTCCTAACATCTACTGCTCTATTCTACAAGCACATACACGAATACATAAACGTAAAGGAAACTAACTTGTCCATAGCTATCTTCTATGAGTTGAAGTAATCCTCGGGGAAGAGAAGATCTTGGTCCTTGACACCTTAATAAAAGAAATGTTCGAAAGAAGTATTTCATCCAAGATTTACTCAAATTTTCTAATTCTATCTTATTAAATTTGTCAAAATTCGTATGAATGTAAATTCCAATTTAAAATGGCCATAACTTGCTCATTTAACTCGGAATTTCGCATATTATATACGATTTCTACTTACTCAAAAAGATCTATCTATTTATAAGGTTATTTTTATCAAGAGAATCCATTTGGATGTCAGAACAATGACATACAAAATTGTTACAAAATTCCATTTTTCAAAAACACAATTTTCCAATCTTTTCTTCATCCAAAAATTCTTGTACCAAAATATAGATATTTGTATAGTTGGAAAATCTTTTGAATATATATATTGACTCATATCATAAGCATGAATTTAGTGAAGCTGTCCCAACAATGATTTTTGTAAAACAAAGTGTTCTAAAAGTTAGAAAAGTAATGTTTTGGAAATTTTATTTTAGCTTTGTTGGAAAAGTTCTTGGATTTATTATAAGTAAATATTTTCCTCTTTTGAACTTTATCTATCTTTTAAAGACAATTCATATTTTCCAAAATAATTTTATTTCTACAACTTCATTTTTAGGAGTTAAAAATGTAGTTTTCTAAATGTTTTCTTGATAGTGATAAAACTTTCTTAAAGTTCACTTGTTCTTTTTCCTAAAGTTAGTTTCATTTTTAAAATAGTAGTGTTCTTCTAGTTTTATTTCTTAAGTAAGATTCATATTTTAAAAGATTTATTCTTTGATGATTTTGTAAAACTTATTTAACCTTAGTATGTTGATGAAAACTTTACAAATGAATTTAAGAAAACTTTTGTTAAACGAAGAATTAGTAACATTAAGTTAAAGAAACTTTCTCATTTCATTGGTTTGAAAAGAGAGTATGTAAAAATTCTACTTTATGTATTCTTTGATGAATTTGACTTTATGTATTCTTTGATGAAACGCTAATGTATCATTATTGCTAAGACTTATTATGTGTTTACTTAAATTTTTGGGAAAGGTTTGTGAAGGTAAAACTTTTAGCTTTTAATAAAAATTATTTTTTAAGTAACCAAAATTTATTTGGAAAGAGTTCATAAAAATATTTTCTTCATATTTTTGTGAGACAATTCAATATGCCCATGCATGAACATGAATATGTAGTCATGTGAAATATAATCAAGATAACATAAATAAAATAAATATGTAATAAGAGCATAATAGTAAAGTCAAGTATTGAGAACCTTAGCTTCATAAAGGTATCCCAGACTAAGAATAGACCAGTCCTAAAAAGAAAAGAAAAGAAAGAAAATTGTTTAGACTTGATAAGAACAAGTCTAAGACTGGAAAGACTAGTCTTAATAATAGCATGAAATAAATAAATAAATTGCAAAGCATAGAAATAAATAAGTAACAAGTGAGCTTATGCTCTAAAGAAATATATATACATAATATACATAATACTATATAGAAATTAGATTGGCAAATAATAATAATAACAAAATAACAATAATAACATAATGGAAAAGATGAACATGAACAAAAACAAAACATGAACATATTGTTGCTTTTTTAACTCTCATGAGTCTAAGAAACATGCTAAGTTATATGAACATGATGAGTATATGTAAGAAATTTTACCTAAGGTTATGTGTTGGTTGAAGAGGAAAAGAATGGGCTGTAGTAATATGTGGGAAATGGTTTTATGGAAAGAAGAGAGGACGGGAGAGAATTTGAGAGAGAGTGTTTGTGGAGTAATTTTGTAGAGTTTTAGTAGGAAATGAGTTGTGTGAAAGAATAAAGGAGGAATGGGGTATTTATAGAGTTTTGGAGTAGAAATTAGATGCAATTAAATAAATTGAAAAAGAAAAATAATGAGAGTGATGAGAGAGAAAGTGTGGATGGCAAGGCTTGGAAAGAAGAGAAAATTGATTAATTTTGTTGTTTTGTAATAAAAAGAAGTAATATGTAAAGTATAATATGATTAAAGTTATATGGGAAAGTTAAATTGTAAAGTATAGGTATGATAATGTGTAAGAAAAAATAGAGATAGTGAAATAGTACTATGAATAGTAGACTAGATAATTAAAATACGGTAGTAAATAAAATCCGTGTAAAACCCTATATATGTCATTTTTAGTTACCGAAAATTTCTAAAACTGATATTTTTGAGAACCTTATATTTTTATGAGTTTAATGGTATTGTCAGAATATTTTCACTATCAGGTGTACCGGGGCACGGTTTTCAAAAACTAAGTCCATTCAGATCCAAAAGACACTAGAAAATTACGAATATGATATTTTTAAGCTTTCCTATATTATTGTGAATCATTTTCCACAATTATCTTAATTTCGTTGTAGGATTTAAGAACACAAGATTGTCGGATCTAGATTCACTAGACTAAACATAGAACTAGATTAACTTTAGAGTTCCGGTTCTTTAGGGTTTACTATATTATCGAAAAATCTAGGGGCTTACACAAGCACTATACAACACATTGTCTCCATCCTCATATAATCAGTCATGTTTATATAGAGACAAATGTAGCTATATTACAAGCACAACACCGTGATAAGATTCAAGTCACTCACTTGTGCATCCTGCTTAGAGGTCATAGTAGTCTACTGGACACTCTGGGTCCTGATTGAAAGATCTTATTGTAAACCCCTAATTTTGCATAACCTAATTTTGATAATTAATAATAATATGATATAAAATCTTGAAGAAGCTTTGAGAAAAGTTGCAAAGATCACTCCTAATTTTTTGCTATTTAGGAATATTAAGATATGAATGGTTTAATTATAGTTTAAGAAATTTGAATCATCATTAACAAAAATTTCCTTAAGTTTTTGCAATCAATGAGCAATAATAAATCAACAAAGTAATTATTAAGACTCCACTAAATTTAATAGAACTATAAATCAAATTTGAAAAATATCAAAAAACAATAAATACACCATAAATTCTCAATTAAGAATAGCGTAATAAATCACCAAGCAAAACTTTAACTTCAACAACTAAAAATAAATATATATCTATATTCATCAAACACACATAATCAAATAATGTCTAATGAGTAAATTTCCAAAACAATCGCAAATAAATATTTTCTTATTAACTTATAATTAAAGATGATCGTAATCCCTTAAAGAAGCCATTCATAAAAGAAGTAACATCTTAAAAAGGAATCTCTTAGAGAAGCTAATAACACCACCTTCTTTAGTAAGTAAAACACTTGAAAGTCACTCAGATCATGTAAATAATTTATTACATGCAAAATATTCAAAATATAAAACAAGTAATTATAATTAAATACAAAAGCTCTAAAATTGATACCCATAAAATATTCTGCATTACTAATTTAATCATGTGGTTATCTTAGGCACATGATACATAATAAGTATATGAAAAACTATTATTACGATTTATAGTAGTAGTATTAACAATATCAAAGTATATTGTAACTACCAATATATATTGTAGTAAAAATAAACAAGATTATTTTGTCATATGATAAATAATAATGCAATACTTGATCCACATATTAGGACAATTTTAATAAGTTAACAATATTAAGGCCCTAATAATTATATTACTAATATTACATTAATCATAATAACTTATCAACTTGTAATAGTGCTATGATTTATAAATAACCTATATCGTAATATTAGTGAAAGATTGCAAAAAGCACTAATATGATTTAATAATTTTGGTAATAATATAGACATAATCATCATATCAATATAACCTATAATAAAATAAGACCCTATGGCTAATTACTTAAGACAGATTACAATTATTGGCACAAACAACATATCTGATAATAATTTGACATCACAAATAGTGTTTCAAAATAACTATAATAAGCAAGTAAAAACGCAAATAAAGAAAATAGTATGATATTAATTAAATAATATAGGTCGAAATCATATCGAAAGATTAATTAGAATTTTAATAAAATAAATAAAACACATCATAAACCCTAAATTCGCATTAGAACCAAGATCCTAAACCATATAATATCAGACCAAAATCTCATAAACCTTTGTCACATCCCACCCTTACCTAATTCCCCTTCTGAGAACTATAGACTCGGGCATGGCAACGTGATGCCAGAGTATATTGGCCCTTAAGCACATCCTAATGCCACACCAGAGCACAAGAAGGTATTGTTCTCCTTAGCATGGGAACATCCTAGTTGTAGCCTATGCAGATCAAACCCATGACCAAGGCCTTTTGTTTACCTTAAAGGCAATGCTTTTCACCAATTGAGTTGTTCTTGTGCTCTGGTGTGGCCATAGGGTGCACTGGGGGGCCAGTGTACTCTGGCATCACGTTGCCATGCCCGGGTTTGTAGTACCCAGAAGGGGAATTGGGCAGGGGTGGGATGTGATAACCTTAGGTCGAATCAAGTAAATCTTATACCCTTATAACATCATATAAATTAAATTAAACTAGAATTCCCAAAAATTCGAAATCTTAGAAACTATAAACAGGATTAGATAAAAATTCAATAACCCTAAGATATTATATGAATTAAATAAAGCCTGGAACCCTAAAAGTAAATCGTTTAACAAAAACATATCACCAACAAAATGATCCAAAAGCTTACGCTAGACATTTCATCTATTTGATCTTTAACACACAAATCGAGGTAATACATCCAAATAATATCTATTAATAAAATAATAAGAAATAAACTATAATTGTAAACCTATAAAAGTTTACTTTAAGCTTATATGTAAAACCTTATAATCGAAAATGAAATTGGAATCCTAAAGTCAAACCGTGTCAACCTTAAATACTAGAAGCCCTAAATTGGATCACATAGCTTTTGAGACCCTAAAATATATAATAAAATTATAAAAATAAGATAAGCTTGAATTATGAACCAAAAATATATTGTAAGTCCTAAAATGATCAAACTTGATAAAATTTCGATCGTATGAAGCCTTTATGGGATTAGTTTCCATATCCAATCATGAACACGTAAATCAAGATAATATATTTCCATTAATATTTAGTAATAAAATAATGAAAATTTATTTTCTACAATATGGTATCTAAATTTTCAAATCAAATTTTGTTTGCCAAACAATTTCTACATCTGATCGCTAGTATGCAAACCGAAATAACAAAACTGGATAATAATTAATGATAAAATAATATCAATTCATCTTTCAAATATCATTTAATGTTTTATTATTTCATAAAACTATTAGTTAAAAATTTTTCAGTTATGAAAAAGTTAGTTAATTATACTTATGCATGTATTTTATCTCTACCTATAATTAATTTGTCACTTCATTTTACTTTTTACTATTCATCTATCTTTACCTTTTTCTTACACTACTTACACCTATCTCTTACAACTTACATACTTATTTCTTACAGTTACATTACCAACACTACTTTTTACTTAACTTCTCTTATACTTTACTATACTTTACTACTTAAATTTTTTCTTTCTCTCCTTCCCTTTGTGCAGCTATTGTCCTCTCCTTCATTTCTCTCTATTTTATTTTATTTTTTTCACTTTTATTTCATAATTTAATCCCCTCCTTTTTCTATATAAATACCACCACATTCCCTCTCATTTTAACACTTTTTCTCTTACCTTAACAAAACTTTCGCAACTTTTTTTCTCAAACTCTTCCTCCCTTCCTTTAATGCCACACACATACATACATACATACACACACACACACACACACACATACCCATTTGTTCTCTCAAATTTTTTTCTTCATCAATCTCCAACTTAGATAAACACTAAACACCCTCCTGAGATTATGTTAACATAACATGTGTAATCCCCAAGTTTTTCATAAATAGAATTAAAGTAAAAATTTTTGTGTTTGATTGTGTATGTGGTAGTATTTGTTATTAAAGTAAAATGTAAGTGTAATAGTTTTTATAAAATCAATTAGTAGAATAGAAATTTAAATTCATCAATGGATTTGATTTGAGAAAATTGTTAGTTATGTATTTCTTATATTCTTTTAGAGAATTGAGTTTTGTAAATATAAATTCTAAATTACCTATAGTATTGAGATAAGTTCTTATAAGAGATTATTTGTTAAATAGGAATTTATAAGTATTATGTTACTAAACTTTGTTTTGAGTTAGAATATTTAACAATTCTATTGATACAAAAATATGTAAGTGTTAAATGAGTTGTTTGATCTCTTAATGGCTGCAATTTAAAGCTTGAAGACCACCACAACTCCCATACACACACACTTGATTAAGTTTGAAAAAGCCTCAAAAGTCAAAAATGAATTTATATATATGCATGTGTTATCTTTTAAAGAGGCAGAAATTTTCCTCTTCTTTGCCTCTCCTCTCTTCCAAAATCGATGGTTACACCCATACACACAGGCCAACATCAACTTCAATTTCTTCTTTTTAAATTGTCAAGGAAAGCAAGACAAGCTTCCATCTTCAAGTCTAAGCAAGTGAAGTAAGTATTTCTTGTTTTATTATTTTTATTTGCTTGTTTTAGTAGTTATAGGTTAAGAGTTGTTGTTGGTTTATGGCTGATTTTGGAAGTTCATTACTTTGGTTATGAGTTTTAGTTATTGATATATGAAGTAAGGTGATAGAAAAGTGGAGTTGAAGTCTCAATGGTTGATTGATAGTTGGAATTTGATGTGGTTTTAGAGACGAGTTGGAGGATTTGAAGGAGTAGATGGTAAATTTAAGTCTTGTATCATGATGTACAAGTGTTTTGGATGAAAACAATACAATTGGAATTGGTTAAAGTGTGCATTAATTGCATAAAAATGTGTGAATTCATAGAAGTACCACGGCCTGTGGCGGGGGGCATGGTGATTGCGAATTGTGAAATCTAGGTCCACCACGGGGTAGTGGTAAGGGGTGTAGTGAGCCACCACGGGTGGTGGCAAGGGGTGTGTGGATACTGTCATCGTTTTCCCCTTAGCATGGGGCATGGTGGGGGCATGGTGAGCCTTATGGAAGCTCTGTCCAACACCACCATTGGCACGGGGCGTGGTGGGGGGGCGTAGCAACTTCGAAGTGTTTCTTTGTCTCTTTTAGCTTTAGAATCTTGTTTAATCTTCTTGTCTTTGTTAAGTAGATAGTAATACAAACTTTTTTATCTTATAGGAACTCTAGATCACAAGTTGGATTTCCCGTTGACTATTACGACGATTAAGGAGCATACACAAGTGAGTAACTTGAATTTTAGCACTTTGTTTGTGATTGTAAGTAGTGGAATATAGTTTAATTATAACTATAAGGAATCAATTGCATGAGGATGGGAATCATTACATGGTATGTAATGTATGTTTGAATTGCAATTCTTAATAGTCCAAGTGACAACCACTTGTTTGAAATTACTATATAGTTGTCTTATTGAGTGTTTGAAGTTGATATGATCACTTGATAATATGGAACTAAGTTTAATAGACTTCTAATAATAATATGACATGCATCTCATAACATCATATTGCATTAGCATGTATTCTTGTCACATATTAACAAATTTGATTCTATGGTAATGCTTGTTGGGACCAGTGAGTCGGCTTGTAGGTTACCATAGGGTTATCAACTTCACCGAAACTAAGCAGGCTTCGAAGGAGTCGTCTGTGTCGGAGTTAGCTTAAGAGTGTTAACACTTAGTGAGATTTCTCAAGTTTTACGACAAGTGGAAGTTCTGTTTTGAAAACGAAAATGATTCTCTAAACGATTGCTCGTCCTATGGGGCTTAGTAGAGACTATTCCCCAGGCGGTTAGGTGAAGAGAAAATCTTCTACTTTGGTGTTGAGTTTCTCATGGGCATCAATTGCTAAATTATCCTTCAACACTTAAGAAGGGCATAAATCCCCATAGGTTTGAATTCCGGTTATTCAAACCACATTTGTTCATAAGATTGGTCCATGCATGCATATGATTACTAATTCTACTTGTTTGATCTTAATGTTTGTGCTAAGATTTCGTTATTCACTGAGCTTTATGTGCTCACTCTCTTAGACTGTTGAATTGCAGGGTTTTAAGTAAGAAGACCAAACCAAGCTCAAGTGTGGGGGTTAGACTTTTTGGACCATCTATTTTGTTAAGGCGAAGACCATATATGTAATAGAGACTAGTTATGATTGTAATAGCTTAAGTTAAGTTTGTTTATCTTTATAACCTTTTTGGTTATGGGGTTTGGTTCAAACCCCGTAGACCTTGGTTTGTAACGCTTTTATGAAGTTCTAGATTTGTTATATGTTCCTTCGTGGTTATGTATATATATATACATGTATGCAATATCTTTCTCACTCAAATAACTTTCGATCCTGTTTTCATAGTCTACTCCAACTGGGGAACATTAGTTGTATAGTGTTTATGTAACTTTCTGGAGCCCTCAGTTAGTTACATGGCTTACTATTACGACTAGGATACCCTGTAGGGGTGATAGAAGTTGGTATCAGAGCATGGTTGTAAAAGAAAGAAAGAAAGAAATTAAATATATGCATGTTTGTATGATTCCTACAAAAATGTGTCGGCTTAAATGGAGCAAGATCTAAGTTATAAAGAGGAATAGGTTTAGTTTTAGATAGTTGACCTATATATATGCTAGGAGTAAAGTGTTATTCATGTTTGTTTGTTTGTTTGTTTTTGGTTAATGGTTATGCTTTGGATATTAGTTTGTTTGAATGTTATCAAGTTAATGGGGATTTTGATGTGTGATGCTAAAGTTAATTGATTGGAAATTGGCTTTAGCAGATGAGACGTAGAAATCAAGACTCAAGACCTGTGGTACCGAAAGCTCAGCCTCAAGCTTTGGACTTACTGAATAAGGATAGCTAGAGCCATAGAATGTGCTTCCACCGCCTCCAAGAGGATTGGAAGATGTTCTAAGTTATACAACAACAAAACACTTTGATTCTTCAAGCTTTGTAGGGATAACTGATAGGAGTAGCACCCCAAGTTGCTCCAGTAGAGGCACCAACTGTACCTCCTATAGCACCACAAAAAGCTTACATGAGGAAGTAGAGCAAATCAAACTACAAGACATCAATACTTAAACATGAGGAAGTAAACAATCATATGAGGAATTCGTATAGAGATAGGGGTATAAGCAAATCATACTATAACAAAAAGCTATAGGAATTCCATCTACAAGACATTTCCATAAATCAAACAAGTGCTTAAATAATCATATGAAAATGCACTAAACACATGAGCAAACAAAATACACAAGATTAACTGGAAATCATGTGTAGCATGGATTTTACGCCCTCCATGTCGGGGGTTGGGAGGTTACAGGCCCATACGACCATCAATACTTACAGATTTGCTGGCTCCTGCTTGCCCTATAAACTTTCTGGCTCCTACTGGCCCATGTAGACTTTCTGGCTCCTACTAGCCACCACTACTACTTCCTCGTTTCCCCACATGAAGAATAGTAGTGAAACAAATGCGACTCACAAATATGATATGCATGAATTATTTTCAACATAAGTTTAACCAGATAATGTTGAGTTCAAGTTAAAGGCGATAAAAAACAATATACATCATATCAATGCAAGAATCACAATTTAATTATCAATTCCTCTTTCGATATTCTTTACTTAGATTCAACCAATCATAAATTCAAATCACACAATAATTTTATCTTTTCCTTATTTTCTAGTGCTACTACCTACAAGCACAAATAAGGAAATGTAACTTAGTAAAGAATTAACTCACTCCATGTCGGTAGCTCCTAATCGAAGTAGTCTTCCGAGAAAGTAATCTCGGTTCCTCCTTCACCTAAACAAGATGAAATACCCATAATGAGTCTTTCATAGAATTTGTATTCTTGAAAACACTAAATCTATCTTAAAATCAAGGTAAAATCGGATTGGAGGAAATTCCAACTTAAAATTGCCATAACTTGCTCATTTTAACTCAGAATATCGCATATTATATACTGTTTTCTACCTATTAGAAAAGATCTATCTATTTCTAAAACTATTTTCATAAAACTAAGTCTTTTGGGTTCCGGAAAAGTGGTGACCAGATTCACCACGAATTTTCATAAACTTGAATTCCTTCTTTTAACAAAAGCTCATTTTGAAAAGATAGATATTATAATAGTTTGTAAAACCTTTGAAATGTATATACATGTATTTATTGGCTCCTATCAAAATGTATGAAGTTAATGAAGTTGTCTCAAACCATGAAAAAGTAAAGTCTTTTAAATATTTTGGAAAGTGAGAACCTTTGAAAAAAATTTCCTTTTTATTTTGCTTTGAAAATATCTTAAGTTATTTCAAATGAGTATTTTCTTTTCCTAAATTTAATTTTTTGTAGTCTTTTTAAATTTCTAAGGAATATTTTTATTTTTTAAGCTTAGTTTCTAACACTTTTTGAAAGTAATAACAATTCCTATATCTATAGAAATGATTTCCTTGTTTCTTGAGATCATTCCATTTTCATGAAAAAAATTCTTGTACTTGATGAAAAGTGAAGTTTTAGTAAAACTTTTGTTTACTTCAAAAAGTCCTTTCTATGTCATGTATGTTTATAAAAATTCCTATGAACTCTTCTAAGTTTGTTAAGATGACTCCTTAGTTTTTAGGAAAAAATTACTTCCTACTTTTATTTCTAGAAAAGAATCTTTATTTTAAGAAAACTTTTTCTCATTTATTTTATTGAGACAAATATCATTATATTCATACATGAATATGAATCATAAGATTATGAAAACATAAGGACATAATAAATTAAAAGAATAAGCTAGTAAAGAAATAAATCAAGTATTGGAACCTTAGCTTCATCAAGGTATCCCGGGACTAAGAATAGATTAGTCTCATAAAGAAAAAAAAATGTTTTGACTTGATGAGGACAAGTCTAAGACTAGAAAGACTATTCTTAAAAACAACATAAAAGTAAATAAATTGCAAGGTAGTAAATAAATTGCAAGGAAAGTAAATAAATTGCAAAACAAATGAGCTTATATGCTCTAAAAGATATTATAGCTACATAGATATTTAGTAACATATATATAAAAGCAACATAAAAATTTGGATCATGAACAAAAACAAAGTATGAACCTATTGTTGCTTTCTTTAACCTTCATGGTTTAGAAAACACACACTAAGCTCATACTAAGTAAATGAATATAAAGAAGACTTGAATAATTTTTACCTAAGAGAATTAAACTTGAGAGAGCTTTGGGAGAGAATTCTTGTAGAGAATTTGAGAGAGTAATTTTGTGTATAGAAGGTGTGAAAGACGTGGAGAAAAATGGGGTATTAATAGGAAAATGTTGGAGGTTAATTATGTTAATTAAATAAATGAAAATAAAACAATTTAGAGGAAAAAGAAGAGGGGGCCGACGCAAATTGTAGAGGAGAGAGGGAGTGAATTTTATTTTTTTTA
Source organism: Combretum micranthum (assembly GCA_024138025.1). Taxonomy (NCBI): domain Eukaryota; kingdom Viridiplantae; phylum Streptophyta; class Magnoliopsida; order Myrtales; family Combretaceae; genus Combretum; species Combretum micranthum. The sequence goes on from JAMXBD010002570.1 coordinate 40,865, forward strand.
TTTTTGTAAATGAAAAGTAAGATATGAAAGATGTGAAGTTGTATTGGAAATGAAAATTGTAAAAAATAAAGGTATAGGTTATAAGAGTAGGTTGTAAGAAAAAGTAGAGATAGATGAATAGTATAAAATAGTAGAAAATAGTGTAATGTAAAGTAGATATGACAATTTAAGTATCGGTAGTAAGAAAATACGCGTATAATTGCGATATCTGATATTTTTAGTTACCGAAAAATTATGAAATTGATATTTTTGAAAATATTATATTTTTATGAGTCTAACGATATATTCGAAATGTTTTTACTAATCCGAGCTCCGGAACACACTTTTCGAGAACTGCATCCAGTAGTGCTCAAAACGAATCGCGATTTGACTAATCTGATATTTTTAAGCTTTCTCAGGTTATTACGAACTATTCTACATACTAAACTCTTACTAACTTTCATAGGCTTGCTTAAACGGGAATGCCGGACTTGAACAGTTGCAAAAAACTAAGGTTTTGTTGACTTTGGGATTCCGGTTGACTTTCTAATTAGGTTTTAAGCTTAAATTAATGTCAAAACTTTAAGGGTTTACAAGAAGTAAGAAAATACACGTATAATTATGATATCTGATATTTTTACTTATCGAAAAATTATAAAATTGATATTTTTTAAAATCTTATATTTTTACGAGTCTAACCGTATATTCGGAATATTTTTACTATTCCGAGCCTCAAGACACGTTTTTCAAGAACTATATCCATTCGGGTTCAAAACGATTTACGGTTTTACTAATCTAATCTTTTTAAGCTGCCTTATATAATTACGAACTATTCTACATACTAATCTCTTACTTACTTTCTCAAGGTTGCTTATACGGGATTGTCGAACTTAAACCATAACGTCTAACTAGGGTTTTGTTGACTTTAGGGTTTTCGATTGACTTTCCAATTAGGGTTTAAGCTAAATCAGTCACAATACTTTAAGGATTTACAATTTCAAAGTGCAAAAACTTAGGAACAAAGAATTCAAATATCTCAAGGTCTAATGGATCTCAAACCGAAATATTACATGGGAGTTAGAAGAGGAAATCAGAAAGAATTACCCACTATTGCTCGATGAAACAGGTAATCTCAAGCTTTGAGGAAAAGCTTCTTTTAAGGAGGGGAGAGTGTAATCCCCAAGTTTTTCATAAATAGAATTAAAGTAAGAATTTTTGTGTTTGATTGTGCATGAGGTAGTATTGTTATTAAAGTAAAATGTAAGTGTAATAATTTTTATAAAATCAATTTAGTAGAATAGAAATTTAAAGTCATCAATGGATTTGATTTGAGAAAATTGTTAGATATGTGCAAACCCCTGAAAATTTCATCATTCTTAGAAAATAATCCTAAGAGTCAAACACCGAAATCGAAACCCTAAAAATCGAACCAAGTTAAAACTTAATTCTAAATAAGATCAAAAACAAGATTTCTTAATCTTGAGAAAAAGAGAACCTTCAAAAACAAAATAGAAAATCAAACTATCAATTGAATCAACATCCGTACGCTAATCAAATCATCTATCTGATTCCTAAAACGCAAATCAGAACAATATATCTAAATAACGCTCGACAATGAAGTGCTAAGATCTTAAAACCCTTAGTGAATTTTAGAATCAGAAATTTCAATTTTCACCAAAAGTCAAATTGAGACAACTCATAACCCTAGACTCGGTTAAACGATCCCGAGAACTGAAAACTATTAAATAATCATAAATAAAATGAGATAAACCATAGATATTGAACTAAAAATATAATACGGTCAAAACTTTAAAATTATATCTTACGAATAACTCAACAAAACTGGAAGTCAAACCTGAACCCTAAAAGTCGACAAAACCTAGTGTTTAAGATCGCAATCCCGCGCTCTTAAACCCTAAACAACAAATAAAAATAATTATTGATAATAGTTCGTAATAATATAGAAAAGCTTAAAAAATATCATATTCTCAAATTTCTAGTATCCTTCGGATCCGAACGGGATAAGTTTTCAAAAATCATGCTCTGGTACATCAGACGGAAAAAATATTCTATTAATACCAATAGACTCGTAAAAATATAAGGTTTTTAAAAATATCAGTTTTAGAATTTTTCGGTTGCTAAAAATTATAGATATCTCATTTATACGCGTATTTTTATTACTACTGGTATTTTAATTGTCTAGTTTACTATTTATAGTACTTTTCTACTATTCATTACTATTCCTCTATCTCTACTTTTTCTTACTACCTATTCTTACACCTACATACCTATTTCTTACAATTTTCTTTTCCTATAAAAATTCCACACCACATATTATCAAACTTCTCTTACACTTTTCTTCTAAAATTAATTTTTAATCACTCCTCTCTCTCTCCTCCTACGCTTGGCGTCCACCTTCTCTCTCAATTATTTTCTTTTTTAATTAATTTAATTACATATAATTTTCACTCTAAAATTCTATAAATATCCCCTCCTCCTTCCTCCTTCCTCCTTCATTCTTTCACATAATTATCTTCACTACCAAAACTCTTCCAAAATCTCTCCACAAATCCTCTCTTCAAAATTTCTCTCTACCAAAACTCTCTTAAACCAATTCTTCACAAAAATCGTTCCTTATACACAAATATCTACCACATATCACTACTCACATAATACCCCATTCATCTACCATCTTCATACCACATAAACACTTTAGGTAAACTTCTTCCAACCATTTATTTACTCATGTCATGTAACTTAACATGACCATGGTGTTGTTTTGAAACTCATATTAGCAGTAAAAGCAATAACATGTTCATGTTTTGTTCTTGCACATGAACTTCCTATTTTATTATATTGTTATGTTGATTTTATTGTTGTAATTTCTTATTCATATCTAACTAAATATATTTATGTATTTATATATAATCTTTAGAGCATATAAACTGACTTGTTATTTATTTAATTTCATGCTTTGCAATTTATTTATTTCATGCTATTTCTTTAAGACTAGTTTTCTAGTCTTAGACTTGTCCATATCAAGTCAAAACAATATTTTCTTTATTTTCTTTATTCTTTTAGGGACCAGTATATTCTTAGTCCCGGGATACCTTAATGAAGCTAAGGCTCCCAATACTTGGCCGGGATACCTTGATGAAGCTAAGGTTCCAATACTTGATATTTTTATTATCTTGCTTATTACTATTTGTTTCTAGTATTTTCTCATATTCTTGTTATTTTACATGCTCATAATACTTGCATCTCCATAATGATATTGTCTCAACTAATATAAAAGTGGAATTTTACCTTATTAAAAAAACTTAAAACTAAATTTTCTATTATGTGACTTATCACAAAATAATGGAGTTATTATCAACAACATAGAAATAGAGTAATACAAGTTTTTTCAAAGTTTTCTCAAATGACAAAGGTAGCTTTACCAAGGAAACATAAGAAATAAATACTTTCTTTGTATATTATGATAACCTAAGTTTTAGTAAAATAATTTGTTAATATTCAAAGTTTTCACAAAAAGCTTAAAGATTAAACTCTTTTTCAACCCATAACAAAACTAAGAAACAAACTAGTTTTCAAAGTTAAGATGAATTCAACCCATAAAGTTATAAACCCACTTAGGAAAAAATGATTTTCAAGTTTCTAAAGAAGAAACTTATTTTCAAAGAATATAAATAAGATAAGATTAAAAAGAGGATTCGTTTCAAAGGAAATAAAAGAACAAGTTTTAGAAAACAAAAACTTATATTTTAAATAATAAATATAAGAAGACAAGACTCATTTTTTAAAACCATTCTAAATACAAATTTATAAAAATGTTTTTAATAACTTAATACACTTTTGATAACTTAATCTTTTATCACTAGAAGTAAAATTTATGAAAGACTAAGGTTAAAAGAAAATTTACTTGTTTTGGAAAAAGGAACGAAGAAAATAAAATAAGAATATATACATTTATAATAACCTATGAAAATATAAAGTTTCTTCAAAATACTTGAAAAGAAATTTGTCAAAGTTAATATTTTAACAACTCAAAATGAATTGTTTTAGGAAATAAATTATTGAGATGCTACCATTAGAAATTTTGCATATAAAGTGAGCTTATCTATATACTAAAGGAATTTATCAATCATATATATATATATATATATATCTATATTTTCATCAAAGGATTTTGAATGAAGTTGAGTTGGAAAATTATTTCGCAAAATCTAGAAATATTCATTTTAAATCTGTACCCTATGTTTTTAGAACCCAAATAACCTTATATAACAAAAATAACCTTAGAAATAGTTAGATCTTTTTGAATAGGTAGAAAATGGTATATTATATGCGAAATTCCGAGTTAAAATAAGCAAGTTATGACCATTGTAAATTAGAATTTCATTCTATACGAATTTGACGAACATAGTGAAATAGAATTAGAAAGTTTAAAATAGAATTTCTATGAAATACTCATCCCGGGTATTTCTTTTGTCTAGGTGACGAAGGATACGAGATTACATTTCCTGGAGATTACTACGACTAAGAAGATTGCGAAATGGACGAGTGAGTTATTCCTCTTAATTTTGTTATCTTGCGTGTGCTTGTAAAGTAGTGGTATTAGTATACTAAGAAAAGATAAAAATGGATATATATGGGGAATTCGGGGATATGTATATATATGTGATTCTATGTTTATGCGTAAAATGAGAATTAAGAATATCGCAACTTCAAACTATCTGTTTAAGTGTTTTTGTTTACTTACTTGTATAACTGTTTATTATTTACTAAATTGATTGATCGCCCCCTAATAAACTTTAATAAGGTTTGGCTTAAGAAAAATAAAACGCTCACACATAGCATCCATCAAGTCACATCTCTTTCGAAAGGCTACTACTGTTACGCAAAGAGTTGGATTGGTTGTTATCGTGCTTTGACACAGGCTATATTCCTTCCTAGAGAATCCAAATCACCAGGGGAATGTGACTCTAGGTTCGGAGCTAAGACAACCGAACGCTTTGGGTGGGGACCTGAGGACTAATAGTAGAAGATCGAGAATCTTCATCACCGATTCCCTAACCTTCGATATGGAGGGGTAAATCCGTTCTATATATGGTTTTCGGATAATTATATATATTTGCGTAATCACGTGAATGTTGCATTGTATGCATAGTATATGTGTGAAAATTTAAATGATCTTGTTTGAAAACATGGTGCGAATGAAAATGAATACCTCACTAAGTTAGTTGTAGCTTATACCCCTATAGATTTTGTTTAAACAGGTATACCCATGGCTTAAATTAAGGATCATAACGTTAAGGAAGTCATGGAAAGATGTTAAGGTTCTGTGAAGGCAATGGAAACATAAGATGAAGTTACTTTGTAAGGTTCCTTATATGTAATGTATGCTATGTTAGTATTTTAGAAATTCTAAGAAGTGTATTTATTTTGATTTGAAGACAATAGAGGAATATACCCCTAAGAATTGTAATTTACCATGTTTATGTTTTATGAAAGTATTCCCCTTGCCTTGTTACTTAATTATTATCAATATAAATTGCGCTACTCCGATGCGTTCACTTGGTTGTGATATACGCCTTATACATGATATGGAAGCCTTTGCGTGACTGAGGTAGTCATTCCTAGGATTTAGTATTGTGTACGGCGGACTGCTACGTTTAGGGTACCCCTCGAGGCATGACATTATGTATTTCTTATATTCTTTTAGAGAATTGAGTTTCGTAAATATAAATTCTAAATTACCTATAGCATTGAGATAAGTTCTTATAAGAGATTATTTTATTAAATAGGAATTTATAAGTATTATGTTACTAAACTTTGTTTTGAGTTAGAATTTTTAACAATTCTATTGATAGAAAAATATGTGAGTTTTAAATGAGTTGTTTGATCTCTTAATGGCTACAATTTAAAGCTTGAAGACCACCACAACTCCCATACACACACACTCTCTTGATTAAGTTTGAAAAAGCCTCAAAAGTAAAATATGAATTTATATATATGCATGTGTTATCTTTTAAAGAGGCAGAAATTTTCCTTTGCTTTGCCTCCCCTCTCTTTCAAAACCAATGGTTACACCCCACACACACACCACACATCACCTTCAATTTCTTCTTTTTAAATTGTCAAGGAAAGTGTAACGCCCTAACCTGTTGGCATTACAACCCGCCACGTGTCCTCTCTTGAATAGGACATGCTAAGGCTCAAATTTCCATAATACAACATGAATATCACTTGTATAACTCACAAGGTATAGAAGAAATCATATGGTCCTCATAAATAAACATTCTGATAAATATAAAATCTCCATAATAAGAAAACTAGACATTGTTGACATAACTGCAGGTCAACAAGTCAAACCATACCCTAAATACTAATACCACATATAGAACTCTAGATACAACTGAAAAACCAATGGACATGAGCATGAGTCTAACACTGAATAACAACAAAACATAAAAAGTCTTCCTTGATCCATCCTATGTCATCTATGACTATACAACTAGTCATCAGCAGGGTAGTCAGGACTACTAACGCCATCCCCATCCTCATAGACGATATCAAAACCCGATAGATCATATATCACACTATCATCACCTGCACCTAAAATATAACAGGATGAGCGGTGAAGCCCAGTACGATAACATCCAATCCAGTTCAAGCAAGGTTATGCACAAACAACATGTATAAATAAATGCAACTAAACTAAATGCATATAACAATTTATTGTCTATTTTAGTCCAGCAAAACAACACAGTTCAGAATCTAGTATACATAAATCCTGAACTCAGAGTAACTCAGACTTTGTTATAAAAACAACCAACTGATTTGAAAATAAGTAATCATATACATATATGGATGAGTGGGTACTTCCCAAACATCCCAATTCCTGATCACCTAAATTCTACCGGAATCATTTCTTAGCACGAGTCCACTCGGGACAACCTCACACTAAGATCATCAGGGTGCCTCACCAATATCACTGTCTGCTAGGTCTCTACTGGTCAAAGCCAACCACAACCAACAGACAATTATTAAGCCGAATATTTATTAAGTTCATTATGCAATTCTGTTCCTACATCCATTCACAAAAATTCTAATCTACAAGCACATACATCAAACAATGGATTGGTCGTACCTTTCTAAATCTCAGGAATATAATCCAAATCCTCTGAATTTGATATCAACAACATAAAGTCAACCCAAACTCCACCAACTCCTATATCCACATCAACAACAGTTTCACAAACTCCAAATGTCCTGTTACAATATATATATATATATATATATATATCAACAGACATGATCGCAGTATCTTAACAAACATGAATTCTCCAAAAATCCTAACCTGAAAAGAAATCTCCGTTATCTGCACCATCTATTCTGATCAAACTCCACAATTATCTTCAAGAATAATAAGGAACCGCACAAAATTCCACAATCACCAATATTTTCACTAAAACCCTAATTCGTAATACATTAAGAACATATAAGGATTGTTTAGATCGTATTTTGTTGGAATCTATAATAGAGGAGATTTACTTACTATTTTGATTCGCTAAAACCCGTCTCGCATTCACCAATTCACTGATCTTACACGTGCTAGGGTTTTTCTCCAAAAACCTTCATATAAAAATTCATCCAAACCCTAAGAAACTTGTATAAATTTGTACCCAAATGAAAGGATTAAGATTACTTACTTTGGATCAGAAAATATTCTCCCGATGATTTTCCAAGCATATATCTCCAAGAACTCTCCAAAACTCTCTTTCACGAAGGAGAAATGATATATAGAAAAATCTATCGAAAATTTTTTTCGCGTCTTGTATTTATAGAAATTTGGTCATACGCCAGCCCTACGCTAGCGGCATACTTGTAGATCTTGCCGGCATACACCATACGCTGGCAAATTCACACGAACACCGGCAACCTTCATCGGGGCTTTGAATCCCAGAATTTCAATTCTTCCTTCATGCACCAGCAAATCCTTGTCCTACGCCGGCGGCTTTCATGCCGATGTTGAGATAAAACCCTAGTGAACGCCGGCAGCGTTCTTCCCAGCTTTAAGAGAAATGCTACTGTTCCCATCCTACACCATCTCTACGCCGGCGGCGTAGATTCTTCAGGAGGCAGCCTAGAGACTAATTTTTTTTTCTTTGTCAAAAACTATTTTTCAAATATCTTTGGATCATAGATAAAACCCTCAACTTAATACTAAAGTGGACCATAAAACCCTCTTATTTTTCAACATATGACAACTTTTGTCCTTTATCACAATTTATTAAAGATTTACTGTTTTTATGGATTTGTTGACCATCATTAATGTGATGGTTGATAATAATATCTCGTTTATTAGGGTTGACCATAGAACCCTTTTATTTTATAACAAATGACACATTTGCCCTTCATTATAAAATATTTTTCTATATATTACAGAAAGTAAGACAAGCTTCCATCTTCAAGTCTACGCAAGTTAAGTAAGTATTTCTTGTTTTATGCTTGTTATTTACTTGTTTAAGTAGTTATAGGTTAAGAATTGTTATTGGTTTATGGTTGATTTTGGAAGTTCATTAGTTTGGTTATGAGTTTTAGTTATTGATATATGAAGTAAGGTGATAGAAAAGTGGAGTTGAAGTCTCAATGGTTGAAGTGAATGGTTGGATTGATAGTTGGAATTTGATGTGGTTTTAGAGATGAGTTGGAGGATTTGAATGAGTGGATGGTAAATTTGAGTCTTGTATCATGATATACAAGTGTTTTGGATGAAAACAATACAATTGGAATTAGCTAAAGTGCGTATAAATTGCATGAAAATGTGTAAATTCACTGTAGAAGTACCACAACCTATGGCGGGGGGCATGGTGATTGCAAATTATGAAATCTAGGCCACCACGGGGTAGTGGTATGGGGTGTGGTGAGCCACCATGGGGTGGTGGCAAGGGGCATGGTGGATACTGGTCATCATTTTCCCCCTTAGCACGGGGCGTGGTGGGGGGTGTGGTGAGCCTTATGTAATGCTCTGTCCAACACCACCATTGACACGTGGCATGGTGGGGGGCGTGGCAGCTTCGAAGCGTTTCTTTGTCTCTTTTAGTTTTAGAATCTTGTTTAATCCTTCTTGTCTTTGTTAAGTAGATAGTAATACAAACTTTTCTATCTTATAGGAACCCTAAATCACGAGTTGGATTTCCTATTGGACTATTAGGACGATTAAGGAGCATGCACAGGTGAGTAACTTGAATTCTAGCACTTTGTTTGTGCTTGTAAGTAATGGAATATAGTCTAATTGTAACTATAAGGAATCAATTGCATGGGGATGGGAATCATTACATGGTATGTAATGTATGTTTGAATTGCAATTCTTAATAGTCGAAGTGACAACCACTTGTTTGAAATTACTATATGGTTGTCTCATTGAGTGTTTGAAGTTGATATGATCACTTGATAATATGGAATTAAGTTTAATAGACATCTAATAATAATATGATATGCATCTCATAACATCATATTGCATTATCATGGTATTCTTATCACGTATTAACAAATTCGATTCTGTGGTAATGCTTGTTAGGACCAATGAGTCTGCTTGTAGGTTACCATAGGGTTATCAACTTCGCCGAAACTAAGCAGGCTTCAAAGGAGGGTCTGTGTCGAAGTTGGCTTAAGAGTGCTAATACTTAGTGAGATTTCTTAAGTTTTACAACAAGTGGAAGTTCTATTTGAAAATGAAAATGATTCTCTAAAAGACTGCTCTTGTCCTGTAGGGCTCTAGTAGAGACTATTCCCCTAAGTGGGTCAGGTGAAGAGAAAATCCTTCTACTTTGGTGTTGAGTCTCTTATGGGCATGAGTTACTAAAATTATCCTTCAACCCCTAGGGAGGGCATAAATCTCCATAGGTTTGAATTTCAGTTATTCAAACCATGTTTGTTACATATGATTGATCCATGCATTTCATATGATTGCTAATTCTACTTATTTGATCTTAATGTTTATGCTAAGATTTTGTTATTCACTGAGCTTTATGTGCTCACACTCTTTTAGACTGTCGAATTACAGGGTTTTAAGCAAGAAGACCAAACCAAGCTCAAGTGCGGGAGTTAGAATTTTTGGACCATGTATTTTGTTAAGGTGAAGACTATATATGTAATAGAGACTAGTTATGATTGTAATAGCTTAAGTTAAGTTTTTTTTTTTTTTTTTTATCTTTATAGCCTTTTTGGTTATGGGGTTCGATTCAAACCCTGTAGACTTTGGTTTGTAAACCTTTTATGAAGTTCTAGATTTGTTATATGTTCCTCTGTGGTTATATATATATGCATGCAATATCTTTCTCACTCAAACAACCTTTGATCCTCTTTTCATTGTCTACTCCAATTGAGGAACATTATTTGTATAGTGTTTATGTAACTTTCTAGAGGCCTTAGTTAGTTACATGGCTTACTATTACGACTAGGTACCCTGTAGGGGTGTGACAACATATATAATATGTATGTTATGTTTCCATATGAAATCCCTATGATGCATCTACTAGGAAATGGAAATGTAGAAATAACACATTATTTATGTCTTGTTTAACTTCATGTTCATATTTATGTTATGTTGTATTATTGTTTCTAACATTAACTTTATATGTGTTAATAAGTACATGTAATATTTATACTTATGGACCCAAAATGCTCACTAATCTAACTTTTCTTTAAAGCTCTTATTTCATTGCTCATTATGTATTTCTTGCTAATAAATTAAGACTAGTCAAATTGCGGTCTTGGACTTGTCAATCTTCAAATCAAAACAAAAGGGGCTTATCTATTTCTAAGTCCTGAGGTGCCTTGAAAATAATCTAAGACTCCAATGTTTTCTTATTGCTTACCCTCTTTATTCATGAGATTGAGATTATTTGAGGTCTCAGGAAGCCTTGAAAAAGATGAAGACTTCCATATTTTCTTTCTTTATGCTTTTCTCATTTTAAATGGTGACTGGAATGTATTTAAGTCTCGCGGAGTCTTAATGATAAGCTAAGACTCCCATAATCTTATTTTGATATTTTTTCATATTTTGATTATCAATCTCTAATTTTATATGAGCCTATGCTAATAATTTTATTCTTGGTATAATTACTATACTTGTAATCTTATATATACATGGTTATAAGTGATGTTGTCATGATAAAATTTTCAAATATGTGAATATTGGTAATTCCTTATTTTATAAACTAACTTTCAAGAACTTTATTTTCAACACTTCGGAAAAATTGTCATTAGGAATAAAAGAATAAAAATAGTACTCAACTAAGATTTCGAAATATCAAATGAGTTTTTCCTAAAATACAAATGTTGATAATTCTTTGTTATACAAAATTTTCCTAAAAATCTTATTTTCAATAAATGGGGAACCTCTCCATCAAGAATAAAGATTTAAAATAAAACATCCGTCTAAATTTTCAAAATGCCAAGACTAAGTGGAATTTTAAATAAAACTTGAAGCATTTTCACTATAGACAAAAAAAATCCATGGTTAGTGAAAATAAATGCTAAGTGAAGTTTTGGAAGTAAGTATAAAACATTCAAAGGTTTGAATTGAAATTTTCTTTAGGCTTCATGTTTACAAATTTTTCAAAAGAAAAGATTTTTACTGCAAGTAGTTTACATAAAGATTCATGTTTTAGAAAAAAAATTAGTTGAATAAAGTTTTATTATGAGTTTAAAATATTCAAAGATGCAAACTAAAAATAAGACCATGATTTTTAGTTAAAATTCATATTTACAAAGATCTAGGAATTTAGGTTTTTATGAAAATCCAAAAGCAAATTTTTGAAACAATCAACCTCCTAATTTTTTTTTTAAATTATTGTAATCCCATGTAATGTGTGGAAAAAATTTTACAACTTGGAATTCTTTTCTCAAGAACAAATGAGAATCCTTTTCATCAAAGAAAATTTAGGAAACATCATCTACTTAATTTTTCTTATATTCCAAAAGTTAAAAACATTTTAAAGATAATATAACTTAGAATGATTTTTCTCCATAAACATATAGAGATTCATGTTTTAGGAAATAATTAGTTAAAGAAGTTTATAATGAAAATGAAATATTCATGAACTCAAAATAAACATAAAATCATGATTTTCTTTAGTTGAGTTCCACATTTACAAAAATCTTATAACTAAAATTTTATTTAGAAACTTAAGTCAAGAAAAATTCAAGAAAAATACAACTTAGAGTATTATGTCACAAATGAGTAAAATCCACATCTTGTAAAATAAATTGTTAACTGAAGTTTTTGAAATAAATATAAGACCTTTAAGGGTTCAAAATATATATTAAATCATGATTTTTGTTAAGTCATATTTACAAAATTTAAGATAAAGAATTTTATTACAAGCCCAAAGATAATTTTTCATAAAACTCAACATCACTACTTGTCATAAAAAATTGTTTTACAAATTCATATTTTGGGACAATATCACTAGGATCATGCATATAATATGAGTTACCATCACTATTATATGATTTCTAAAGATAAATATATTTTATTCTTATCCTAGGATGTCCAAATGAGATAAAATGTTGAAAATATAAAAGGAACAAGATTTGGAACCTACTGTATACATTTTGTACAATACTATTTCGAGGCTTAAATGACTCAAATACTTAAAAATAACCTTATAAATGGATAGAACATTCGAAGTAGGTAGAAAATGATTACTCATATGCGAAATCTGATTAAATAGGCAAATTATGACCATTTTAAGTTGGAACTTCCATAACCAGGAAAAATGACATAGATAAAATAAATAGAGTTAGAAATTTAAGTAGAATCAATATGAAATACTCATTCTGGTTATTTCGTTCGTTTAGGTAATGAGGAATTTGACATACCTTTCCCACAGTTTCACTTCAACTAAAGATTGCACCAATGACAGGTGAGTTTATCTCCTAATTTTACGTACTTATGTTTGTCCTTGTAGTTTAGAAGCATTAAAAATAGAAAAAAAGATAAAATGGAATATGCATGTGGGAATCTTTATGGGAAGTGATTTTGACCATGGTGTTTGATGAAATTAATCTAAGTATATCGGAACTTGAATGATTGATAAATTAATTATTGTCTTTATGCCATGTTGAGATGTCTGCCAATATCACTATGATCACCTTAAGATACTTTATCCACATGTTAAGAAAAAAATTAACAAATTAATGATGCATATCATAAAGTATGTTGCATTGCATTCATTGCTATACCCTTGGTGAGACAAGAGTATAGTAGCAGTGGTTAGTAGGAGCTTGAAAATCTACAAGTAGCATGTAAGAGCTCGAAAGTCTACAAGTTTTAGTGGTGTGTAGTAGCCTGAAAGATCTATAAAAACATATTTGTGAATTATGGTCATATAGGCCTAAAATACCTAACCTCGAATGGAGTGCATAAATCCATTCAAATATAGTTTTTGGTTGATTATATGTATTTTTTGCTCATGTAGATGTTGCATCTCATATGTTTGTTAACAAACTTACTTGTTATTCTATTTGTTATGGGTACATTTTAGCATAGGGATATATCTCACTAATCTATATGTAGCTTACCCCCAATAGTTTGTTTTTGTAAGGAAAATCATAAAGCCGAGATTGGGATAGGAACCGAGCATAGAGTGTGTAGAAGATCAAGTCATGATAATTAGAGGATTAGAATGTTGATGGATTAAACTTAGTTGAGAGAAAAGACTTAAAACTTGATTTATTCCTCTTTCTTAACTTCATCTACTTACCCTTTTTATTATTTTTTTTTTATAGTTAAAAGATAGAATTAAAGTGTACCTTATCTTATCTTTGGTAGGGTATCTGATTCTCTATAGTCCTTGTGATTTGTAGAAATATCGGTATCCTAAACTATTTTTCTATATATATATATATATATGTATAACATATTAAGAGAATAAGTAATTAAAGTCTTGCAATATCTGAATTGCAATGTGTCTTCATGTTATGGGTGCACACGTGATATGATGACTTTAGGTAAACCTTTTAGACCCTTATTTAGGGTCATGACACCTATATAGCAACAATCATACATTACTATGCATATAATAGAGAAAGAACTCTTATCAGAGCTTATGTGTCATAGATTCTCGTTATAAACTTCTTAACTTATCTTCTTCTTCATTGTTTACTTCTTAGGTTGTGTCATGGGTCACTCAAGAAGGGTTGTGGAGCACATGACGACTAGAAAACTAAGTCACACCTTAGTAAGATGGGGGTCACGTGTTGTATTTGCCCTAAAAATGCAAACATTAATTTTAATGGCAAATCAAATATATATTTAATAGTAGTAGATAATAAAACAACATATTACAAATGAAATATAAAAGAGAAAAGGATATAAAATATTAGTCCATATATAATTTGGAGTTTAATCCACTTCTTACTTTCTGCGGTCCACCAATGCCTCCAATTGAGGACTTTATCACCATTTTTATTAGTCACAAAAGTACACTCAAGTTAGGCGATTGCAATTCTTTACAACACATAGGAAATAAAAAATGTCCTTTCTCTCTGGATACTCTTTAAGATATTACAAGTGTAAGAACAGAGCACTAAAATGTTATTCTCTATCTTTATAGAATTGCAAATTTAATGAAAAAGAGAATAAGAAAATTAATAATTTGTTATATCACAAATAAAAGCTCTTTCTACTCTTCACATCTCTTGAATCTCCCAAAGACAATATATATATAGCCTTCAAAAATTCAAATATCTGTTAGAGAAAATATCTTTAATTCTCCAAGCATTTAATGCACTTCAACTCCTTCTTGCCACATCAGCTCCAATATTTAAATTGTTGCGCCCTAAAGACTTGTTGCGCCTCAATGTGTCACGCCTCCCATAACAAGTCTTTATTCTATCAAGTCTTAAAATCAAATTGTCATGCCTTAAGCTTTAACACTTCAAGCCCTTAACGTGACCCTCGACCAAGGCTATGCATTTTTATACTTTGTTGAGTCTTAGTCTTGAACTTGTCGCACCTTAACTGATCAATACGTCGAGCCCTTTATGAGCCCTTCAACTACTAAATCTACATATTTAAATTAGTCGAGCTTTGGTCTTGAGTTTGTCGTACCTTGATGAATGAAGTTGTCTCACTCTCACCTTATCCATTAACCAGGGCTGTTTTAGAAAAAAACTTGCAAAACTTTACACATACGCACAACATACACACACATATATATATACTAATTAAGTGTAGTTTACAATAATTGAATTTTTAATTGTGCATTATATTGTCTCATCAAAATCCACATTGAACGTACAAGTTCAACAATCTCTCCCTTTTTTATGAGGATAATTATGCACAATTAACTCATTTTCAATTCGGCATACTCCCCCTCAATAAAGTATATAGATTTCAAAACAAAATTTTCTTCAGTTTAATTCAAAAACTTATGCTTAATTCTAAGAAGATGCAAACTACGCTTGATACATCATTTAGCTTCCTATTCCTCCTTATCAAAACATATTATATACATGCATGTTAATTGGGCATTCTGCACTTCTCCCTCTTTGTACTCATGAAAAAAATGACAGACTTATAATATTGCAAGTAAGGAGAGTTGCACAGATAATATACAAGATTTAGCATAGCAAATGCCTCACAAAGTGGACTTTATGCAATTGCCTCATCAGAGGACTTCACAAATGCCTACACACGTAGAACTTAACACACTGCCTCAACACAAGAGGATTTCACATACTGCCTCATCATATAAGGACTTCACATACTGCCTTAACACATGAGGACTTCATACACTTGCTTACACATGTAGGATTTCACATAAGTACCTCATCACATGAGGGCTTCACTAAAACACTAAAAAAAAAACACACACGTATAGTACATTATTGTATTTGGCTCATAAGACTCACGAATGGCACTATTCAATTCAAAATAACAGATCGTAAGCCTACAGAACAAATATGAACATTTAATAGCTTCTTTTATCCTTAGAACAAGTTCTAGATCATTTCGTTTCCATGATATTTTAGCATTCATCTTGCTTGATCATGCTCAATTCTCTTCCTACTGTGCAAAAAGGATCTTCACTCAAGGTTTTCGCAAAAATATCAGCAATTAGATTGTTTATATCAATAACTTTCTAGCTGATATATCTATTTAGAACATGATCTCTAATGAAGTGATGTCTAATTTCGATATGCTTAGACCGTAAGTGTTGGGGCAAATTTTTTGTCAAATTTATAGCACTTGTTTTATCACATCAAATTAGAACATTTTCACATATTAAACTATAATCAAGCAAAGTTTGTTTCATCCATAAAACGTGTGTACAATAGTTATCGGTAACTATATATTTAGCTTCGACAGTTGAAAGTGCAATGGATTTTACTTCTTTGAGTGCAAGATATTAGGAAATATCCAAGAAAATGGCATATGCCACTTGTACTTTTCGATTGACTTTACACTAAAAGTCAGCATAATATCAAATTAGATCGAAAGAGATAAACTTTGGATACCACAGGCTAATTTCAATCATGCTTACAAGATACTTGAGAATGCATTTTATACGCTTAAGTGTGATTCTTTTGGGTAAGATTGTAATCATGCAGTGCACATACACATACCGAAAACTTGATATCAAGTCCAAAGCTAAATATAATAAACCACTATTTGAGCTTAAGGATCGAATCTTGACCTAATTTTTAGGGTTTTCAAAGTTGAAATTATATAGATAAAATCATTATTCGATAGGTTCCACAAACAAAAAATTAAACTAGTTTGCAATTAGATTATAGAACAATAAGATCCATGATCTATAAAATAATAAATATGTTAAAAGAATCTTTAAAAGAATAACAAGATTCTAATAATAAGGTCACCACAATTCTATAATACTCAAGAATTGATAAGAATTTAGAAATAAAGAGAATCAAATCTCAATATTCATAATCACCACAAAGGTATTCACACACAAAAGTGTTCTCAAAATATCAAAAGATATGATAAAACGGCCTCATTTTACCCTAGGACTTACTTTGTAAAGGAAACAAACAAAACTAAAAAAAAAAAAAAGATTGCAAAATTTGTAATAATTATGGAACCACATACGCCAGCTTAAAGCTAGCACCTTTTAATTCAACGCTGGCGCCCTACATTATATAAGCTGGTGGCCTTGAAGACGACTCTTAAAATTTAAAATGTGTGAACTCTGAAGGCCAGCAGCGTAAATGCCCAAAGCTGGCGGCATACAAGTGTTGTTTCAACACTTGTTCTTTCTTCCTTCTATTTTCCTTTCCAATGACTTCGGGCTAACAGATTCCTATCATTACCCTCAAGTTTAAGAAGATTCGACCTTGAATCTTGTCCCTTCAATCTCTGAACTTCTGGAGTTAGATTCGAAGTAATCATCCAGCTAGTCCATGCAAACAAACTCTTCAATTCTTTAATCTTCTTAATATGCATCATCTTTGCTTGCTGTACCTTTACAAGACTCATCGGTAGTAGCTTGTATGCTTTGTCCTATTGCCGAATAGTATATTCATTCCTATACCCATCAAAGGTAGCTCTAAGATCATACTACAATGGTCTTCTAAGGATCAAGTGTGTAGCATCCATAGGTACTATCACATAAGAAATTCGTCAGTATAATCACTAATAGAAAGAGGTACACGAATCTGTTTATGCATATGAATAGCTCCCTGATGACTAAGCCAATAAATAGCATATGGACTTAGATGATGCTCTACCTGTAACCCTAGTTTAGAAACCAATCCAGTAGAAATAACATTGGTGTACCTGCCACTATCAACTATAGTTAAATAAGATTTTCCGTGCACTAAACTCTGAACATAAAATAGATTAGTTCGCTAATCCAGATTCACATTCTTCTGCTCAAGTACTACATCTTAGAAACCCAAAGGAACATTTGACATGCCAATCTCATCTTCCTCACTACTCCTCTATTCTTCTTCCTTGCTCTCAATCTAATTCCCCTTCATGACCACAACTTTCTTATTAGGACATTAAGAAGCGATGTGGCCTTGTCCCAAACACTTGAAACATTTAATATCTCAGTTCCTTCACTGTTGTGTCTAATTATGCGCTTTGTCATCCACCGCTTTTCCCTTGTTCTTTTTTGTCCCATCCTGTTTCTTCTCCTCTTCATCTGACTCAATATAGTGATGTGATTTCTGAGACTGTCTGCGCTGATGCCTCTCAACTCTACTAACCAACTTAATTACATCCTCCAGGGTTTAATAGTGCTTGAGCTCTACTACATTGGTGATATCCATCTTTAGCCTGTTAATGAACCGAGCTATAGATTCATATGAAGATTCTCAAATGCCACGCTTTGCCATCAAAGTTTCAAACTCCTTTACACATTTTTCTACACTTCGCTTTCCTTTCCTCAAGGACTATAATTCCATCAACATCTCCTATTTATAATAATCTGGCACAAATCGATGTCTCATCAATCTTTTCATCAAAGCCCATGAACATACCTTTTCTTCATTAGCCCTTCATTTCTCAACCTGTAACGTATCCCACACAAGCTAGCATAGTCAGAAAATGCCAACAACACCATCTTCACTTTCATGTGCTTATTCCACTCATAGCAATCAAATACCTTCTCCACTTGTGGCATCCAATCTAGAAATTCCTTTGGTTTATTGCTACCAATGAAAGATGGAATTTTTAGCTTAATATTCTCAATTCCCTTACGCCTATCATCTCTATTTCCTCGCCTCTTAATCCTTTCACTATAAGATTCACCACTAGAATATCTCCTATGACTAGATCCACTATGACTCTTCTATCTCAAACTTCTAATCTCTCTAGAATTCTTCTCATATCTTCTTGCATTCGATTAAACCCGGTTTGCAACTACTTAAATTCCTGTCTAGTTACAACATCTCCTTTATCACCATTGTTATTGTTATGATTTCTTCTAACCCTAGAATTATTGCCATTCACGCTATTGTTACCATCAGACGTCATCTTTTCAGCCAGTTAACTACAATAACACAAAAAAAATGCAACAACACAATTCATAACAAAAATCAACCCAACAAACCTGGAATGAATCACATCTAATAATAAACTTTGCAAACCTTTGCTCTGATACCAAACCTAACACGAGCTTGTTAACACTGATGGTATGTAAGTGTAACTCATTATTTAAACAACTATTCAAAGTTCCTAAAGCTCCTTGTAAGGCTTGTTGGAAAATCCATTGTCGGGGGGGAGGGGTTGGGTTGGTGGTGGTGAAGGGGAAGAGGGATTATTGAATCTTGATCTGAATTTTTAGGGTTTTCAAAATTGAAATGATATGGACAAAATTATTGTTCAATAGGTTCCACTAACAATAAAATTAAACTAGTTTGCAATTAGATTATAGAACAATAGGATCCACAATCTATGATATTAAAAGAATCATAAGATTCTAATAATAGGGTTCACCAAAATTCTATACTACTTAAGAATTGATAAGAATTTAGGAATAAAGAGAGTCAAATCTCAGTATTCATAATCACCACAAAGGTTTTCACACACAAAAGTGTCCTCAAAATCTTAAAAGATATGATAAAATGGCCTCATTTTGCCATAGGACTTACATTATAAAGGAAACAAATAAAACTAAAAGAAAATTACAAAATTTGTGAAAATGGTCGAACCACATATGTCAGCTTAAAGATGGTGGCTTTTAATTCAATGCTAGTGGCCTACATTATATAAGCTGGCGGCGTTGAAGATGGTCCTTAAAATTTCAAATCTATGAACTCTGAAGGCCAACAACCTAAACTCTTATGCCAGCGGCGTAAATGCCCAAAGCTGGTGGAGTAAAGGCGGCATACAGGTGTTATTTCAACACTTGTTTTTTCTTCCTTCTGTTTTTCTTTGCAACGACTTCAAGCTTGTTGATTCCTATCACCACCTATCATGTCTCTATAAAGCTTTTCACACACATTTCTCCCATTGTCATCTTTATTATGTTTTAATACTTATACTCATAGGTGTAGGTCTTGTTTTGCTATTATCCATTTTAAACCTTTTTCAAGAGATCTTTTGTATATTTTGATTGATTGATGAAGGTTCCATTTTCAAATTGTTTTATTTTAAGACCTATAAAATAATTGAGTTCTCCTCTCATGCTCATCTCAAACTCATTCTTTGTGGATTCCATAAATTCATTTATAAGACTCATATCAGTAGCTCCAAATACAATGTCATCTATATTGATTTACACAATCAATGTGTGTGACTTGAGATTATTAATAAAGAGGATTGTGTCAATTTTTCCTAAGCTTTGTTCGATTTAAAGACAAGAGTAGGGAATTCATTATTCCCAAAACCCGGTAGTTACTCTACATACACTTCTTCTTTTATAAAACCATTTAAGAAAGCACTTTTAATATTCATTTGAAAAAGAGTAAAATTGTTAAATGTAGCAAATGCCAAAAGCATTCTTATAGATTTTAGTCTAGCAACCAGAGCAGAGGTCTCATCAAAATCTATACCTTCTTCTTAATTATATCCTTTAGCAACTAATCTAGCCTTGTTTCTTGTTATTATACCAAATTCATCAAGTTTGTTTCTAAAAATCATTTAGTTCTAATAACTATTCTATTTTCAAGTTTGGGAACTAATTTCCAAATATCATTTCTTGTGAACTGGTTTAATTCATCTTGTATTTCATTTATTCAAAATTCATCTTTTAAGGCTTCTTCAATATTTCTAGGCTCGGTTTGTGATAGAAAAACAAGATTACTCATGTTCCTTAAAGATGATCTTGTTTGTACTTTATTAGAAGGTTCACCAATAATTAGATCGTTTGGATGTGATTTTGCATATTTTCATTATTTAGGAAGATTATGATTAGCATATTCATGCACAACATCCATTTTATGTTCATTATCATCTTTATTATTTTCAAGAGAAAATCTATTTAAGTCAGCACAAATAGCATCCACATCATCATTTGAGCATAAATAAGGCAAAGAATCATCAAAAGCAACATGTATAGCTTCTTCTACAACTAATGTTCTTTTATTAAATACTCTATATGTCTTACTTGTCAAAGAATAATCTAGAAAGATTCCTTCACCACTTTTAGCATCAAATATAAACAATTTTTTTTTTTTCCATTGTTTAGAATGTAACATCTAGTGCCAAATAGATGAAAATAAGATATTTTAGGTTTTTTTTTCGTTTCTAAAGCTCATAGGGTTTTCTTGAGAATAAATCTTATAAAACTCTAGTTGAAATATAGCTAGTAGTATTTACAGCTTTAGCTCAAAAATATTTTGGTAAATTATTTTCACACAATATGGTTTTAGCCATTTCAATTAAAGTTCTGGTTTTCCTTTCAGCTACACCATTTTGTTGTGGAGTTCTAGGTTCTAAAAAAGTATGTTCAATGCCATATTTATCTCAAAAATCATCCATTTCGTTATTTTCAAATTCTCCCCCCATGATCATTTAAATTTGTCATAATATTTAGACCTTTTTTTTTCATTTTGGACTTTCTAGCAATATTTAAAAGAGACATGGTTTGTTTCATCTTTAGATGTAAGGAAGAAAGTTCATGTATATCTAGTGAAGTCATCAATAATAACCAAGGTGTATTTCTTGCCTCCCAAACTTAAAGTTTGAGTAGGACGAAATAAGTTCATATGCAATAGCTCTAATGGCATAGTAGTGGAAATAGCATCTTTATACTTAAAAGAAGTCTTAGTTTACTTGTCTTGCTGATGCTTGACAAATCTTATCCTTTTGAAAATTTATCTTTAGTAAACCTTTGACAATATTCTTTTTAACAAGTTTTGAAATTATATCCATGTTAGTATGTCCTAATTTTCTATGCCATAGCCAACTATTATTAGAATATAGATAAGTTTCATTTGATGATGTAAAATTATCTAAATTAATTTTATAAATATTTTTTTGTCTATATCCTTCAAAATAAGCTTGGTTATTATCAATTCTTTCAATATAATACCTTTTGGCAAGAAAAGTTACTTTAAAACTATTATCACACAATTGATTAATACTAGCAAATTATGTTTTAGATGATCAACATGCAATACATTTTTAATAATTAAAGCTTTGTTTATGAGAATGTTACCTTCACCAAGAATGGTTGATTTTCGATTGTCTCCATAGGTAACATTCCATTGATCTTTCAAGTCTAGAGATGTGAACTTGGATGCATCTCTAGTCACGTGTCTAGAGTAGCCATTATCCAAGTACCATTTGTTATTTCCACTTAAAGATCCCTGCAAAATAGATTATTATTTCTTTGGTACCCATTTGAGTTTGGGTCCTGTTTAGTTAGGTGGAACTAGAACCTTTCTCTTAGGAACCCAAACAAGCTTGCTTAAATAATTCAAATGCATTAGTTTTCTTATTGCACAGTTATGCGCAATATGACCAATTTCCCACGATTGTCGCATGTCTCATGGGTGGCTTTTACATATCGAGTTTTGTGGGACTTACAGCTATTTTCTCTATTATAGCTAATTCCATGTTTATTTGAGTTACACTTTTGGCTTCCAAAAAGTTTTTCAAATTCTTTTTCCCATTTATGAATTTGATTATAATAGCTTTTGAATCATCTAGATTAGCTTTCAACATTATATTTTCATTTTCCAATACTTTTAGCTCTTTTAAGATTTCATCACAACTATTACCAACACATAGAACATTATCATTTTCATTTGATGTTTTAACTTAAATATCCAACTAATCATTTTCAATTGTTAATTTTTCATTAATTTCCTTCAATTCATTTAAATAAAGAAAAATTGAAAAAAAATTGAGGGAAAGAGACAAAGGGGGCCGCCGGCCACTAATAAAGGAGGGGAGAGAGTGATTTATTTTTGTATTTTTGTTGATTAAAGTAGAAATAAGTAAAGTAGATGTGAAATAAAGTTATGGAAAAGGTAAAAAGTAAAGATAATAGGTGTATAGAGTATAATAATAGGTATTAGAAAAAGTAGAGATAAATGAATAGTGTAATGTAAAGTATATATGACTAATAAAGTACCGGTAGTAAGAAAATACGCGTATAATTGCGATATTTGATATTTTTACTTACCGAAAAATTATAAAACTGATATTTTTTAAAACCTCATATTTTTACGAGTCTAATGGTATATCCGGAATATTTTTACAATTCCAAGCCCTAGGATAAGTTTTTCAAGAACTGTATCCGATCGGGTTCAAATGATTTTGTGGTTTTACTAATCTGATCTTTTAAGCTTTCTTATATTATCACGAACTATTCTACATACTAATCTCTTACTTACTTTCTTAGGGTTGTGAACACGGGGTTGTCGGACTAAAACTATTTTGTCTAACAAGGGTTTTGTTGACTTTAGGGTTTGCGGTTGACCTTTCGATTAAGGTTTAAGCTAAACCGATCACAATACTTTGGGGGTTTACACATCGAGTACTCAACGAACCCTCGACCACTGAATCTGCATATTTGAACTTATCAAGCTGTGGTCTTAAGTTTGTCGTGCCTTGATGGATGAAGCTATGTAGCTCTCAACTTGTCTCTTGACCAGGGCTGTTTTTGCTAAAAACCTGTAGAAACTCCACACATACACATAACATACATATATACATATATATATATATATATATATACTAGGCTAATTTAGTGCAGTTTACAATAAGTGAATAGTTAATTATGCATTGTATTATCTCATCAAAATCCATATGGAACATAAAAGTTCAACAACACCTGATTTATTTTGGCCGCGACAACCCTTAGTGTTTGTCGCGGGGTAAATCGAGGGATCGACTTTGAGCTGTGACAGATACCTTGCCTTAAAATAAAGCCTACCACTGATCTACCTCGAGAGGAAAACTAGGTTACGATCACCAATAATATATAGAACAACCTCCAACTTAATCCATTTCACCGGTAAGTCTCCCAGAACAGATTCTAGCATTAAAACACGCATAAAGAAAATCCAGTACAATAACTCCATAGAACTCACTAATTTGACATGAGACTTTGTCTTCTTAACCCTAACCCTAGATCCAACATAAGAGCTTATGGGGTAGATTTACTTTGTCGTATCACATGTTCTATCATTCTTTGTTTAGCTAAGTTAAGATAATTTTGTCTGTAAACATATAACAAACATCTTTCATTTTAAGCCTAAACAACTCACAAATCAAGTTTTTATTTGTTTTTAACATTTATTAGCAAACAAGGTTCATTTTTCAGTTTTCTAACACATGACATCTACTAAAAACGATGTATCATATGTGAATGGTGAAATGTGTACATGTACTGGTATATTTGATAAAGACATTTTTTGAGAACCTTTGAAAATAAAGAAAATGAAGATACCTGTCATATTTTTTGGGATTACTTCACATCCTTCTTTACAAAACACCGGTTGTGCAACTCATAAGAATGCAAAAGTTTGGAAGAAATGATTTTGTGCGGGTAAAAGAGATTATGCTAGAAAAGTAGACTTCGAAAATATCGTGTTTATTTTTTGAAAACAACAATGTCCTGTTGGTATAAAGCTTTAAACCTCCGATTTTTTTTTTTTTTACATAAAAAAAAATAAGTATGGTGTAACTGGAAATTGTCATTTCAATATTTAACAATAAAAAAAAAAACTTTATTAAGAGAAAGGACAACATGCTATGCTTTAAATGTCACACCCCGGAGGGTACCTTAAACGTGGCAGTCCGCCGCATATAATATTAAAGTTAATGAATGACAACTTTAGTCATGCAAGAGCTTCGATATCACATGCAAGGCGTGCTTCCAAGATAGTAGGAGACTCATAGGGGTATTACATTTAAGTAGATAATAAAAGCAAGTAAGAACTTATATAAATAAACATAAGATTTCCATAAATAATATCCTTACATCATCTTAGGGGCATTCCCCCGCTTTAATAGTCTTCCAAAATAATAACAACTATAACATAAGCCCACTATAGAGATTTTCCTAGAAGCTTATGTTCAAAACTTAAATACATAAAGCTTCTCCCAAAAACTCCTAGTAGCTTATACTCATACCTGGTATATGGGGCTCCTTAGGGCTAACCAAAGGTAATCGTACTGTAACAAAAAACTATAAGGGTATAAGCAAAACTAGCTTAGTGAGATAATTCCATCTATAAGACATTTCCATAATTCATACAAGTATTTTAATCAAAACATATGAAAATGCACCAATCATATGAACAAGCAAGATACACATGATTAATCGGAAATCAAGTGTAGCATGGATTTAACGCCCTCCATGACAAGGGTTGGGAGGTTACAGGCCCATACGACCATCAATATCCGCAGATTTACCAACTCTTGCTTGCTCTGTAGACTTTCCGGCTCCTACTAGCCACCATGTAGACTTTCTGGCTCCTGCCATCCACCACTACCATTTCCTCGTTTCCCCACACGAAGAATAGTAGTGAAACAAATGTGACTCATGTGTATTATATGCATGGATTGATTTCAATAATTTTAACCAAAGATGTTTAGTTCAAGTTAAAGGCAATCAACACAATTTTCATCATGTCAAAACAATAATCACAATTTATTAATCAAACCAACTTCCAATATTCTTAACTTGTATTCAATCATATCAAGTCACACAATAATTATCCATTTTATCTTTTTCTTAATTGCTAGTGCTACTAATTACAAGCACAAAACAAGGAAATGTAACTTAGTAAAAGGAATAACTCACTCCATATCGGTAGATCTAATCGAAATAGTCCTCCGGATAGATGATATCGGGTCCTTCATTCCCTAAACAAGATGAAATACCCAAAATGAGTCTTTCATAAAACTTCTATTCTTGAAGATTCTAAACTTTTCTTAAAATCGTAGTAAAATCGTATAAGAAGAAATTCCAACTTAAAATGGCCATAACTTGCTCATTTTAACTCGGAATTTCGCAAATAATATATCGTTTTCTACCTACCCGAAAAGATCTAGACATTTCTAAGCTTATTTTCATCAAAATAAGTTGTTTGGGTCCCGAAAATGCAGCGACCAGATTCATTACGAATTTGCAAAAACTTGATTTCTTCCTTTTATCAAAAGCTCACTTGAAAAGATAGATTCTCCAAATATTTTTGTAATCTTTTTGAAAGGTATAAAAATATATGTAATGACTCATAACAAATGTATGAAGTAAATAAAGTTGTCTCAATTTATGAAAAAGTAAAGTTTTGAAAGATTTTGAATTTAAGAATTTTGGAAGTGTCTATTTTACTTTGAAAAGATTTTGAGTTATTTGAAATAAGTATTTCTTTTTCTAAATTTAATTGCTTGTAATTGGTTTAAAATTATCTTAAGTTGTTTATAATGAGTATTTCTTTTCTTTTCCTAAATCTTATTTTCATGATCTCCTTAATTTCTAAAGGAATGATTTTTATTTTCTCAACTTAGCTTCCAACACTTTTTGAAGGTATTTGACACTTCTATATTTAGAAAAATGACTTCTTGACTTCTTGAGATCATCTTATTTTAATGAAAAGGAATTTCTATTATATGAAGAAAAGATGGAGTTGTTGAAAATTCCTTGTTTTGTTAAAAATCCCTTTTATGCATGTTTATAAAAATCTATTAGGAACTCCTCTAAGTTTGTTTAAAAAAAAATAGCTTCTTAGTTTTTAGAAAAACATTAACTACTTGTTTTTGTTTCTAGAAAAAAATCTTTATTTTTTAAGAAAATATTTCTTCATTTGTTTTGTTGAGACAAAACCATTATGTTCATGCATGAATATGAGTCATAAGTTATGAAAACATAAAGGAACATAATACTTGACAGAATAAGCTAATTAAGAAAATAAATCAAGTATTGGAACCTTAGCTTGTTTAAGGTATCTTGGGACTAAGAAATGACTAGTCCCAAAAGAAAAAGAAAATGTTTTGACTTGATGAGGACAAGTCTAAGACTAGAAAGACTAGTCTTAAAAACAACTTGAAATTAAATAAATTGCAAGGAAGTAAATAAATTGCAAGAAAAGTAAATAAATTGTAAGACAATGAGCTTATATGCTCTAAATAATATATTTAGCTATATAGATATTTAGATAGTTATGAACATAAAGGAAACATAAAGGAGTTGAGATTATAAACAAAAACAAAGTATGAACCTATTGTTGCTTTCTTAACCTTCATGGTTTTAGAAAACATACACTAAGTTCATACTATGTAGATGAACATATGAAATTTCTTGAAGAAATATTACCTAAAGGAAGAAACTAGAGAGAGCTTTCTTGTAAGAACTTCTTGGAGAAATTTTGAGAGAGATTTGAGTATAGTAACTTTAGTAAAAAAGTGGTGTAAAAGAAGTGAAAGTGTGAATAGGTATTTATAGGAAAATGTGGGAGATAAATTATGTTAATTAAATAAATGAAAAACAAAACAAACGGGGCATAAATGGGGGGATGGCCGGCGCAAAAGAGAGGGGTGAGAGAGAGTGAAATTTATTTTTTTGTTATTTTATTAATTAAAAGTAAGAAATGAAATATGTGAAATTGTATTGGAAATGAAAATGTATAAGAAATAGGTGTATAGGTTGGAAGAGTAGGTTGTAAGAAAAAGTAGAGATAGATGAATAGTATAGAATAGTAGAAAATAGTGTAATGTAAAGTAGACATGACAATTAAATGCCAATAGTAAGAAAATATGCGTATAAATGCGATATCTGATATTTTTAGCTACCGAAAAATTACGAAATTGATATTTTTGAAAATCTTATATTTTTATGAGTCTAACGGATATTCGAAATATTTTTCCTATTCCGAGCTCCCAGACACGTTTTTCAAGAACTATGTCCGATCGGGTTCAAAAGACACTCGAATTTCGCCAAACTGATATTTTTATATAACCTATAGCTATTACGAACTATTATAGCTAATTACTCAAACTTCGTTTTCTAGGGCTAGAGGAAACGGTAATGCCAGACTTGAGTGGTTACGGTAAACTAAGGTTTTGTTGATTCTGGAAAATCCGGTTGACTTCCGATTAGGGTTTAAACTTTAATTCCAATCCGAAAATTTCAAGGGTTTACATTAAAACTTATAGTGGATAGCTCACAAAATAATTCCAGGTACTTTTGGAAAAGATTTAATTATAAGAAATGAAAATCAAAACCTTTGTTGTATATAAAACAAACAGATTATGATATCTAATAAATATTAATTTATATATAACCAAAACATTTATTATTTCAGGGCACCAAAATTAAGGACGAGATTTAAGCTTCAAAACTTATGAAAGCATGCTTTAAATTATTATCTAGTGTCTTGTCTTCTCATGAATTATTTATGAACTATTTTTCCTTAACTAAAGCATTAAATATTTTAATTCTTCAAAAAATTTTAAGTCATGCTTTGGCAAAAACCTAGGGATTATAGATCTAATACAATGTACTCCTATATGTATCTATATACTAGCTTGATATCTTATATCCATGATTAATAAAACATGATTATCAATAAGCTAAGCTACTAGTCTTAATTTATTATCATTCTATATAATGAGTGACTAGGGTTGGTTTAGAATAGTATACTTATCACCTTATGGTTTTACTATTAAAGTCACACACTTTAATGACATATGGAAGAACAAACTAAAAAAAGAATCCATTTATCATGCTAGAATACCAATAATAGTATGATAAACTAAATGAAACATATTATAAATAAAGATAAATGTACAAATGAACAAATATCCCAATAGTCTAGGGCACATCACTATCAATAATTTCTAGTGAAAGAACTAAATTGTCACTTGGTAATCTTCCTCAAAATAATAATAATAATAATAATAATTAATTGGGAGTAATTAAAATTGAAATTAAATAAGAATGAATTACAAAATTTTAGTAGTAAGCCTCATAAACTCTTGTAATTAAACTTGAGCGGTTCCCTATTTAGGGAATAACATCAATTGACTTGAGTGATGAGCTTGGAATCATCAGTTGAAATCTTATTACTTGGGTTGTGAGAAAAGTTCGAGAAAACAAAACTTAATTAAGTGAATTACAATTAGATTCGTGTCATCGAGGTCCGGTGGGTTACATTCATAACCTAATAGCCTAAGATGAAAACTTGTTATTTGGATGTGTATGCTTTCACTTTTAATGATGATGTTTAGGAGAGTGAATGAGGGGGTGTACACTTTTTAGTATATGTGCAAAATGCAGTTGAGTTTCACTCTTCTTGATTGATCTTGTGTTTGATTTTTAGATTGAGATTTTAGTTTAAATGATGAGATTAATATTTTGATTTGCTCGAATTAGTTGTTGAACTTTGACATTTATAGTATCATGGATATATGATGAAGACAGGATTAGGTGAATTTCAGAGATTTAAAAGTTGCTAGAATTTGATATTCTATTTGATTAGATGCAAAGTAAGAGAATCATGTGTTGAATTGACTCTAAGTGAGATTGATGGTTAGTTTTCCTAAGTACTAAAGTTTTCAGAGAAGTATTCTTGTCTTTATTGAGTTTATAGTTTGATTATTTGCTTGAGGACAAGCAAATGCTTATGTGTGAAAATTTTTTATAGGCAATGATTAATTCCATTAATTTGGTAATTGTTTAATTTATGATTTCAAGGCTTTGATGAATTATATGACCTTATAAAAATGGATCAAATTTCATGGAGTTTAGATGAAGATTTGTAAAAAATTGAAGACTTATAAAATGCATGAGCTCGTGCACTAGTTGTCTAAATAGTGTTGAGTAAATGACCGCTTGAGTAGACTGTGTATTGAAGAATTTGAGGAGTAGAAGAAATACACGACCCCTTTCTCTTAACTGTGCATAGCTTGTGTACTATTAGGGAAAGAGAATTTTAAATGCCCGGGTGTGTATGATTGAGATAGATGAGTCATACAGTAATCATGCATTATTAGAGTATATTGAATCTTTGTATTTTTTTTTTTTTAAATAGATTTAGACTGGCTAATACATGACTATCATATGCTTAAGGAGATCTAAAATACAAGTCTTGCTATAAATAGAGTCTGAAAACTAAAGAAAAGAAAGTTTTGGCAAATTCTAAGCTTTTTAGAGAGAGAACTATAAGAGCAAATTAGATAGAGGCTAGGAGATCAAGAAGAGATTATAAGATTTTGAGTTTAAAAGGGGGTTTTACTTATGATTATTCTTTTATGTTCTATTCCTTGTACATTTTGTGATTTATCTATGGAGGAGTAGAAAATTAGTCTAGATTTTGAAACCTTATAATTGCCATGTAATTGAGATTATTAATTTATTCAATGGATTATTAGTTTTGAAGTCTAATTATGTGTTCTTTATTGATTTCTTGATATATTAGTTCTGGAATATTAATTTTTGATAGATCTATATCAAGTTAATGAAAGATTACTAGATAAAGTAGATCTTACATAATTAGGAAGATTTGATTGCAATCTAGAATTAAGATGACATTAAATCTTCTATATTAGATTGAAAGTAGGGTTGGTTGAGATCTAATTAAGAATTCTTTGCATGTTAATGCAAATTCTAGATTGTTATTAACTAAAAAGAAATTTTGGCATATTGATATATGATTAGAGATTAGTAATCTCAAAAAGAGATATTATTCTGAATTAGGAATTCCGTAGATCAAGAGATTAATTATCATTTAGATTTTATTTAGAGAAATTACATAGTGATTGGTAGTCATAATTATGCATCTAGATAATCTTGCAATTGGAATAAATTAATGTGACTTTCACTTTTGATTGTGATAACTAGATATTATGATTATTAGTAGAATTATTAGCTAGAGATAATTAATAAAATAACTTGAATTTGGAATTTAGAAAGTAGGGATGAATTAGTAATTACAGCTACTTGAAAAGATCACTATTGGAATGAAACCTATACTTTATTGTTATACTGCTATTTCCTAATTGATCATAGAATAATATTGAAGATAGGGATTTTACTTGAATAAAACGATCACATCAACAAAAATATATCCCATGGAAATCAACCATCATTAGGCTTGGGTCGAAGCTCTACCGCTACAGATTGTGGTCCTTTATTTTGGCCGGTGAAGAGCGTTACAATTTCTTCCAACGACTTTCCTTTAGTCTCTGGCAACAAGAAATAGACGAAGACCAAAGCAACAACGGAAACACCAGCAAACATGAAGAAACTCCCACCAATTGTTAACGCCTTAGAGATCGAAAGAAAAGTCATTGAGATGGTAGCATTCATGAACCTATTCACGGCAACCCCAATAGCAACTCCTTGGGCTCTCAGTTTCAATGGAAATATTTCAGAACTGTAAACCCATGTCACAGGAGCCATCCCAAGTGAAAATATTGCAACGTAAGCATATGTCGCACAAATACTGAGTACCAATGCCCATAATAGCTCTTGTTTTGAATAGTCCACAATTGTCAGAGCAGCTCCTAGAGTTGACAAGGCAATTATCATGCCAATTGTGCTTATTAACAGCAGTCTCCTTCTACCAGCCTTGTCAAGTAAGAATGTGGCAAGTAATACACATGTGGTCTTAGTGAGGCCAACACCAATTGTTGCAAGCAATAGCCTACTTTTGTTGTGAACTCCGGCTTTCTTGAAGATCCTAGGACTGTATAATATGACGGCTTCGATCCCAACTGCATGCTCAAAAAAATGGAGTCCAATCGCTGCTAGGAGTATCCAACGAACTGTAGGCGATGGCCTTAAGAGGAGCTCTTTCCACACACCTTTGCCTGTGGATTTTCCTTTAGGTAGGTTGACAATGTCTTGTGTGTTGTTTTCATCGATGCCGGCTGCTGATTTTATGTCACGAAGCCGGGCATCTGCTTCATCTGTTGAATTGGAAACTCGTAGAAGTACCTATGACAGTCATTGGCATCAGAATGAGTAGAAGAATTATTGAAAACAAAGTGCATAATTAACTCTTTTCTTTTCATTTTTTTTTCTCTTTTTCCCCTAAGTAAACTTTAGTTCTGCTATGAAAAATTAAGATACATGTATATTTTTACATGCAAATAGGTAGAAATGAACAAATTACTCGAACCCAATATAATAATTTACTCTAATTTCATTGTAAATACAATCATAGAGGGCTTAAATTGAAATTATTAACATATTTATCGGCTTAAGTTCAAAATTTACAATATTTGTCAAAAATCCTAGAGGTTTAGTTAAATTCAAATTGAGTTTAGACATATGTTGATTTTGTATCTTGTTCAAGCAACAATAATATTATAATATAAGATAAAATAAATTGCTTAAACTAGTCAAGTTGAATTGGACCTTTCTACCATTATGAGACAAGTTTAAACACTAGAAGATTTAAACTAAAAATATTGATTCTTATGCTATATGGTCTCACTCTCAATTATTATTCTTATACGTAGGTAACTTATGTCAGAATGTATCAACGTTTAAGGGTAAGTTCATTTGAAGTATCAACATTTGAAGTGGATAAGAGAGGTAGCAACGTTATGTAAAGTGAGTCAAATAAAATATCATCAACTAACACTATTAGTTGAATGCTAACGTGATAGTTAACTAACATTTAAAAATAAATAAATAAAGATGAAATAAAAAATTGGAAGAACAAATTAAAAAATGGAAAATTAAAAAGAAAAAGAAAAAAGACAAAAAAAAAAGAAGAAACAGTTGTCTTCTTCACTATAATGCAGCCAGTACTCTCACCAGCCACTGAATGCCAGCGACCCATCAGCCAAATGTCCTAGCCATCTTCACCAGAAAAAGGGAGATGAGGAACAGTTATACACCATCCCTCCCAATCTCTATGCCCACCATTTGTCCTTTTTTTTTCCCTATTAGATCTTTGGTCTAGGTTTGTTGTAGATATCGGACGGTTTTGGAGTAATGCATGGGTCTAGCATAAGTAATTGGATCATGGCTTTGTAGCATAATGGAGCTCAATGTTGGAGGACTCATGTACTAGTCGAGGTGTATTTTAGGTTTTGTTGCATGTCCAACAATGGTGGATGTGTCTCGTGTCGTGAAGTGGATGCAGCAATGACTTGGGTCGTGCAAAGCTGGTGCGGTTCCGATGGCTTCTACGATGGAGTTTTGAGAGAGAATGCGAGGAAGCTTTGGTAGAGAGTGAAAAATCCAACGTAGAAGATGAAGATGGGAAGAAGATCGATCATGAAGAAGATGAAGTTCTAGTCCCTTTTTATATATTATCCCTGTATTTAGATTAGACTCTTTCCACTATGGATAAATTCAAATAACATGTTATTTTGAATCATAATCCTCATTTTTTTTTCAACCCAACTCCTTTATAAATTCCAATTCTATAGAAAGAGAAGAGAATAGAGGCCTTACAATAGATTTTGTATTGTGTTTAGTGTAGGAGGAATATCAGGCCAGTGTTCCAAGGAAGAAGACGATTGTTTCCTCTTTTTATTTTTATTTTTGAATTTTTCTTTTTAATTTCCTAGTTTTTAATTTCTTCTTCCAATTTTTATTTCATCTTTCTTTATTTATTATTTTTTTTATGTCACATAAGTGCCACATGCTAGTTGACGCCGCATCACAATCAACTAGTGATGTTGGTTGAGGATACCTTATTTAACTCACTTTATAATAATTGCTACCTCTTTTTAACTATTCCAAATGTTAATATCTCAAATGAACTTACCCTTAAAATTTGATATTTTTGGCGTAATTTATCCGTATATACACACACACAAGCATTTGTTTTAGCTTCACTTTTCTTTCCCTTTGGTTTTGGGTGCGGTGTGTGGCTGTGGGTGTGTTTGTTTTAGCTTGTTTGAATTGTTGATTTCTTCCTCACAGTCAAAACAATTCTAAAGGCTAAAGGAAAATATGATCCATATCCTAAACTAAATTCCTACTATTAAAGGGAATGGTTATTGCTGCTATTATCTCAGGAGTCAACTACTTATATCCATAACTTTAATCTTTTTCCTGTAAAAAGCTACTCATGTAATTGAATGCTTACAGCAAATCAAATAACCAATAAAATCGGAAAAATATGGAAAAAAGCAATCAATCCGGATTATTAATAGTGTGCTAAAATTTATGTACCTTTTTTGCATCTCCAAGTCGGCCCTGTAGGACTAACCATCTAGGAGACTCAGGCATTCTCGTAATTCCAAATGCTAAAACAAGTGATGGAATCGCTGCGACCCCAAGCATCATTCTCCAGCCAAGTTTCAAAGTCAATTTTGCGAAGAAATAATTCGATACATATCCAAGTAATATTCCAATACTAATGCAGAGTTCCGGCAGGGAAGTCAAGAATCCTCTGGATGAGGCCGATGAAATTTCTGCAGAATAAACCGGGGCGATCATAAGGGCAAAACCAACCCCTATCCCGGCGATGCACCGCCCTGCTAATAAGACCCCAAAATTTGGACCATAGCCCATGAGGAGGGATCCCAGTAGGAAAATAATGGAGGCCAGAGCGATGGTGTAACGGCGACCAATAAAATCTGAGGTCCTCCCAGCAATGAGTGCACCAACAAGGGCACACATGTTCAGGATTCCTGCCAAAACTTCGACTTGTGTGTCGTTTGTTTTGAGATCTTCTTTTATGAAAATCATTGCACCACTCATGACACCCGTATCTGGAGGTAAAACAAAGAGAAAGAGAAGAATCAAACAAATAGAAATAAACCTCCAAGTTTAGGATTATACCAAACATATTATTACAACTTTGCAAAACATATCAAACATATGTATATTTTTAATACACTTATATTTGAAGATTCTGATGACTTTATACATATAACCTGCAAAACTGAAATGTTTAAAACTCATAGCATAATTAATGTAATAATATACGAATCAAAACATGAGTTACCAAATCTTGAATATATATACCGTAGCCGAAGATGACGGATATAATGGAACCGACGACTGCAGAGGCACAAGCATACTTGTTGAATCCATCATTATGATTCCCACCACGACCTTCCTCCACGGAAATCATTCTTTTTTCTTTTTCTTTGAAACTCGATATCAATGTATCACTCTTATACACTACCAGACCACGTAATGCTAGTTCCTTTTATGGACCAAGAGACACTTACAAGTAAAATACATGTTTGTCCTCTAATGTTTCTGTCACAGTGATTGAACACAGTTTGCAAGTTGAAGATATTATTATTGAAGAATGAAAATGAACTTTTAAGGCCAACCCCACTTTAGGTTTATCCAAGTAGGTATAATCATATGCTACACATATTATAGAGCACGGCTCCCTATCTATAATAAAATTTTTTGTCAATTGATTTATCAAAGTGACAATGTAATTATAAGGGAAGCTGTTTCAAAACACGTGGCGATTAATCATATATGTGTCATTTATGAGCTGTCACGTTTGAAAGGAAAAATATGGGTACAAATATCCGTATTACTTAGGCAATATAAAGGGGAAATAGGATCTCTGAGTAATCTTGTCTTTGACTCCATAAATTTCGTGAAATTAGAGGCCTTTCATCATTTGGTTGTTACTGACTCACTATTATAAGTATAAATTTGGTGTGTGTTAGTCAGATTCAATATGGATATGGATAAGAATGAGAATGACCAGAAGTTAAGACAGAAGTTCGATCCGTCTGTATGTGAGAAATCGTCGCTTGAAATATCTTTGATCTTCCCGTGTCCTTGCCTTCTACATTATTCCCTAAGGATTTGTTAACAGGCAAAATGAAATGTATTTATTTATTTATCTATGTTTAATCATGGATTAATATCAAAAATAATACTTGAACTTTTGTAAAATGTTTAATTAGATATTTAAAATTTGATATTAAACAATTTGGTATTTAAACTTCCGTAAAATGTTCAATCAGATATTTGAAATTTGATTTTGAGTAATTTGGTACTTGAACTTTTGTAAAAAATTCGATTAGGTACTTAAAGTTTAATTTTTATATTTTTGGTACACGAAGAAAGTTTTTGCGTATATTTTTTATACCTGATTAAATTTACTTCATATCGAAAAATGTATGTAAAAACTTATTTCAGGTACCAACATTATTAAAACCAACTTCAGGTAAGAAAAAAATATGTGAAAACTTGCTTTTATGTAAAATTATTCAAAACCAAACTTTAAGTATTTGGTTGAATTTTTCACAAAAATTTAAATATTATTTTGATATTATCCCTTTAGTCATTGGTTATAGGAATAAAGACTATGGACAATATTAAAAATTTCTTTTTTACCAAAAACCAAAAGGAGAATATTATTCAGAGATCTCTTAATTAGTAACTATCCCATGTATTATCAGCAGAATCCTTCTAAATATACATTCTTCCTATAAGAATTGATTTCATCTTTCAAGTCTTTATCTTTGTCGATTATTACAAAAGAAGAGTAAGGATATTCGCATACCATAAGAAAAATGATTACGAATAAGGTAGCAAATAAATATGATGGCAAATCTAAAAAGGATAGGAAAATTTATTATCTTTTTTTTTTTTCCCTGCACTTATTTTTACATGTACAGTATCTAATCAATATTAAAAAATATATATAGCAATTTTCTTTTTCATTTCCATCTCTAACAAGTGCCAGAGGGGGATTCACCGACAGTAATGCTATCATGTCCTATTAATGCATGCTCCCCATCGCTAATTAAGAGATTTGATTTTTTTCACTTTAGAAAAGATAAAAATATGAAAATTTTGAATTTCTTAACACATAAATGAGTATTATCCAGGCATATAAAATTAAAATAACAACGATTATTGTTGATGTGATTATTTCTCATCGTCGAACACGTTTGAAAGGGGGAAAAAAATCAAAATAAGCAGAGAAGAATTCATGCGATCATCAAAATAAATAAATACGATGAACTCAGTTAAAATTTCCGATTTTCGTATAATATTAACACATTTGCTATCTTAAATTATATGCAACCAGTTATGAGACAAAATGAATAATCCGAGTGTTCTTCCTACATATATTCATATGATTTGAGATAATAAGAAGCATCATTTTAGGTTAAATAATATACTAGCAGATGACGCATTCGCATTGTGGGTGTAAAAATTAAATAAGAAAATGAACTTCTACAATGAACAACATAATTAAAGTTAATTGCATATAAAATCGATAGACGAAGGAAGAAACTAAAAACACTGCATAAATTGCATAAAAATACATAAAAAGAAATCAAAAGATTAATGAAATAACATTCTAATACACTGTAACTATTTATTACAAAGTTTATAATACATGAATCGTAATCACAATTATTTTGCTTCATCGAAGACATAGTCATGTACCTATAAAACAAATGCGACATTAGAAAGGGAATTTATTTAATCAAATTATACTTCTGTAAGTGACTTGGTAATTAATTTATTAAACTCCTTCTATAACAACTCATTTGCAAAAGTTTTGGTCTTGAAGAACCTCATATTAAATGAAATATAGTAGAGTAAATGAAACAAAGAATTTATACTTATTAAATTGAAAAGAAATTATAGTAAGACGAAATTTTAAACCTTAGTAAGACAGAGTTTGACATATGTAATAGCTTTCGCTCTGCAAAATGAAAGAAGAAACGTATTTAATTAAATAAAAACTAACATATAAAAGGGATGATATTTGATAATATCATACCGTAATATCAATCTTATATGATAATCATAATTAAATTTATGCTACCATCAGATTCAACATATTGTTTGTGTTTTACCTGATGATTAGTCTAATCTTCATATCTATAAGTAATTGACAATATAATGAAATGGAAATCATACTTTTGCATGTAAGTAGCAATGCAATATCTAAAAATTATACAATTGAAGTTATGACCTTTGTTTATATAGTGGTATATTACTTGTATTGCTGAAGCTTTCCAATTTCTTGTTTTATCATCTTAATGAATGTTTTTTTGTTAGTGTTAATGGAGAATACCCAACCAAAACTATAAATCCTCAAATAATTTCTCTACAGGAGGAAAAATTATGTAATCAACAAGATTTCATACCTTCTTGGAATTGTAAAGTCTTAATCTAAAAAGAAAAACATATAATAAAAATAAAATATACGTGATAAATATAGATGCCTTATAAGGGGACTTTTGGGAACATATTGTGGAAATCTCTAAATTAGTCAACCAAACATCAAAAGGAATTACATAATTTAATGTGAATTAAAGTAAACGTGGGATAAATTATACTTTATTATTTCTTCAAATGGGTATAGAGACGAATGAGAAAGTTCTCACTTAAATTATAAAGATAATCAAATAATAATATTAGAGAGATTGATAAATTACCACATAAAACTATATGGTAAAAATGTGCGACGAATAAAAAGGTTCTGGCTTAAATTATATAGAAGATATATAGATAGGTAGATATAGATCAAATAGCAATGATGATTCTTTTCTTTAGTCAATATTTTTAAATGCAATGATAAGTTTATTTTCTTAAATAAAATGATCGAATAATAATATTAGATAGATTGATAAATTACTATATAAAAACTATATGATAAAAATGTTCTACGAATAAAAAGATTCTGACTTAAATTATATAAAAGATAAATAGATAGGTAGATATAGATTAAATAGCAATAATGATTCTTTTCTTTAGTCAATATTCTTAAATGCAATGATAAGTTTATTTTCTTAAATAAAATGATCAAATAATAATATCAAAGAGATTGATAAATTACCATATAAAACTATATGATAAAAATGTGCGACAAATGAAAGGGTTTTGGCTTAAATTATATAGAAGATAAAAAGAATAGATTTAAATAACAATGATGATTCTTTTCTTTAGTCAATATTCTTAAATGCAATGATAAGTTTATTTTTTTAAATAAAATGATCAAATAATAATATTAGAGAAATTGATAAATTACTATATAGAGGTATATGATAAAAATGTGCAAAAAATAAAAAAGTTCTAGCTTAAATTATATAAATTGATAGATATAGATTAAATAGCAATTAAATTATATAGATAGACAGATATAGATTAAATAGCAATGATGATTCTTTTCTTTAGGCAATATTCTTAAATGCAATGATAAGTTTATTTCCTTAAATAAAATGATCAAATCATAATATTAGAGAGGTTGATAAATTACCATATAAAACTATATGATAAAAATGTTCGACGAATGAAAGGTCTCTCACTTAAATTATATAGATATAGATATACACACACACATGCATCAAGGATGTAGTTTAGTTTTTCTCTTCCTATGTCTTTGTGTAGACTTTCTATATCGGTAGATGATGATTCGATATGTGCATGTAAAACTAAAAAACAGTAATATAATCAACTTTGTATTAAAAAATAATTATTGAATTAAGTTATATACTTGATTAATGATTTTCTTTTTAAAACATTATGCATAAGTAGTCTAAAGTACTTTTTCGGCATAAAAAAAAAAGTAATCTAAAGTATGGGTAAAGAAAAAAAAAATCAATAAAGATATCTATCTTAAAAAATGTAATATATGATTTGGTGGTTTTCTTTTACTTGAAAGGACAAAGATATTGCAAAGTAAATAATAATAATAATAATAATAATAAAAATCTTGAAACTTAGCAGAAGACTAGGAATTCTTTAAGAATAGAAACAAAAAGATTACAACAATATAAAAGGGTTGATTTAGAAAATCAAATGATAGAATAAATCATAGAATAAATAAAGAGTTTTAAGTTTGAAATAAGAAAATTTTCGTGAAACTTGAAATTTTATGTCAAAGTTAATGTTGAATCTAAAATCATAATCGATAGATGAATTGTATGAGGAAAGATAAAGGGTCTGTTTGGATTGTCTGTTTTTCATCTGTATCTGTATCTTTTTTAAAATGATATGTGTAAAATATATTCGATTTGCATCTAAATTTTATCTATATTTGTTCTATTTGATCTTTTGATGAGAACTGTCAACTTTTTTTTTATCTATATCTATTTCTTGATAAATAATTTGATAAAAAAAAGTTTGAAAAAGTGTCTGTATCTGTCAGAAAAAAGCCAAAACAAACAGACCCAAAAGATCCTACTTAGATGATTGATAAAGACATTTCTAAGATTATGGACTAGACTCTATGTTCAAAATTCAAAGCTAATTAACAATAATAAAAAAGGAAATCAGAGAACACCCACCAACCAAACATAACTTTTTATGATATTGGATTGGGCCATGCTCATTTCAGCATGTTTGATTTACAAAATAAATTTGATATTAAATAAAACCCTTCTTGTTTATTGGTCAAAACCTAAGATTAACATGATACTATTATCTATTTTTACCATTTTGACTTTACTATCGCCATCATTACCATTTCCACTATTGCTGCTATTACCTCCATCGCCACCATCACTACTACTTCCATGACTTTTGTCACTATTTTAGTCACCATTAATACAACACTAGCATGGTATTGCATTCAACATCATCACATTACTCCCAATAAATTATTACCATTACCACTAACTATAATACTTGTTCATGACAAACAACAAAAAATAAATAAATAAAACTTTTGTTGTATTTGGTACATAAAATACAGTGTAAAAAAACTTATATTATCTTGTTCTCTTTTATTCTGCCTTGTATGTGTTGTACTAGGATCTAAATACTACCTACTTCAAAGACTCAACTAACCATATATAAAGCCATTCCACCTATACCTCTTGGTTGATAAGATTAGCACCATTGTATGGTTGATTATACTTCCTTATACAATTGAGCTACTTCATTTAAGTTGTAAAAATATCAATCTAAATGAGCTTAATTAAAACTCTTTAAACATTAGAATAAGTTTAAGATGAATTATAGAAATTATTATAAGAATATGTTAAAGATGAAAGATATGTTGAGGTTGTATGGAAATAATATGAGTATTAGTATTGTTGTTTGCTATCAATGCATGTAGGCATAGAAAAGAAAATTTAAGAATTATTATACTAAATAAAATAATATTAAGGTATGTTGATAATCATTATTTGACTAGGCCCCAAGGCCTAAGTTTGGCCCTATTTCAGACCTAAAGCATGAGTGAGAGGAGAGGCGACAAAGTCTAAGGGACACGCATGCATAAAGTTACTTATCATGTTAAACAAGTGACAAGCAATACTAGATTTAGACAAGTGGCAAGTACGAAAAGACTAGAAAAAAAGGGGTATAGCCACAATCAAGACAAGTAAACTCATCAAGATAAGCAAATCTGTTAGTATAAAAACCTTCGATCTAATGATTGAAAGAGAGCTTTCTCAACTCTAAATAGACACATCTTGGAAATTTTTTCTTTTTACACACTCTACTTTGTTGCTTTTTGTAAGTCTTCGACCAACACTCCCTCTGTATAGATATTACGAGAATTTGATTCTCCTTTGCTCTTTAATGATTGATGATATATTTCCTACTAGTCTGGGTCCCTATACTAACTTGAGTGTTCAAGTATCTGTATTGATATCAGCCCCAATAGCACTTAGACCATGTTTGCAATTTCTAGAGGCTATTCAAAACACCTACATAAAGAAGAGCTTGCTTAGGCTAACCCTGGATGTCATGCCCCGAAGGGTACTCTAAACGTGGCAGTCCGTTACATACGGTATTAAAACTTAAGAATGACTTCCTTAAGTCATGCAAAAGTTTTCAACACCATACGTAAGGCATCTATCACAACAATAGGAGACACCGGTGGGATGTATAGTTCGAGATAGTAAATACAGTATACAAGAATCTAAATAAACATCTATTTTATCATTAAGAGAGTATAATCCGTACATCATCTTAGGGGTTTTCCCTTATAATTCTCCAAACAATCATAATAACAACTTAATCTTTCTCACAACAAAATAATACTAACATCACAAGACATTAAAGGATATTTAACCTAAGATCTTCAAAAGATTTTCAGAAGCTTTTCTAATACATCATCCCTCTCGAGTCTATGAAATCTTCGGGTATAAAAGATATAGTCCTGTTACAACAAAGATCTATCGGAGTATAAGCATAACTAGCTTAGTGAGAATATTCATAAATCAACGTACTTGTATAAATAATTTCAAGCAAGTTATTAATGAAGCATATGAATGCATCAAGCAAGTGATCAAGCAATACATATGATCCACCGGAAATCATATGTTTGAATGGATTTACCCTTCCATTCAAGGTTAGGTGTTCCAGGTTTTTTAAAACCCATCTTATAATCCAACTCATGTAGTTTATTTCAGGCTCCTACTAGCCCATCATAGTTCTTTCAGGCTCCTATCGCTCATCTCGAAATAGTTCTTTTAGGCTCCTATCACCATCTTGCAGATTTCTAGCTACTGCACACCCGGCTACTAAACTCTTGTCCCATCGAAATTAGCAGCTCATGCAATGAAACTATCTATGTGATATGCATGAATCAATTTATATAATTCATAGTATATGATTAAAGTAATTTAAAGGTGATCATAGAATTTTCACACACTCCAACAGAATAATAGTAAAACATACGTTAAATTAACAACGATTCGTGCCTCGATATGCTTAACATTCTTTCAACCAATATTATCATTCATAATTCATTTTCATCTTTTCCTACTTCTAGTGCCTCTAGCTACAAGCACAACCAAGTACGAAAAAGGTAGGAAATAAACTCACTTGGCCATAAGAATCTATCTTTCTTACGGCTGAGTTGATCGATAAATCCACAAATCAAAATAATCCTCCAGGTATGAAACTCCTCATCAGGTTCGCCTAATCAAGAAGAATACCTATAATGAGTATTTCTTATTGATTCTATGGTACTTATCAAAAATTATGGCATAAGATCGTTGAAATTTGCGTAGAAGATAATTCCAACTTAAAATGGCCATAACTTGGTCATTTTAACTCAGAATAACGCAAATAATATATCATTTTCTGCCTACTCAAAAAGATCTATCCATTTCTAAGATTATTTTTGTCATAAAAATCCATTTGAGTTGCAAACTAACACGGTACAGAATAGTTACGAATTTATAGTTTTCAAAATATGGTTTTTCCAAACTTTTACTTTACTCAAAACTTTTTAAGAAAAATATATGGATATATATATAGTTGAAAAATCCTTTGGACATATATTTATACTCATATGTATGCATGATTTTGATAGTGTTGTCTCAATATCGATATTTTATAAACGATTTGTCTTTGATGGTTTAAATGATAAAACTTTTTGAGAATTTCTCCTTTTTGAATTGTTAGAAGGAAAACAAAAATATATTTGAGTCGTTATGAGCAAATATTTTTCTATTATAATTCCATTTTCTTACTTTTTAAAAGTAAACTTTATTACAAAAATTTGGTTCTTTTAAGTTATCTACTAACTCTATTTCTAGAGATTAAAAAAATAAGCTTTTCAAAATATTCCTTAAGTTTCAAATATTTGAAGTTCTGTTAAATGTATGTTTTCCTTTTATTTTTATATCATTTTCCTTCTTTAGAAAATAGATATACCTTTGAAACTTTATTTTCTTGACAAATTTTATTTTTCTAAGTGGTCTCTAAAATAGTGAGTTAATTTTATCTTGTTTGAAAAACTTGTTTTATACTTAATATAAGGAATAGAATAACCCCTTTAGACAAGTCTATAAGAAAAGCTTTCTTAAAGAATTGTTAACATTAGAACTCAACAAAATTTTCATTTTAAATTTTAAAAGAGAATAACAATACAAAATTTAAGTTTTGAAGAATCTTTCTTATCATGTGATTTTCAAAGTCTATAATGAATTAATTAAGTCGTATAAAAGATATGGTTGAGTTAAAATCCTTTATGGTTAAAAATTCTTCCTTTATGGGTATTTAATTTTTTTATTTAGAAAAGAAATAAGTTCCTTTTATTCTTTTGAAGAAATCTACTTTACTACTTCTTCTAGAATTTATGATTAGCTTATTTCGAAAAGAGCTTGTTAGAAAGAAAACTTAGATCTTTTTGTTGAAATTTCTTTTGTCAAGAAATCTAGTTTACTTTTTCTTTATTTAAGAAGAACCCATTTTTATTTTTACTTAAGACAACAATATTATAATCATGCATAAATATGTAGCAATGTAAAAGTAAGTATAAAACATAATAAGATAGAAAGAAAGAAATACTTGTAAGTAAATAAACATAAATAAATAGTCAAGCATTGGAACCTTAGCTTTATCAAGGTATCACGATCATGTATTGGGAGCCTTAGCTTCATCAAGGCAACCTGGGACTAAGAATGGATTAGTCCCAAAAGAAAAGAAAAGAAATTTGTTTTGACTTGATATAGACCAGTTCTAAGACTAGAAAGACTAGTCTTAATAAATTGCATAAAACAAGTAAATAAATAAATTGCAAGACTTGGAAATAAATAAATAACAAATGAGCTTATATGCTCTAAATAAATATATATACATAGTATACATAATTTATATAAGTTAGATTAGAGCAAAACTAATAATAACAACAATATAATAACATAATATAAAATAGGAATATGAACAAAAACAAAACATAAACATATTGTTGCTTCTTTAACTCATATGAATCTAAGAAACATACACTAAGCTCATGCTAAGTTGTATGAACATGATAAAGAAATTTAAGTAGGATTTTACCTAAGGTTTAATGGAAGATTTAAAAAGAGATGATTGGGTTTTGTGTTTGATATTTTTCTTCTTGAAGTTGTAGGAATTGGTAGAGAGTATTTTGTGAGAGATTTGTTAGAGAGAGATTTGAGAAGTATTTTGGTAGAGTTGTGTTATGTAAAATGAGTGTGTGAAGAATGAAGGAG
This sequence comes from Combretum micranthum, assembly GCA_024138025.1. Lineage (NCBI taxonomy): Eukaryota > Viridiplantae > Streptophyta > Magnoliopsida > Myrtales > Combretaceae > Combretum > Combretum micranthum. The sequence continues at coordinate 85,617 of JAMXBD010002570.1, forward strand.
TAAGGGGGTATTTATAGAATTTTTAGAGTGAATTTTGGATGTAATAAAATAAATTGAAAAGAAAATAATAATGAGAAAAAGAAGAGGGAGGCCGGCGCATGTACTAGAGGGAGAGAGAGGATTTTTATTTGTTTTGTGACTTTTTTTGTGGGAAAAAGAAATAATGTGTAAGGTTTGATGTGAATAAAATTGTATTGGAAAAATAAAAAGTAAGAAAATAGGTATGTAGGTAGTAAGAAATAGGTGTAAGAAAAAGTAGAGATAGTGAGAATAGTGAAATATAATGAATGTAAGAATAGTACTATGAATAGTAGACTAGACATATAAAATACCGGTAGTAATAAAAATACGCGTAAAGAAGCTATGCTGTTATTTTTAGTTACTGAAAAATCTAAAATTGATATTTTTGAAATCCTTGTTTAATTACGAGTCTTTTGGTGTTGTTGGAATATTTTTATTATTCCAAACTTCGAGACACGCTTTTCGAGAACTAATCTCGTTTGAGTCCGAAGGACACTCGAAATTCGCGAATCTGATATTTTTATGTTACCCTATATTATTATGAACTATTTTAAGCCATTAACTTGATTTCGTTGTCTAGGGTTTGAGAACGCGGGATTGCCGAAGTTGAAATTGTTTAATTGTTGACTTTTGTTGACTTTTGAAACTCCGGTTTGACTAGGGTTAGGGTTTAATCCATCTTTGCCATAGAAATTGAGAGGTTTAACTTAGGGATCGGATAGACGGATCTTTTCGTGTTCGGATTTTTTAATCGATCGATTATTGAACTTCCTATTTTTGTTTTGAAAAGAAAAATCTCTTATGAAATTCCATGATCGAAATTGTTTAAGGTTCGGTTTCAACTTGGGTTAGACTTTTGGGGTTTCGATTTGGTATTCTAAAACCATAATCGAAAAATTTGGGGGCTTACACTGGACTAATAGATGAGAATTATATACTAATAAGGTGCCTATACTTGAATTTATGGCAACAATACCAAAATGGCAGTCATAAAGTAGTCATTGGCCTATAGTAAAACAATAATCTATAATGGTATGGCTTGTAGTTTAGGCATTAAACCACTACATGCAAGTACGTAGGTTTTTAATTGATTATATAATAGTTGTAGTAGGGGTAAGTCTCTAAGATAAAGTTATAAATCATGCTACTTATGGTATATGATGTTTGGCTATAAAAGAAGAAAATAGGAAAATGACACTTTTGTGGATTGTTGTAGTTGGCTAATGGTACAATGGCCAATTATTAATAGTGAACTCAAGATAAGACAGCTATTGGTGTTGGTTTTAGAATCAAATGACATGACGCATGCACATCGGGTTAGAGTTGAAGATCTTCATTTTCAACCAATACAAGAGCTTAATTTGTGAATTCAGGGAAAAAATCAAGGCTAATATGCATTGGAAGAAGTCGACCCAAGAGTAGGATGCATCTAAGCTTAGTTAGAGTAACTACAACCACTAGATTGCCCAAAGACCGATTAACCTTAGGTAGTCAATTAGCAATAGCAAAACAAGTTGGTCGACTAAGAGTAGTTCAATTGGCCAAAATGTTGGTCACCCCCCACTTGTGCATGATTTTCCAAATATTATGCTCGTAATGTTCCAAGATTGTCTTTGTTTGTGATTTACTATTTTATCTCATGTGAATAATTTGGTCTAGTCATGATATTTTTGGAGTAAAGTGTGATTGTTAGTTTCCATTTTAAGTCTTATAGTTTTTCTAGTTGATGCATTTTCTATTTAGTCCGGCTATCTTATGAATATATACATTTCTTTTTCATTCTAGGATTAAAGCTTATAAATAAGTCCATAGTTGTCAAAATCAGTCAAATATAGATGTTATGAGTTTATAATTTTATGTATTTTTTCTTAATTAAAACGGATACAAAATTATTAATTTACAACCTTCGAGTAAATATATGAATTTAGATGTACGATTTCTACACGTTTATGATTTTACCAGCTTTGTACGATTTTATATGATTCTACGATTTTATACATTTCAGTGAATAGTAAAATCATGATTTTGACAATCATGAACAGGTCTACTTTTATCTATGTAAAATCATATTTTGTTGATTATTATTGAATTCCTTGAGAATTGAGTGTTACCTCATTCTTTGAACTTATCAAGAATTTAATTCTTTTGGCATTCAACTTATACCTAGGTTTTTGACCTTTACATAGTCAATGGGTCAAGGTCATATCATTTAATTATACTAAGGTTTGAGTGAAATCACTAACTTTAGTATCAAGTTTAATATATATGTTTGGTTATAGGTAGGATGATTCGATAAGTTAAGGTTGATTATTGATTTTTTAGAATTTCGAAGCTCTACATCAAGTATTAGGCACACGTCATGATGCTTCATAATATGGCCTATTTCGATTGCCGGATTTTTATTTATATCAAATTAGTACGGATTCGGATTAGTCTAGTATCAGTTCAGTTTGGTCAGTTTATGAGTAAAACTATCAATTTTTCATTGGTATTATATCTGTATTGGTTCGATTTGAAAATGATACCAAATTGATGCCAAAACAACAATCTTACCATATATATGTGTGTATTGACTAGGCTAAAATGTGTTCAGAATACTTGCTAGATAATCAAGTTCAACTCATTAATAACTTAAATTTCATTCAACTACAATCAAGTTGAGTTCAAATTCAAGCAACTAGACTAGCTATAGAGTTTGAGTTTTAAAATGCTTGATTCAACCACTTCATTAGCTTATTCGAGCATTTTTTGTTTTTTCCAAAATATATATATATATATAAACTTATGTTTTTCTATTTCTAGAGCTATTTTCGTACCATGATTTTCCCTTTATAACCAATATTCAATGTGTATTATATTTAAGACTAAATTAACTAAAATTTGTAACCCTAATTTATTTTTTGGTCTAATTCATTTCAATAGGAGTAACTGAGCCTTATTGAGTCATGCTCAAGCTTATCGATAATTAATTTGAGTTAAAAGAAAAGATAAAGCTTGATTGAGTTAGAGTCAAGTTCAAGCTTTGAGTTCTTCATTCAACTGTAATTCGGGCTTGGCACTATATTATCTGAGCTTGACTCATTTAAGTTGTAGTTTTTTTCCCTTATTAAATTAATCATTGCCTCTATTCTTCACTTCAAATGGTTTGAATTAGAATTTATAGTAAAAAGAATAGGAAAATCATACCATACATAATTCTAACAAAAAAAAAAAAAAAAACACACACACACACACGCACGCACGCACACATATATTGTTTTCTATTTAACCTAAAATCTAGATGAGTTTTTATGGTCAACTATTTTAATATTTTACAATAAATAATTTAGGATCTTTTTGCAATTAATATTTTTTTTGTTTAGTATTGTTAAATTAGCACATAACACAGGTGCAACATCTACTATCATATGGGCTTGTTTTTTTTCATCATATTCTGGTTATTTTAGCATTATATTTTTGTCATTTTTAAATAGATATTTATCATGAAATAGATATAAATTAAAAATTGATAGTTCTACTCATAAACAAACCAAATAAATACGATATATATATGATATAGATAAGTTACAGATGCAAATTTGATATAGATATGATACAAATAAAAATCAAACAATTCAAACAGACCTTACATGTGTGTGTGTGTTTGCATGAAGTTTATATATCTCCTTAAGCTATTGTTCACCTCTCTCTCTCTCTCTAGGAAGTAAAAGCTAGTAATTGGACTTAAAGCCATAAGAGCATAAGACTAATCCGTTGCATGTCCATTAGTCATGCCTTTTGTGTTTGGGACGTAGCGTGGATACGGCCAAGCTAAATCTATATATTGATAAAGTTTATTAAAAAACCTTAAAATGAAACAAATTTTTTCCTTTTTTTTTTTTCGCTAGCAATGGGGAAAAAAATCTTTATAAAATTAGTGTGGGGTGGGGGAACTTCATCATAACAATTGACAACTTAGAAATATACAAAGTTTCTTGCAAAATAACAGAAAGAAATCCATTGAAACGCATGACCGCATGCTTAAGATCATGCAATATCGAGCATCACTTAAACACTACATAGTAAGGATTAAACAGTGTGTATTGTGTAGTGTGAAAATTAAGAGACCCTTTAATCTTAATTAAATATCATATTTTATAATATTTGTAAATGGATTTGACTGCTGAACGCTAAAGTCCATGTATATTTTTATTTATGCAATAGAACACCACGCCTCAATTTTATATTACGCTGTGTCGGTAATATATATCTATATATATATATATATATATATATATGTATTGGCCATTTTCGATAAAAATATATTTAAATGATATAAATCTAATTAAGTAATAAATTAAGTAATAGGTTGACGTTGGTCAAGATGTTGAAATAAGTACCAAGTTACGTGTTATATACAACAGAAGTGTAATATGTCATAACTTCTATTCTTTTTCTCTTTTATTTTTTCATCATTTCAAACAAGATAATTTACAAGACATAGTTAAATAATGCCAGCCACCCATGGTTTTAAATCTCGTTTGGTTGGATCGAATCTCCAATACGCACCAACTGCCATAAATATATTGTCGTATCAGTTATTTATATTCGTTACACAAAAAATTCCTTTTTTTTTTTGTAGAAACTACACAAAATAATTGCATACTTATAAGTGCATATCCACAATGCTAGAGGATAGCTTGGAAAGATTCTTATTTTACAAAATATTGTCTCGTCGATGGCTGTCCAATGCAATATAAAACTATCAAATTAACATTGAATGAAGCTTAGGATTTTACAGAATATACCCTTCGCGATTAATATTAGTATAATAACTATATTTTGATAATAAAAATAAAAATTTCACAAAGTATTAATTTTTATGTACAGTACATGCACTGAATGATATAAAGTCCGATGCATATCCTGTAATAGGGAATAAGTATTTACCATCTCCGACTCTCCATCTCGAATATGTCTCCCGAATCATACATATATACACTTGGCTATAAATACAAATTTGCATAATTTTACATTAATTTCTCGTTAGATGGGCATATATAATTAATAGGAACACACTTAAGGAAAAGTTGGGACAGTAAATACTTGTTTATCTAAAATCATCCCCAATGGAAAAAAACTTGGCTGAAGATTCAAGTCAGAAGAGCCCCCATTATCCATTGGAGCCCTTTACTTGCTCAAGTCATGTGACAAGTAGGGTACAGATGAGCTAAACTGGTTCATGAACTACTTAAACTTGATTTGATTTTTATTCCAATTTGTTGTAAGAATAATTGAAATTGAGCTTCATAGTGTTTAACTTGATTGGTTCACGAGTCTTAATAGACCATGACTCAAACACAATTTTTTTATTAAACTAGGTCAATTTTAGAAATTAGTATTATTTTAATTAAAATTAAACGTACTTTTTAAATAAATTGAGCCTACATGAGTTTAATTAAGCCAAATTCAAGGTTGTATAGTGTTACTTTGAGTAAATTTAAAGCTTAAAATTTTAAATTTAATCAAGTTTAAACTAAGCTCAAGTTTTGAAATTTTGAGTTAAGCTCGAGCTCGAGCTTGCTATCTTGACTTGACTCAAGTGCAATTCTTGTGACAGGGTCCTGATAAGTGGCTTTTTTTTTTCCTTCTCTTTCTTTATTGGCAAGGTTTTGTAATTTTTGTATTGTTGATCTCATAAATAATATAAATGATTGTTTTGAGAATGTTATGGAAAAAGTAAAGAAATCATTAAGGGAAAAAGTCCCTTAAGTTATTAGAGCGACATTTGGGGATTCTAAATGAGGTTCTTAGTATTATAGATGGTCTAGTTGCTAGGTTTCGTACATAAGAGGAAGCACTGTAAATTATAAAATTTGAATAAATTACATCAAAAGGTCACAACATTTGAGGGTAAGTTTATTTGAAATCATAATGTGATATGCACCAAGCTTGGTTTATGGTGTAATAGGTCCTGAATCTCGATTTGCAATGAAAATAAGCGATATGAATGGTGTTACCATCGCATATTATGCACCGTTAGTGTAAACCCTCAAATTTTTAGAATCGGTTTAGCTTAAAACCCTAATCTGGAAGTCAACCAGAACTCTAAAGTCAACAAAACCATAGTTAGACGTAACAGCTTAAGTCCGATAATCCCGAATAAGCAACACGAAGAAAGTAAGTAAGAGTTTAGTATGTAGAATAGTGCGTAATTACCTATTAGTAAAATCGCGAATCGTTTTGAACCCGATCGGACACAGTTCTTGAAAAATATGTCACGGGGTTCGAAATAGTAAAAATATTCCGAATATACCATTAGACTCGTAAAAATATAAAGATCTCAAAAATATCAGTTTTACAATTTTTCGGTAAGTAAAAATAACAGATATCGCAATTATACGTGTATTTTTTTACTACCGGTATTTTATTAGTCATATCTACTTTACATTACACTATTTATTACTATTCTACACTATTCTTTTATCTCTACTTTTTCTTACATCTACTCTTACAGACACCATAACCTATAACCTTTACTTTTTATCTTTCCCATAACTTTATTTCACATCTTCTTACTTATTACTTTATTTAACCCATAAAAATACAAAATAAAATCTCTCTTCTCTCTCTATACAACATGGCTGGTGCCACCACCCCCTCCTCATGCATCTCTCTATTTTTTTCAATTTTCTTTTATTTTAATAACTCAAAAATCACTCTACATTTTCCTATAAATACCCCCCATCCCTCCTCTTTCACACAATTACTACTCATAAATTTCTCTACAAAAACTCTCTCAAATTCTTCTCTCAAAACTCTCTCCAAATATCCTCTCAAAACTCTCTCAAAATAATCCAAAAACCACTTTCTACCTACACCAAACTCATAACTACATAGCACTCCAAAAACCTTGTTTAGGTAAACTTTTCTTTATAATTTCTTCTTCTCATGTCATGTAATTTTACATGACCATGGTGTGAGTTTCCAAAAACTAAATGTTATGGAAGCTACACTATGTTCATATATTGTTCTTGTTCATGAAAATCAATTTATGTTTATGTTGTTATTTTATTCATATTATTGTTATTATATCTAAGTATTATTATGTGTATATATATATATATATATATATTCTTTAGAGCATATAAGCTCACTTGTAATTTATTATTTCCATGCAAAGTAATTTATTTATTTCTTTCATTACAATTTATTTATTTCTTACTATTTTAAGACTAGTCTCTAGTCTTAGACTTGTCATCATCAAGTCAAAACAAATTCTTTTTTCTTTCATTTTGTTTTTCTTTTGGGACTAGTCTATTCTTAGTCTCGGGAACCTTGAAGAAGCTAAGATTCCCAATACTTGACTTTATTTATTATTTATGTTATTTTTGCTTGTTATTATTTCTCGTAAATCATGCCATTAAGATTGTTGTCCAAATTTTCTAAGCTCTAAAATATTTGATAAAAATAAGATTTATCACTTAGGAATAAGTTTATACGAAATATAAAAATCTATGGTTTAACGAAAATATAAAGTTATACCTTTCAAAGTTATTAGAAGAAATTCACTACAATTTTAGAAACTACTTTCGTTTTGAAAAGCTTTTTAAATAATTTTTATTCCACTTTGTTTTTTGAAAAGAAAAATGGTTTTTGATACAAAAATGATTTCTATGAAAACATAAATAAAGGAAACCTTATGAGAAAGGAATAATAATTTTCAAATTAAGATCTTTTCAAATAAATGAGCAAAGAAAAAAAACTGTATAGAAAATAAAAAGGAAAAAATAGCACTAATATAGAGAATTTGAAAAGAAGAAAATTACTTTTCAAAAAGCTATCTAGGAAAAAAATAATAAGTCAAACATAAAGTAATTCTTTGAAATAAATAATGAAAGTATTCATTACAAAAGATTTACAAAATGGATTTCTTGTAAACTATAGTTTTCTAAACTCCTAATTAACATTGTTTTACTCAAGAAACATGATTGGACAACAAACACTTGAGCATGAATAAATATGAGCTATGTAGCTATAAAAGAGAATTTTTCAACTATATAGATAACTAAGTATTTATCAAACAAATTTGAATGATTTTAAAGTTTGAAACAAAATTGTTTTTTAGTTAGAAAAATTCGTGGTGAATCTGATCACCACTGTTTCAGGGCCTAAATGTTTAGTTTGATAAAAATAGTTTTAGAAATAGATAGATATTTTCGAGTAGGTAGAAATCGGTATATTATATGCGCGATTCCGAGTTAAAATGACCAAGTTATGGCCATTTTAAATTGGAATTCCCCTTTATACGAACTTTGACGTTCTCATGATATTGTTTTGTCAAAATTCAAGAATATCATCAAGAAATACTCATTTTAGGTATCTTATATTGACTAGGTGATTTTGAGGAGGAATACCTATACCTCGAGGACTATTTCGATTAAGAGGATTATGTGAGCGACTCATCCATATAGAAGAATTGTCGTCATGGCATTGTGGGTTTATTTCCTTAAAATGCTTTGGTTGTTTGTACTTGTAATTTAGTTGCATTAGAACTAAGAAAAAACAAATGGATATGTATGTAAAATAATTCATTGAAAGAATCCTAAAAATATCAAGGCCGGAATTGATTTAATGTTTGTTTTAGTATAACACTTGATTTGTATGAGATTTCTTGATCACCTTAAATTTGATAATAATAATGTTATGACATCATAAATAAATGGATTCATGCATACCATGAAATGAGTCACATTGCATTGGGTTATTATCCTTAGGTGAGAAGGATTGTAGCTCAAGTCGAAAGCAACACTTGACGGAGTGACCAAAAGCGATTACTTGGCGACATGAAAGGAAATGCTTGGCGGATAATCTGAAAGCAAGGCTCAATTCAAGTAGACTTCATATGCTTAGCGATATTGATCGAGAGCATAAATCTTTTTAACTAAAACTACTTGTTTTAAGGTTACGTATCACCGAACTCCGAATGAAGGGCGTAAATCCATTCTACATATAGTTCCCGAAAAACTATATGCCTTGTTTGCTCACGTGTATGTTGCATTCCATTTGGTTGTTAAACAACTTGTTTGAATTTTTGTTACAAGAAGTTATTTATGAAAATAGTTCTCACTAAGCTTATTAGCTTATACCCCTATAGATATCTTTTGCAGTTCACATATTTATGGTGTTAAGGAATTCCAAGATAAAGTTAGTATTGGATAAGCTGTAGAAATACTCTTGTAATAGATTTGTGAATAAGGAAAATGTCCCTAAGTTTTGTGAGATCATTGTAAACCCCTAAATTTTTGGAATTGGTTTAGCTTAAAACCCTAAACCAGAAGTCAATCGATTTCCAAAGTCAACAAAACCCTAGTTTACCGAAACCGCTTAAGTCCGGCATTGCCGTTTTTTTGCCCTAGAAAACAAAGTTGGAATAATTAGCTAGAATAGTTCGTAATGGCTATAGGTTATATAAAAATATCAGTTTTACGAATTTCAGGTGTCCTTTGAACCGATCAAATACAGTTCTTGAAAAACGTGTCCGAAACCCGGAATAGTAAAAATATTCCGAATATACCGTTAGACTCGTAAGAATATAATATTTCCAAAAATATCAGTTTCGTAATTTTTCGGTAAGTAAAAATAATAGATATAGCTATTATACATGTATTTTCTTACTACTGGTACTTCATTAGTCATATCTACTTTACATTACACTATTCATTACTATTCTACACTATTCTTTTATCTCTACTTTTTCTTACACCTACTCTTACACACTCCATAACCTATAATTCTGACTTTTTATTTTTCCCATAACTTTATTTTACATTTACCTTACATATTACATCTTTTATTTAACAAAAAGTCAAAAAAATAAAATCACTTCCCCCCTTCAAGTACATGGCCGGCGCCCCCCTATGCCCATTCCTCCTCAATTTGTTTTATTTTTCTTTTATTTTAATCACACAAAAATCACTCCATATTTTCCTATAAATATCCCCCCCTCTTTCATTTCTTTCACGCATTCACTACCTACAAATTCTATACTAAAACTCTCTTAAATTCTCTTCTCAGAACTCTCTCAAAATACCATCCCAAAACTCTCTCAAAACAATTCCACAACAACTTCTACCTACAACAAAAACCCATAACCACATACTACTACCAAAATCTTCTTTAGGTAACTATCTTATATTATTTTCTTCTTCTTCATGTCATGTAACTTTACATGACCATAGTGTGAGTTTCCAAAGACTAAAAGTTATGGAAGCTACATTATGTTCATGTATTGTTCTTGTTCATGAAAATCTATTTATGTTTATTTTTGTTCATATTATTATTATTATTATAACTAAGTATTATTATCTAAATATATATGTACATATTCTTTAGAGCATATAAGCTCACTTGCAATTTATTTACTTTATGCAATACAATTTATTTATTATTCCATTGCAATTTATTTACTTATTCCTTATTTTTTTAAGACTAGTCTTTAGTCTTAAACTTGTCCTCATCAAGTCAAAACAAGTTTTTCTTTCTTTCATTTTATTTTATTTTGGAACTAGTCTACTTCTTAGTCCCAGGAGCCTTGAAAAAGCTAAGACTTCAATACTTGACTTTATTACTTATGTTATTTTACTTGCTATTATTTTCTCATAGTTCATGTTCATTTAAATTGTTGTCCAAAGTTTCAAGTTCTAAAAATAAATTGAAAAAAAGGAGATTTTTGACACTTAGAAATAAGTTTATGTAAAGAAGAAAATCTATGGTTTGAAAACAAAGTTATCTCTTTTCAAGTTACAAAAAGAAACCACTAAAATTTTAGAAACTACTTTTACTATAAAAAATTTCTTAAGTCACATATTGTTCCACTTTATTTTTATCAAGAAAATAAATTTTTATGCATGAATGATTTCTATGAAAAACATAAAACATGAGGAAAGAATGAGAATTTTTTTTCAAATAAAGATTTTGCAAACAAAGAAAATTGTACAAGAAAAATAAATGGGAAAAATAGTATTAATATAAAACTTAGAAGAAGGAAAATTTATTTGACATATATATATATATATACATGCCAACATAAAACAATTTTTGAAAAAAAAAAACAAAACATTCATTTCAAGGAGTTTACAAACATGAAATTCTTGTAAATTATATTTCTAAATAACTCCAAAAACCGACATAATTTTACTTGAGTAAAATAAATGGACAACAAACACTTGAGCATGAATGAATGTGAGCCAAGTAAGCATAAAAAGAATTTTTCCAACTATATAGATAACTAAGTATTTATCAAACAAATTTTGATTCCTTGAACCAAAGTTGTTTTGTGTTAGAAAATTCGTGGTGGATTTCGTCACCACTGTTTCGGGGCCTAAATGGTTTATTTGACAAAAATAGTTTTAGAAATGAATAGATCTTTTCGAGTAGGTAGTAAATCGGTATATTATATGCGCGATTCGAGTTAAAATGACCAAGTTATGGCCATTTTAAATTGAACTTTCTTTATGCGAACTTTAACGTTCTTTTGACATTGTTTTGTCAAAATTCAAGAAAATCATCAAGGAATGCTCATTGTGGTATTTTCTTTGACTAGGTGACCCCGAGGAAGGATTCTTTTATCCCGAAGATTATTACGACTAAGTGGAGTGTGTGAATGACTCACCCGCATAGAGGAATAGTCGACATGGCATTGTGAGTTTATTTCCTTAAATGCTATACTTGTTGTACTTGTAAATTAGTTGCATTAGAATTAGGAAAAGATAAATCGATATGTATGTAAAATAATTTTTGAAAGAATCCTAAGAATATCGAGCCGAAATTGTTTTAAATGCTTGTTTTAGTACAACCTTTTATTTCTATGAAATTCTTTGATCGCCTTAAATTGAAAAATAATTATGCTATGACCTCATAAATAAATGGATTCATGCATACCACAAGTGAGTCACATTGCATATGGGTTATTATCCTTGGGTGAGAAGGATAGTAGGCTCATATCGAAAGCAACACTTGGTGAGTATCCGAAAGCGATTGCTTGGCGCTTAAAGGAAATGCTTGGCGGAAAATTCGAAAGCAAGGTCAATTCAAATAGATTTAGGATGTTTGGCGATGAGTGCTCGTGAGCATAAAACTTTTTAAAACTACTTGAATTGAGGTTATGTATCACCAAACCCCGAATAGAGGGCGTAAATCATTCAACATATAGTTTCCGGAAAATTATATGCTTGTTTGCCCACATGTATGTTGCATCGCATTTGATTTTTAAACAACTTTTGAAATCTCGTTACAAGAAGTATTTATGGAAATAGTTCTCACTAAGCCTGTTAGCTTATACCCCCATAGATATCCTTTGCAATTTCCCTATTTATGGTTAAGGCCATGAGGACCCTGTGGTCAGGTAATTTCTCTTTGGATAAAGGAAATTTTAGATGAAGTGTAGTATTAGTATTGATGTACAAATATCTTGTAATAGAATAGTGATCATAGGAAATGTCCCCAAGTTGTAAAGATCATTATTATAAGTGAATGATTATTATGAATCCTCTTTTCTTAATGTGTTCTTTATATCTTTCTTAAGCTTCATAATTACATATATGGTTCTCTAAAGTTTGTGAAAGCACGCCTTACACTTACTATAAAACTTTTGGAATTGCTAAGAGTGTCATACTTAAGTTTAATATTGATGTGGCGGATTGTCACGTTTAGGGTACCCTTTGGGGCGTGACAATCATTGTTATGAATAAATGAATATTATGAATCCTCTTTTCTTAATCTGTTATTATATCTTCTTAAGCTTCATAATTCCATGTATGATCCTGTCATGCCCAATGAGTTCCCTAAACGTGACAGTCCGCCACACTCAACATTAAAGCTTAAGTATGACAACCTTAGTCATTCCCAAAAGCTTTTATATTAAGTGTAAGGCTTACTTTCACAATTTTAGAGGACCATACGTGGAATTATGAAGCTTAAGGAGATATAAAACACATTAAGAAAAAGGATTCACAATAATTATTTGTTCATGGCAAAGACTTTACAAACTTAGGAACAACTTCCTAAATTACTAATCTGTTATATACATATTAACATGCTAATACTAAGCTACACTTTATCCAGATTTCTAATGTTTAAAAGGGATTACCTACCCGCATGGTCCACGTGGCCCTTAACCATAAGTAAGGAAACTGCAAAGATATCTATCGGGGTATAAGCTAATAAGCTTAGTGAGTAAATCCTAAATTCATAGTCGAAGAAAATTATCAATCAAGTTTATTATTCAAACATATGAAATGTAACAGCCACGTGAGCATACAGACATATGACCTTTCCGGGAATCATATGTTGAATGAATTACGCCATTCATTCGGGTTGGGTATTCAGGCCAATTACAGCCACAACTTTTAAAAACACTTTTATAGATCTTACCGGCTCCTATACGCCATCAAAAACTTGTAGTTATTACAGGCTCCTACTAGCCACCAATTTAAGTAGTTCTTACTGGCTCCTACTCGCCACTGACATGATATACCGGTTATGTCTACCACCACTATTATACACTTGTCCCACCAATTGTATAGTAGTGAATGCAATGTGACTCAACATATGAAGTGCATGAATAATTTCTTTAATTAAAGTCTAGTAGTCACATTTAACTTCTTTCAAGTGATCAATCAATTTCAAACATTTCAAGACATTTCTTCACATACAACTTTATTACAAACAAATCGAGTTTCGATATACTTAGTATTCTTTCAACATATTATCATACACTTCCTTTTGATTTTTCTTAAATTCTAGTGCAACTAATTTTACAAGCACAATCAAGAGTATGAAAAATAACGGGGAATAAACTCACGATGCCATTGTCGTCTATTCCTCTAAGCGGATGAGTCGTTCACACACTCCACTTAATCGTAATAGTTCTCGGGTAAAGGAATCCTTCCTCGGGGTCACCTAGCCAAAGAAAATACCCACAATGAGTTTTTCTTGATGATTTTCTTGAATTTTGACAAAACAATGTCAAAGAACGTTAAAGTTCGTATGAAGGAATGTTCCAACTTAAAATGGCCATAACTTGGTCATTTTAACTCGGAATCGCGCATATAATATACCGATTTCTACCTACTCGAAAAGATCTACCCATTTCCAAAATTATATTCAACAAACAAGGCCATATAGGCTCTGAAAAAGTAGCGACAAAATTCACCACGGATTTCCAAGTAAAAACAACTTTGGTTCAAGAAATCAAAATTTGTTTGATAAATACTTAGTTATCTATATAGTTGAAAAATTCTCTTTTTATAACTATATAACTCATATTTAAGCATGCTCAAGTGTCTTGTTGTCCAATTTATTTTTCTTAGGTAAAACAATGTCGGTTTGAAGCTTTTCGGAAATTGTTTTTGTAAATTTCTTTGAAATGAATACCTTGCTTTCTTTTTTTTTCTAAAAACGTTTTATGTTGGTTTTATTTATCTCTTTCCAAGTACTTTTGAAAATAAAATTTTCTACTTTCTAAGTTACATTAATACTATATTTGAAGTTTTCTAGGAAATATGCTATTCTTCATTTTTCTTGTGTAAATTCCTTTGTTTACTTTGTTTTGCAAAAATCCTTACTTGATATTTCTCATTCTTTTTCTCATGTCTCATATTTTTCAAAGATAATCATGCATGAAAATTTGTTTTCTTCATAAAAACAATGTGGAACAATTAAGGACTTTTTGTAGAAAAACTAATTTCTATAATCTTATTAACTTCTTCTTGTAATTTGAAAAGAAATAACTTTATTATTTTCAAACCATAAATTTTCTTTGCCTATTTGTTTGCAAAGGTCTTTACTTAAAAATTTCCTTAGTCATCCATCTTATTTTCTTTCTTATGAAAAGAACCATTTTTGTCAACAAAAATATTTTCTTTTGAAAAACAAGGTGGGATAATAAGGATCTAAGTAGCTTTTAAAGTAAAAGTAGTTTATAAAATTATAGTGAGTTCTTTTTGTAACATGAAAAGGAATGAGTTTATTTTGTGTTGCTTTATAGATTTTATACTTTACATAAACTTATTTCTAAGTGACAAAATTCTTCTTTTTTTTAAATAAAATTATGGACAACAATCTAAATGAACATGATTATGAGAATAATAATAACCAAAATAACATAAAGCATAATAATAAAGTCAAGTATTGGAGTCTTAGCTTTTTCAAGGCTCCCGGGACTAAGAAGTAAACTAGTCCCATAATAAAATAAAATGAAAGAAAGAAAACTTGTTTTGACTTGATGAGGACAAGTCTAAGACTAGAGACTAGTCTTAAAAACAACTTGGAAATAAATAAATTGCATGAAAGGTAAATAAATTGCAAGATATGAGCTTATATGCTCTAAATAGTATATATAGCTATATAGATATAGTAGATAGTTATGAACATAAAAGAAACATAAATGAACATAAGAAAGAAACATGAACATAAAGGAATTATGATTATGAACAAAAACAAAGTATGAACCTATTGTTGCTTTCTTAACCTTCATGGTTTTAGAAAACACACATTAAGTTCATACTAAGTAGATGAACATGGAAACTTCTTGAAGAACTTTTACCTAAAGGAGATGAGCTAAAGAGACTTCTTGAAGAGAAATTCTTGAGAGATTTTGAGAGAGTAATTTTAGTGTAGAAGTGGTGTGAAAGAAGTGAAAGAGAAGGGGGTATTTATAGGAAATTGAGGAGTGATTTTTGTGTGATTAAAATAAAGTGAAATTAAAACAAATTGAGGGCATTGAGAGAGGGGGGCACGGCCATGCATGGGGGAGGGGTATTTGTTTATTTTTGACTTTTTGAAGAAATAAAAGATGTAATATGTAAGGTAGATGTGATATAAAGTTATGGGAAAGGTAAAAAGTTAAGATTATAGGTTATGTAGAGTGTAAGAATAGGTGTAAGAAAAAGTAGAGATAAAAGAATAGTGTAGAATAGTAATGAATAGTGTAATGTAAAGTAGATATGACAATTAAAGTACCGGTAGTAAGAAAATACGCGTATAATAGCTATATCTGTTATTTTTACTTACCGAAAAATTACGAAACTGATATTTTTGGAAAACTTATATTTTTACGAGTCTAACGGTATATTCGGAATATTTTTACTATTCCGAGCTTCCGGACACGTTTTTCGAGAACTGTGTCCGATCGGGTTCGAAGGACACCCGAATTTCGCGAAACTGAAATTTTTATAAAACCTATGGTTATTACGAACTATTCTAGCTAATTATCCCAACTTCGTTTCTAGGGCCAAAGAAAACGGCAATGCCGGATTTAGTTGGATACGGTAAACTAGGGTTTTGTTGACTTTAGGGTTCCGTTTGACTTCCGGTTTAGGGTTTTATGCTAAACCGATTCGAAAATTTAGGGGTTTACAGATCCTCTAAATTTGTAGAGCACGTATTATACTTAATATCAAAGCTTTTGGGAGTGGCTAAGGTTGTCATACTTAAGTTTTAATATTGAGTGTGGCAGATTGTTACGTTTAGGGTACGCCTTAGAGCGTAACAGTTAGCAATCCTAGCTATACTTTTTCACACTTGATATGACACACAAGATATATTCAATGGTTGTTCGCTACAATAACAATAGATTGGTAAGAACTCAATGTTTTGGCTCTCAAATGAAAGACAAATACAAAGAATGTTGAATAATAATGTCTTGATGCCTAGGGTTTACAACATAAAGGGTATTTATATAACCCTCATTAATGGTAAAGTAGTAAAAAATACAATTTAATTAAAAGGAGATTTGTGCAAGGACAAAGCAATGAATCACAAGCATGATTCTCCCTTTGGTAGCCTCTAATCTTCACATTTCATGAATCATGGGTGTAACAATGGGTATGATTACAAGAATTACAGGCATGACTTAAACTTTAGTAGGCTCTGATATTCTCTTCATCAAAAGTCACAAGCGTGACTTTGGCTTTAGTAGCCTCTGGTCCTCTTTTTTAGCTAAAATCACTGGCATGATTCTCACCATCGTCTCCCCTACTTCCTCC
The DNA here is from genome assembly GCA_024138025.1 of Combretum micranthum. Taxonomy (NCBI): domain Eukaryota; kingdom Viridiplantae; phylum Streptophyta; class Magnoliopsida; order Myrtales; family Combretaceae; genus Combretum; species Combretum micranthum. The sequence continues at coordinate 102,665 of JAMXBD010002570.1, forward strand.
AACGAAGTCGTGGGATGGATCACGACCGTGTTGTTGGTGTGGATATAGGAGTTTGTGGAGTTCGAGTTGTCTTTGTTGTTGTTGGTATTAGATTCTAAGGATTTGATTTATATTCCTGAAATTTAGAAAGGTACGACCAATCCTTGCTTGCTGTTTTTATTTGTAAGTTTAGTATTGATTGAATGCTTGTAGGAACAGAATTTCTTAATAAACTTAATCTTTATTCGGTTTAATAATTGTATGTTTTGGTTGTACTTGGCTTTGACCAGTAAAGACCTGGCATACAGTGATACTGGTGAGGCACCCATATTATCTTGGTGTGAGGTTATCCCTAGTGGACTCGTGCCTTGATATGATTCTGGTAGAATTAGGTGTTCTGGATTCGGGGTGTTTGGGGAGTACCCTATGTATATGATTATTATTTTCAAAAAGTTGTTTGATTTTCAATGGCGTCTGAGTAACTCCGAGTTCAGGATTAGTGTATGCCTAATACTGGATTGTGCTGTTTTGTTGGCATAAGAAAGATAATAATATGATTGTTGCATTAGTTTAAGCTGCATCAATTACATGCTTTTTATAGGTGCATATGCATTTGGTTTTGGATTGGAGTTATCGTACTGGGCGTCGCCGCTCATTCTTTTAAATTTCAAGTACATGTGAAGAAGATATAGTGTATGATCTATCCGGTTATGAATTATTCTTTGATAGTGGGGATGGTGTTAGTGGACTTGACTACCCAGCCGAGAGTTAGGCTTCATATACCAAGTTTCTAAGAGAAGACATGTTTTGATCAATTGAGATTGTAGTTGGATTCATTTTTGGTTTTAAATGAAGATATTTTAATATAAACAATTTTAGTTTATGTAGAATTTGTTGACTATGAAGTCAACTTGGATTTTATGCTTGAACCAGGAGTTTATGTTTTATGAAGTATGAGTTTTTATTTTAAACAAGTTTGGTATCTTATGAGTTACCCCATGAGTGTTTACAGGTGATGATTTTACAAATTTATGGATAATAGAGCCTTTGCGTATCCTATATAAGAGGGGATACATGGCGGGTTGTAATGCCTTATTTTAGGGCATTACAACTTATGTGAATCAGAACTCAGTTGAAGGTCAAGTGCTTGTAGATCAGCTGGCTGAAAACCTGGTTGAAGATCGTGTGATTGATGGAGAAGCTCAATTTTCGGATAAAAGCATATTGCTGGCAGATTCAGATAAAGAATCAGAACAGTCTACTCCTAAATGGAAGTTATACTTTGATGGAGTAGCTAATGTATGCGGATGTGGAATTGGGGCAGTCTTAATATCACCAGATGGTAAACAATACCCCGCTTCAGTAAGATTGACTTTCCCTTATACTAATAATGTGGCAGAATATGAGGCTTGCATCATGGGCCTCAAGATGGCACTTGACATGGATATAGATGATCTAGAAGTATATGAAGACTCCTCTCTCATCATTTTTCAAACACGAGGAGAATATAAGACGAAGGATGCAAAATTGGTGCCTTATCATCAATATTTACTAGAATTGGCACAAAAATTCAAAGAAATATCATTCACTTATATGCCAAGAAACTAGAACCAGTTCGCGGATGCATTGGCCACATTAGCATCTATGATTCAGATCACTGATGGAGTTGAGATCCAGCCCTTAAAGGTTCGCATCGAGGAAGAACCGGCATTTTGCTTGAATACCGAGGAAGTCCCAAGGAAAGATCCCTGGTATGCTAATATCAAAGAATTCCTCCAAGATGGAAAATACCCTGAAAATGCTTCAATAAAGGAGCGAAGAACACTAAGACGCTTAGCAGTTCATTTCATGCTCAGTGGTAATACATTATACAAAAAATCATTTGATACTACTCTTGAGATGCGTAGATGAGGCGGGAGCAGATATGTTGATGAGGGAAGTCCATGAAGGGATATGTGGACCTCACATGAATGGATATATGCTAGCTAAGAAGATTATGAGGATGGGTTATTTCTGGATAACTATGGAATCAGATTGTATTAAACACGTGAGACATTGTCACTTGTGCCAGATATACTCTAACAAGATGAATGCTCCTCCCAAAGAATTGCAGTCATTGTCTTCACCTTGGCCCTTCTCAATGTGGGGTATGGACATGATAGGGCCAATTTCGCCAAAAGCCTCAAATGGTCATCGATTTATATTAGTGGCGATCGACTATTTTACTAAATGGGTTGAAGCATTCTCGTACACTAATGTTACCAAAGAAGTAGTTGTCAAGTTCATCAAGAGAGATATCATAGCCAGATATGGAGTCCCTGATGCAATCATTATAGACAACGGTACCAATTTGAATAATAAATTAATGTTTGAATTGTGCCAAAATTTTGGGATCAAACATCGGAACTCTACCCCATATCGTCCTCAAATGAATGGGGCAGTTGAAGCAGCCAACAAGAACATCAGGAAAATAATAGAGAAAATGGCTATCACTTACAAAGATTGGCATGAGATGCTACCTTTTGCACTCATGGCCTATCGAACATTCATCAGAGTATCAATAGGGGCAACCCCTTATTCATTAGTCTATGGCGCGGAAGCAGTTTTGCCAGTTGAAGTTGAAATCCCATCACTCATAATATTGGCAGAAACCGAGTTGATGAAGCTGAATGGGTAAAAAGGATTGATCAGTTAAATCTCATTGATGAAAGAGGATGACCGCCCTATTCCATGGTCAGCTTTACCAGCAAAGAATCGCTCGAGCATTCAATAAGAAAGTTCGCCCAGAAATTTCAAAGAAGGAGACTTAGTCTTGAGAAAAGTACTCCCGAATGTTCAAGATCCTAGAGGAAAGTTTACTCCTAATTACGAAGGACCATATGTGTAAAGAGGGTGCTGCTTGGTGGTGCATTAATTTTGACCAGTGGATGGTCCGATTTGAAAGACCTTAAATTCTGATGCGGTCAAGTTGTACTACTCTTGAGAAATTAATGAAAATTCTATCAAGTTCAGAAATGTTGACTACTTTGGCTATGTGTGATCTAATTTTTGTTATCTATCGACAAAAAGATATCTCTATCGGTCCCCAATCATCAATCAATCATTGACCATCCACTTTGATTGATAAGTTTTCTTCCATCCTTATATCTCCCAAATTTTTAAAACATGAGCGTACCGAGAGAAAGATTTGAGCAATTGATAAAGTTATAAAAACATTCTAATACTTTGAGATTTGATCTCTTCTTAAAAAAATTGCCTATTTCAGACCAATAACATAAGAAGACGATAAGTTCAAGCTGCAAAGTAAGGGAGATACAAAGAACCATCTCCTATATCGTTCGTCATCAAGACCATCAAAAGAATCCAGTTACCATCAAAAGACAAACAGAGATACTCAATTCAAAGGATAGCCACTGTGAAGAGCTCTAGCTTGACGGAATAAACCTAGTGATGAGCGGACTTCACCAAGTGGTCTGACAAGTTTAGAAGCTTCTATAAGAATCTGGTAAGTTTTGAAAAAGAAAAAAAAAGATAATAAAATGAATATATTTTTAGAATTAAGTTTTTCAAGAAATTAGCTCTAGAAGCCATGCGAAGCATGAGGAAATCAAGATCTCAGGACATGAGATTTGGGATCAGAACATGAGACCCAGTTCAAGGAATGCATAACCAAATCAAATACCAGCTCAAGGAGCGCGTTTGAACCAAATTATAGGCCAGCTCAAGGAGCGCCTATCCAAATCAGATGCCAGCTCAAGGAGCGCGCTTGAGTCAAATCTAAGACAAATGCCATCTCAAGGAGCAGTTTGAACCAAATCATAGGCCAGCTCAAGGAGCGCCATCCAAATCAAGTGCCAGCTCAAGAAGTGCGCTTGTATCAAATCTAAATCATAGGCTAGCTCAAGAAGCGCCTATCCAAATCAAGTGCTAGCTCAAGGAGCGCGTTTGAACCAAATCAAATGCTAGCTCAAGGAGCGCTTATTCAAATCAGGTGCCAGCTCAAAGAGCACACTTGTATCAAATATAAGACAAATGTTAGCTCAAGAAGCAACCCAGTTCAAGAGGTGTTTCAAGAACATGAATCACCTCTGCTCAATAAGCAATCCACCTCAAAGCAGCGGCTCAGAACATGAATCGTTTCTATTCGAGAAACAACTTCATCTCTGCTCAAGAAACAATACTATCTCCGCTTAGAAAATGACCTCCTTTCAAGTAAGGACTCAGTACATGAGACTTGAATCAAGGGATGGTTCAGTACATGAAGCATCCCTGCTCAAGAAGCGATTCAACGAGTATATCAGAACATGAAAAGCTTTACCCTGCTCAAGAAATGGGAATTCCAGATAAGGTAAAGTCAAAATGAGGTCTACTTTATCTTTGTGATTAAGGTTTTGACAAACCTCATCACAAAGAGAGGCAGTTGTAGACACTTCATTTTGACATTTATTTTTGTCAAAATAAGTACTAATCTTAGTATACACATAATTAAATTAATTGAATTTTTGCAAATTATAAATGTTAAAACTAGAATAAAATTGGAAAAATAAATCAATTTAATAGAAACAAATATAATGGATGTAATATATATAATTAATATAGTATAATATAATTTAAAAAAATTGTACTGTTCATCATCTCTTACCTTCGGCCGCCCGATGGGATGTTTTCAAGTCCATTTTTGACCATTTTTTACAAAACAGATACGTATTTTGAAACTGGACACGAATACTTCATTTTGATATATAATTTGCATATTTTCATAAACCATAACTATTTCAAAATTGGATTTGAAATGTTAAAAAAATTAGTTTTTACACTTTGAAAAAAGCTCAAAAATCCATTTTTTTCGCTCACAACGTGTTTGAACGTTAATTTGAACGTTAATGACAACTAATCACAAATTACACCAGTTGCAGTTCGATTTTTTCTGATCAAAATCAAAATAAAACATGAAACCCTAGCTCTATAAATAGAAAGAAAAAGAACACGAACAGAGTACACAAAAACAAAGAAAAGAAAAATAAAAAAAGCATTTGATACTTAGGAGGTCGAGAACTTCCATCCCCATAAATTGGTTGATGTCGAAAACCGCCGTAGCTCCATCTCCAAGATACGTGCAGATTGTTCATTCCCATTTCCGTTGGTCGCTGCTTCGTTGCCAGCATCTAACCTGACCCATTGTCCACATCCGTTGTCTTCATTCGACTCCAGCTCGACTTCTCTGTGCCAAACCATCTTTGTCCCAGTGCCCTGCACGAATCCAGGTAAGTTCACATTTTCTTTTTTACTATAATAATAATAATAATAAAATAGGAAACTAGAAAGGAAAAATGAAAAATTAGTATATAATTATAATATCAAAATCTGTTATGAATGTGTTGTGTTATTTTTGAAAATTCAAAATATGTAAAATTAGTAATAGCTTAATCATGATAGTATAGTCATTATAATTAAATTTTTTTTTCTTTTCTTGTCAATGAATGATTGTCTAATATACTTGTTCTAAAAATATTAATTTGAAATTTAGGATCTAATTTGTCATGATATAGTTTTGAATGTTCTATTTTTTTGCATTAATATGGTAATGATCTTGTTTTTGTGATAAAATTGAATTTTATGATATGTATCATGTTAGGTATTTGTTCATAGAATTACATTAAGATCTTGTCATTGATAATATAACTATAATTACGCCATAATCATAAGGAATATATGAAATTTTTAGAGTTTTAGGTTTATAACATTTGAAATTGTGTGATCATGTATGATGATAGTCATTAAAATTCCTTTTATGCCATGATTTCGCCTTATTATAATATAGTGATGACCTTGATTGTAATAACATTGAATTTGATAATTTCACCATATATGAAACCACATTGAAATATTGCCCTTCATAATGTAATTTCAATGATATATAAATCTTGATTATACTATGATATTGTTTTGTTAAAATTAGCTTGTTAAATATTGATATTTCTTATAATATTTTTATTCTTGATGATATGTGATGAATTGATATGCATGATATGTGGTTATGATTTTTTTTTCAAAATCTTTGTCACATAGAAAAGTCCAATTTTTATAAAATAAAAAAAAAAAATAAAATTGATAGATTTAGGATCTATATCGAAAACAATTAATTTTATTAAAATTAATAAAATTTAATAAACTTAAAGGGAAAAGATTTCAAAAAATTCTAAAATTAACCAACAAATTAAATTTTTCTAAAAGAACTACGTGTGGTATGATCCCGATTAGCGGGTACGTAGGCACCTAAATGGGCGACTTAAAATATGTAAAAAATAATTTTTGTGAATTTATTTGATTTGTTTAGTTTAGAATATATGAATATTGATAAATTTGATAAGATTTGATTAATTCGAATATTTCGAGTTTTTTTAGATTATATATGATCATTGATGGAATTTGATTAGTATTTTTGTGCATATTGGACATATGTTTAGTTAATTAGATCCTGGTAAGTAGTTTAGATTTTGAAGTTAGGGTTTAAAAGGAAGCAATTTAAATATGAAAATTTAAAGTAGTAACCGTTTAGGTTTTAATAAGTTAGCCCTCGAACTCAAGTTAATTTCTAGTTCTCATTTTTCAAAACGATTTTTTTTGCAGATCAGTAGCAAAACCAAAATCAACCTATCCATTGGTTTTTTTTTTTTTCTCTCGACTTTAGTCGAGTGGCGACTCCGAAATATTTTAAAATTCAAAATTTCTTTAATTCTTAGTCGAGATTCGTATTGAATGGGTTAAGGTTTAGTAAGAATCGAATTAAAGGAAATCGAACTGCAATCGAAAATCAGGCTCGATAGACTTGTTATTAACAATACACTGAATTGAATCTTGATTAAGAGAAGTAAATACTAACATGAAGTGGTGCAGTAGAATACATCAAGAAGAGTCAAAATCTAACTTCCCTAACTCGAGTGGCTGTTTTACTGTTCAGATTGTAAAGATGGATCATGTGGTTTACCCACGGAGACGAGGTCGATCGGGCCCGAGCATGATGCATGGAGCAGCCACCACCCTTACTCCTGCGGATGGGGACAACAATTTCGGCAAGCCAAAGTCCACACTCACATCCGGTCTATGTACAAGGGATTTTATAAAATATATCTTAATATGTATGTATCTATATAAGGCAGTCAAATTGGGTAAAACAAGTTGAATTTGCTCTTTCCTCAGTACTTACAAACTACAAACTATTTACAAGTGACCAAAAAAAAAAAAAAAACGACAATGACTTTCATATAAAGTTAGAAGGATCAAAGTATTAATATGCATTCAATTAGAAAATTTGTCGAGATGATGTACACGGATAATTGATTGGCTACCATATTACTCAATCTCTTCGGTTGTTGCAAATGGAATCTTACAGTTTTGTCATAATGTGCTGTTTATATGCTCGAATGTATTTTAATTTCTTAACATGGAACACACTTTACTAGATAGAAACATTATATTCTACCAATACAACAATAGTATTCATGCCATGTAAGATATTAGTATCATATTTTTAATTCATGGTGATATCTAAATGATTCAACTCGATGAAAAGTGAAATCATTTACAAGGAAAAAGAAGATCTTTAACCTTATACCGATGGGTTTAGATTTGGATGTTGCACAAATCGGACCAAAAAGATACTCGGAGGAAGGTCTGATATTTGGATAAGGACCATTCGCCTTTATTACTGTCTTTAATTTTCCTTTCCAAATTGTTGGTATGCGAGGAAGATTACCGCCCTGTTCATATGCGGGCAGGATCGGTTAAGACGAATTAATTTTGTTTGTATTATTAGTATATTACCCTCGGATATTGAATATTCAAAGCACTACTATTTGGTACTTGCAAAGGACGAGCTTTAATGTCAATTATTAAATCACCTCTCGCCGGTCTGAAAATTGCTTTTAGGGATGAGATATCTTCAGTTGACTAAAGTCAACCACAGGAGAGCTGCCAGCAATAGTTGACTTGCACTTGGCTAGATTCTTGTCTCCTTGTGAGATATTTTATCTAAACTTTCCACTTGATTTAGACGTTGTCGGAGAGTTTACCGTGGAGGTGGACTGCAAAACTAACGATGAAATTAAGTAGTGCGAGTGGGTTATGAGATAAGGCAAGAATAAAGTGGCAATTCCTTTGAAAAAAAAAAAGGGCTAAAAGGAAAAAAAAAAATTGTCATTGCTATTCTATAATCTTGTTATATATTTTAAGGGAATCAGCTATGTTGCACATTCAGCTATTTAGATTCATATCAAATTATGATTTTATCATCAAAATATTATCGAATGGGGCAGTTAATAGAATTGTAGAAGTTCTATCATTATATTTATAAGTAATTTAATGAATAAAATTAAAAAGATTTAACTACCCTTGGAATGCAACCCAAACATTAGCCTCAAATCTTAACCAAAGCAACCCAAACCGGAGAACCGAGCTAAATCATTTGACTTATGGCATTCAACCAACGCCAAAACTTAAGCATCCATCACAACCCATACCTCTTAAGTGCAACCAAAATTATATTGGACTTCAATTACACGAATGGGTGTAGATTACATAGACCCTTGTTTCATTTGGAACATAGGCCCAACTTATGGATTTAGTTATCTTGGTTCACGTGGCTATCTATTAAAATCCTTTTTTTTTTTAACTTAGCATTTATAGTCAAGAAGTAATTTTGAAAACTTTTCTAGATTCGTTTGGTGGAATTCTTCAAATAAGTATCAAATTATTTTAAAATTTAATCTTAAATCATTTTAAGAGAATTGAATTAAACGAAATCTACATGCCTTATGTCAATTTAGCATAGACTTATGGTTCTCATTGACAATTCACATCAATCAAATAATCACTAATGTTGACAACTTGCACGAACTCAATCCAAATGAAAATACAATCTCAAAATTCCAATGAACAAAACATAGAATCTTAGTACCTACTAATAGGTTTGACAAACCATCTTTCATACTAAAGTATCATGTGCTTAAACTCGAATCATATTACTAATTCTAAGGTTCAACATCCTTTGTCCATGACTCACTATAGGCCTATTAGTATATGCAATAACCTATATAAAATTATAGCTAAGATTTTGCCAATAGGCTCAAAACCTTTTTGAATGATCTTGTATTGAAAAATCAAAGCGCCTTCACATCATATCAGAAAATCAAAGTGCCTTCACTTCAGGACATATGATTCAAGATAACATAGTTATAGCACATGAGATGTTTCATTCCTAAAAATTGTAACCAAAAGAAAAACATTTTTGAGCGATATAGATGGGTATGAGTAAGACCTATGATAGGGTTTAGTAGGATTTTTTTGAAAGAGGCATTAGATGGAATGGATTTCGCTAGCAAATGGGTAAGTTAGATTATGGAATATATATCTAGCATCTCATTTAGGATTGTTATGAATGGAAAACCAATTGGAGATGTCTTGCCTAATAGGGGTATATGATAGCGTAATCCACTTTCTCTTTATTTGTTTACATTCGTTGCTGATGTGTTGTCCAAGGAAGTGATAAGAGTTGTGTATCTAGACGGGATTAAAGGATTTTGAATCAAAACATCCTGCCCTACTCTTACTTATTTATTCTTTACAGATGATTCACTATTTTTTATGGAAGCAAATACCCAGAATAAGCAGTAATTGAAAGAAGTTTTGCTGAAGCACTGTGAAGCCTTATGTCAGAATGTTAATTTTAGTAAGTAAGCCATCTACTATACCAAGACTATGCGTATGAGTGTGATGCAGGAAATTGAAGTCATTTAGGTATTCCAAGAACTTTGGATCTTAGAAAATATCTTAGATTTCCTATAATTTGAACGAAGTTAAAATGTGAAGCCCTAAGTTTTGTTAGGGAAGAGATTATTCATGAACTTTAGGGTTGGAAGTAGAAGTTATTGCATGAAGCAGGACGAGAGATACTGATTAAAGCAGTAGCTCTGCAATCCCTACGTACTTAATGGGTATTTTTAATTTCCCCTTGAAGTAGAATCGTCAAGTCAACTCTCTGATAGCTAACTTTTGGTAGGGTTAGCAGAGACACGGAGGAAAATTCATAAGGTTAACTGGGAGCACTAAACCAAATCAAGAGCAGATGAGGGAATGGGGTTCAAAGATATGCACTTTTTTAACTTAAGTTTGCTAATAAAGTTAGCTTGGAGGGTACAACGGAATCCAAATGTTTTTTAGCTAAGATTGTCGAAAGGGCTATACTTTTCCAATACTGAGTTTTGTTTTGCATAGAAAGGTAGCTATGCATCTTGGGTTAGAGTAGCATCTTGGAAGGAAAAAACATCTTGTTTGAGGAAGCAGTTTAGTGGATTAGATCGAGTGAAAATGTATTTGTAGGACAAGATAGATGGATTGTATTATTGGGTAGAAGACGTTAAGAGTTTAGAGTTTTGATTGATCATAAATTAAGGGTATGTGAGTTGATAAATAGAGATTCACTAGACTAGGATTTGCATTGAATTAATCGATTAAGTTCGAATGATGGGAAGAAAGTGATTAGGAGTATACCCGAGTTAATTAATGGAAGGGAAGATCATTTAGTGTGGCCACATGATCGACATGGGGTTTGTACCACCAAGTCTGTTTATCACTATCTACATGGCAAAGGACACTTAGCTAATAACAACAAACCTCCGTCCTACTAGGATTGTTTTAGGAACATAATGGAAGCAAATTTGGAATGCACATACCATACCAAAGGTTAGACATTTTGTTTGGTGGATTACTTCAAACTTTGTTCCAACTTTGTTGAACTTGTTTTGTCATCACGTAGGCTCCTTTGATGCTTGTCCTTTATATTAAGAGCTTGAATCTACAGTATTTTCCTTCTTATGTTGTGAATGGACTTTGTATGTGTGCTTTAATGTTGTAGGATTCAAAATTGAAAAGGAAAAAATAAAACTTTTTTGGATTGGTGGAATGAGTTTAGTAATGTGAAGGAGTTTTTAAAGAAAGATGATATGATTGGACTCGATCTTAATAGAAATAGCATAGATTATTTAGAAGGAATGTTGCACTTACATTTATAACCACCAAAGCCCTAATCTTAAGGTTACAGTGTGTAGAGTAATTGATAGACGCAGGAAAAGGAAAAAGCGAGCAAGACAAACCTTTTGGCATTGAAAAGAAAAGTCTTCTTTGGTGAAGGAGATCCAGCTAAAGAAATGGAGATTAGTGGAGACACTACATCAATAGGCTATGAAATGGAATGGGGGTATGGAGTCAAAATTACATCGTTGCATTGTTGAGCTATGAATGGTGATGCTATAGTTTGTCAAAGTAGTGATTTTGTTAGAGTGAACGTAGATGGTTTGTGGGTCAAGTTGCACCTTGATGGGGGAGTTGTTGTGGTTGTGAGTAAATTACAAGGTGGATTAATTGGGGGTACATCTAACTTGATATGGGCTCTGTGTGCTAAAGCCTGTGAAATTTAGATTTATTCCCTTAGCCTACAATTGATAGCAAACATGGGTTGGATGCATGTAGTTCTAGAGGTGGTTTTCCAACAAGTGATCAAAGGTTTTGAAGGGTAAGCTTTGTGTTTATAGCGGGTCTCTCTTCCTTTTATTTATTAAGCTTATTTAGTTTTAGCCTCCATGGTTGTGTTCATGTGTCATTTTCTTTTAATAAGAGAAATGCAAATCTTATTGGAAATCATGTTACTTCTATGTTTAGGAAGAGGATGTGTCTTTATGACTAGTGAATTTCCACCCTATCCTCTACTTGTAAGCTCCTTGATGTTGATATGTTGTGTTTTGCCTCTTCTTCTTGTACTCGTTTTGAACTTGGTTAATGAGAAATAAAGTACATTGTTTCGTTTGGCCAAAAAAAAAGAAAAAAATTGAGACCATATTGGGGGGAAATCTCAAACGCATATGAATCGAAGAAGAAATAAAGATGGTTGATATTCTTGGATATTATGTGTAAGTAATAGAAAATAAAAAATATGAATGGCAAAAAAGTACTAAATATGATACACTAATATTGATTCGTAATTTTATCAATGATCAATATTGCGCATTATTGCTAAAATAGTCATAGATTATTAACTAGAAATCAATATTGTAGAAGGATTCTAAAAAACTAGTTAACCATATTCATAAAACCATTTACAAGAACATGCTAGATTTAATGAAAATAAACTCTTAATAATCTAAGGATATATAAGAAATGAGGTCTTACATCTTGAAAACTTTAATTAAATGATTAAAAGACTGCAAATGAGATAATAATAAGTTACGAAGATGCCAAAATGTCATTATTATAACTAGATGCAAAGTTTATAAAATAAAAAAACACATAAAAATTGGTTTTTAAGTTGGTAACATTAAATTACTATTTTGGCGGCATGTATTTCTTGTTTGGACAATGTTGCTACCCCTAATATAATAAAAAAGCTTTTCAAGTTGAGTCATTTAGACAACTACGCCTTACTATCTAGATAACTCCCTTGCAATTTAATGGAACATATTGAATATATTATCTAAATATATTCAACATAAGGCTAGGCCTTCATTATGTTAAAATATCATCATTCGAATCTAGTCTGGAATAATTTATAGTTCTTAGTTTAAATCCTTGTCCACGTTTTATAGGTTTTGAAGTGTGGTCTGAGTAGTCTAATACTTATATTTTCCTCTGGATGACTTCTAAGGTATGGTCTCTTCATAAAAATTCTTAAATTCTCCTTTAATGTTTGCTACTTCTTTTTAATCTTACTTAAAAACCCTTTAACTTAATAATCTTTTGAAAATTCATTAAATTTGATCCACACTTAAATAACATTATTAAACCAATATCTCTTTTTTATCATTAAAACTTCATGAGAGTACCTAAAGAAATTTAATAATGATTTCTTAAACATTTGAATACAAATCTACCTAGCTTAAAAATGCATTACATATATTACTTAAGTAATATGTGTACGTAAATTAGTATGTCTGGTGCACTAATGATGTGACATAATGTATAGGAGCACTCTTAAAACTCCTCAACATTGTAAATAGAATAAGGCTATTAGTTAAGGAATTTAGTGATTGGAAAGTGGTAGAGAAGATGGTCATTAGCCTGCCAGCTAGATTTTAAGTCTAAAGTGTCAGCACTTGAGGAATCTTGTGATTTGAAAGTGCTCTCTATTACTAAACTAATTAGCAAGCTATCAACACATAATTAAAGAACAAGTATGAGGTATGATGCTATATCAAAGGGAGCTTTTCAAATTAGATAGAACTGTAAATCACCTACAAAACAGAAAGAATGGTGATGTTAAAGTTGAAAAATAAAAGCCTATTAGTAGTTGATTTGATGCACAAAGTTTCCTATTTTTAGCTTTTTCTATAGAAATAATCGCCAAAGGAAGGATTATGGATCCAAGGGAAGGACTCCCACTCAATGTAGATTCTGCAATAAGTGCAGCCACATTGAGAAAAATTGTAGGATGAAGAAAGTGAAGCAAAAAATAGCCACAACTACACATAAATTTTACTAATGAGCAAGATATGTTGAATATGATAAGTTGTCCATGGTCTCCCAATTTGATTAAGGCAACAATGAGCAAGTATGGTTCATTAATAGTGGCTATACAAGTTGCATGGCTAAGGATGATCGTTTATTTTGTGACTTGGACAAATTAACGAAAACTAAGGTAAAGCTTAGAAATGGAAACGTAACCTAGGCTCAAGGTAGGGAACTGTTGCTATTGACCCTCAACAAGGCACAAAATGCATTCACGATGTCCTTTTCATACATTGTTTGGAGCAAAATCTACTTAGTTTAGTTAAATGCTTGCAAATGGCTAGTATATATCTTTTAAGGTAATTCAGCTCTATTTATGATTCCATGAATGCTTAATTGTTGAAGTTGTTGTGGGGGATAGAGGTTTTCCTCTAAAGTGGTGTATTGATCATTCTAATATTTTGGTTAAGAATGAATCTTCAACATGACATAGGAGATGTTGCCACTTTAATTTTGCTACATTATAAATGCATACGAAAGGGTTAATGAGAGATTTACCAAAAATCTCAAACGTTGAAAATAATTGTGATTCCTATTAATTTAGGAAAATGCCAAAAAGCTATTTCTAACTTAGTATTTATGGAGAGAAAATGAGAAGCGAGCGCTAATTAATATAGATATATATGATCCCATGAGCACAAATTCCTTAAAAAAATAATAAGTATTTTATGCTTCTCATTGATGATTATTCCAAAATAGCTTGGGTGTATTTCTAAAGCAGTAAAGTGGATGTACTTTATGTTGTTAGGGAGTTGAAATCTATTGTAGAGACACAAAGTAAAAGTGCATTGCATTGTTTGATGACTAATAATGGGAAAGACATACTTCAAAAAATTTTGACAAATCTTGTGCTCAAATGGGCATTGGTCATTACCTTGCAACACTTTATTCTTGACAATTGAATTTCATTTCTAAGAGGAAAAATAGGACAATAGTTTAGATAGGATGATTTATGATTCCTTACAAGAAATACCTCTACCTATTTAATCAATAGGTTACCGACTGAGGCAGTAAATGGAATGAATGCTTCACCGACTGAGCAGTAAATGGAATGAACCTTATTGAAGCATGGTCTGGTCTTATACTATCAACTAATAACCTAAGAACACTTCGTTTATGTGGTATATTCATGTCCTATTAGTCAAAATATCTAAGTTGGAGCAGAAGGCACAACAATTGATTTTAATGGGTCATTCATCTATAATGTCAAAAGGTTACAGAGTTTTTAATTGGGAAACTGAAAGATCTCCATTAATAAAACGTTGTGGTGGATAAATCATCTCATTAAAATGAGAACTATGTATCATAAGAAGGTTACAAAGTTTTAGTTGGAAAACTTAAAAGATCACTTCCAATAGAGATGTGAAAGATAAATCGTCTCATTTAAATGGGAAACTATTTGTTGAGATGGATAAATGGGAAATTCAATCAACTTCACTTCTTGCACTAAAATCTATAGATTTCTATATCTAAATGATGAAGATGAATCCCATTAAATTCACCAATCTTTAAAGACAAAGAAATTGTCATACCCTAAAATTTAAGGATGTGAGCAATCTGCTACATAATCATACCTATAGGAGTATGCTAAGGCTCACAACAACTAGAATCCACATATAATAAATAAGCATATTACATGTTATTATGAATCTAAATATATTACATCTCCATAATTTTCAATAATTCAAACCTAACTAAAGTATTAAAATTTAACTAAACAACCTATTTTATAAGTGATGAACCAAAATTATTCCTATTTTATGAGTGCTAAAACATATGTTTGATGGTCATTTTATTGATGAATATGGGAATTTAGCACTTGAATTAACGGAGTTAAGCTTTTAGGTTTTTAAGGAGATATTTTTCAAAGAAAGAAGACAGGTCAAAAATGTAAAGTTTGATTAAGAAGAACTCAACATGACAAAACAAGCCATGTCTTTCAACCATTATAAGAAAGAAGCAAAATTAAGGCTAAATATCAAGCTTTTGGAAGACATTTATAAGATACGACCTATCCCAAACCGTGTCAATCTGGAAATTCAACTTTGCAAGGGACATTTCTCTACACGACTGTCACCAGCCCTGTCGATTTAACAAAGAGTCATTCAATGTGTAAACGGCTTTTTAACTACAGTAACTCTTATTTAGTAAAGAAATTTATTTCGAGCATTGAGGAGTGTTACTTGAAAAAGCCAAGAGACTCATAACCTCCGAAACTTTTCATTTCTCTTCATCATGAACAATCAATTCCATTTAATTGAAGATGATTATAAAAAGGAGATTGTGGGGGAGAGAAAGAAGAGACACGAAAAGTTTGAAAACGAGAGTTTTCCAAGAGAAGGAAGTTCTGGAGATTCCAACAACAAGTCAAGATTATCTCGGATAGAAGATCCGAAATTTTTTAGCTTTAACATTTTCCGGTAGTATCATGATTTCAAATTTCTGTTTTGAATTTCATGTATTATCATTAGTCACTATGGAAGAGTAAATTTGTAGATCTGGGTTTTGTTGAATTCCATATTTATCATGCATTGAGGCTTTGTTCTTAACGAAAGATTGAAGTTCTTTTGTTCAATTGCATGTTTGTTAACCATTTCTTAAGTTTGTATATCCGGAATGCAAGCTTATGTATGATTTTCATTTAAGTTAATTGAAAGATTGCTTTTATGAATTGATCTGTGCAATTGAAGAGATTTGTTTGTAATTTAGACATATAATAACAAGAATATTCTATTATTTTTAAGAGTTCATATTACTAATGCAAATTTGGGTTACTATTGATTGAGGAGACATCCTAATTGATTAACCTAAGTTTAGATAAACTGTTAGATTTGAAAGAATTAACAATTTGCTCAAGAAACTCTATAGCTTAGAACTAAAATCTTAATTATCTGATATGGGTTGCCAAGGATTCACATGATAAATTGGAGATAAGACAAAACCTGGATCGTTCGTTTTTAATTGAATCTTATTTGTTTGTTGAAGCTGTGTTAATATTGTTAGATAAAATAGTAAAACATAAAAATTGTTCAGTTAGATAGTAGAATACAATTTAGTACTAGTACTTGCTTATTCCTTGAGAACGATCCCGATTTTAGAAGCTATGCCACATTCATGATAGGTATACTGCCTATTGCCTTTGTAGAGAATTAAGAACAGGCCTTTATAAATTGAAAACTATGTTTGAAGGTAAAATATTCATTAAGTTTTTGGCGCCGTTGCCGGGGAATTGGCAATATTAAGAAAGCTTGAAGTCTACTAGTCTAGTAAAATTTTGTATAATATATCTATATATAAATTTGGGGTTATTTTCTTTATTGAGTGTTATTGTGTTTTCTCCTGAGGATCTTTTTCAGTATGGTTCAAGGGCATAGATGATGTGGTCATTTTAACTGGAGTATGGTGGCAATATGGATTTTTAGAAAAATGTGAGACAGGTCTCTCACTTTGGCATTCAAAAGTCCAAGGTGGTTTTTCCAGAGAGGGAGGAACATGTTATGACACCAAGCCAAAGGAATAGAAGAACACCAGTACATTTGCAAGATTACATTACGAATTAAAACAGAATTTATCTGTTTTGAAGAAACTTAGCAAAATACAGTTATACTAGTTGTAACGGTTTAAAAACCAGCTAAGCAAATCTCAAATGTGTAATAGCTGTCTTTGTAATCGAAGGAACAATTAGCATCGTAGCTGGAGAAATTTGTAGTTACAGGCTGTAAGATTCATGAAGAACAATATAAATAGAAAATAAATCATAGAACAGGTATGAGTTTTTTCTAAACAAAGATCTGAGTATAGAGCCAACTAGAAGCTCGAATTCCAGAATTATCTCAAGTGCCATTTTAAATTCACCTCGCAAGTAATAATAGAAGCATAGTTAGTAAGCAATATTCCACAGATCTGAGTAGAAAAACATTCTAAGGCAAAAATCCAAGAAACCCTAATTTTTGTAAGAAAAACGAGAGAAAAGAGAATAGAAAACGTACCTTGTTTTTGTTGGAAGAAAGAGAAAGTGGGGAAATATAGAGTTAGCGTTATTTGGTTTTGCACATGTGAGTTTTGGACCCGTGTGTGATTATATCAGAGATCCTTACCATCACAATGTAATAGATCTTGTTATTTGAGTTATTTTGCTATGATCTTGTTTTATTATCAAGTTATATTATTATTATTAATGATTTGTGCATATATTCATCATCTATTCATATTCACATAATCATCATAGTGTCCATGCATTTATAACTAGTATAATAAACTAGATCTAGTTGTTTTGAGTTCATAAATACATTAGGCTTTTGTTTTATGTTCATAAATAACTTGTAATAGCTTGTTGATAGTAGGAAAATATTAGAAAGCTCAAGATCTACTTTAGTTTCAATAAAAATCATTTTTAAAAATTCGGATGAAAATTGAACCATAATTAGAAAAGCTATTTTTCACCTTCAAAATATGTATTTTTGATTTAAAATAAAGAGCTTAGGTAATAGATATCATAAATGAATGATCTTGATGAGAAAAGCTTAGATCTACTAAGGAATATTTTCAAAACAAGGAAAAGTTTACAAAAGTTATGTTTCAATCCCAATAACAAGTTTTAAATTCGTAATAAAAGAGTCTTGAAGTCTAAACACCTATTTTTCAACTCCAAAATAAGTTTTTTATTAAAGAAATGGACGCCTTAAGGAGTAGGTTTGATTAGGAAATGGTTTTTGAAAGACTAAATGAGTTTTATAAAGAAAATAATCTCAAATGAAATTTTCAAAATTCGATTTTGAAAATGGCCACTATTTAAATACCTATTTCCAAATGCCAAAATGATGATTTTTATGAAAAAATGGAAGTCCTAAGGGATACATGTAATAAAGATTTAATTTTGATAAGGATAAGAGAGGTTTATCAAAGTATAATCCTAAAACAAGGAATGGTTTCAAAGAATAGATTAAACAAATGTTTTCACTCTTTAAAACTTTGTAAAATTCGTAATTAAGTAAACCACCTATTTAAACATCTATTATCTAACCCTAAAATGAAGGTTTTTATTGAAATAATGAAGGTGTTGGCTATGAAGGTCATCAAGGTTGAGTTTTGATAAAAGCAAGTGTGATTTTACAAGAAGAAAAACTATTTTCTTAAGTTTAGTAAATTTCAAAAGTTTTGCTAAGCAAAAGTTTTTCAAAAAGAATTCTTCGTATTAAATCATTAAGAATATACATATAGATAGTTCATCTCATGACCTTCATGACAATAGCTTACAGGTATTGCATATATACATGATGTACTTGTAGGAACAAAGTTAGAAAAATAATGTCCTATACATCTTATTTGACATTATCTAAGTACATGAGGAATTAGAATTACCAACACTCATGAATCATGCATGATATTGACTTGTATAAGTATATATTAGAGTCTTACAAGATATAATGATAGCTAAGTATCTATCAAAGCTTTAGTATAATACTTGGTTTGAAATTAGAAGTTGAATTGTGGAATGGGAAATTCGTATAATATTCTGTATGCTACTGTTCATGGACAAAAAGACCTTTTTTGTTAGAAATAACTCTAGAAATAGATAGCTCTCATCGAATAGGTAGAAATCGGTATATAATATGCGAAATTCCGAGTTAAAATGATCAAGTTATGACCCTTTTAAGTTAGAATTTCCTCTTAGAAGAATTTTGATGAACTTGTTAGAATAGAATTTATAAGTTCATTCAAACTTCATAGAAATACTCATTGGAGTTATTTCTTTTAATTAGGAGACTTGAGAGACGGACTAGACCTTCCTGAAGACTATTACGATTAAGTGGATTTTCGTGCCATGGCAAAGTGAGTTCACTATCTTTAAATTATATGCTTGTGCTTGTGCTTGTAATGTTAGTGGCATTAGAATTAGGACAAGATAAAATTTGACTAAGTGTATATGATTTCTACGTGGGTGAATTCACGATAAGAATATCGAAATAAGCTTGTGGTAAATACTTGTATGACTTAGCATAGAATTGAATTGTCTGTAATATCTATGATCACCCATAAATTGTTAAATTAATATGCTATGATCTTATAATCAAAATTGACCATGCATACCAAATGTGAGTCACATTGCATAGGTTATTATACCTTTGTGGGAAGAAGGCATAATAGCTGGTCAACGAGGGGCCTGTAAACTCGAATGTTAGCGTAATGAACGGAAATTTAAATGTTGGGGTATGGGCCGGAATTGAACATGTGTGTGAGTGGGCACTTGTATCAACCACAGTATAAATTAAAAATGTGTGTGGGTGGGCACCTGTATCAACCACAATAAAAATTGAGAAAAAATTGACATCGTTAGTCGTATGGGCCTCAAACACCTAACCTCGAATGGAGGGCGTAAATCCATTCAACATAAGATTTTCAGATGGTCTTATGTATTGTATGCTCACATGTTTGTGCAATTCATATGGTTGTTAATAACTTGTCTGTTATATATTACTTGTTGAGCATTAAATTTTGGAAGTGGAACTCACTAAGCTCGTAAGCTTATACCCCTATAGTTTCCTATTGTAGTATGAATATTTGTGGCTATCTCTGATAAGCCACTTACCTTAGGTACAGTTTTTGGAACTTAAGGAGCTTCTTGAAGAAGTCGGGACCTAGATGTAAGCATAGACTTCTAGTTGAATCTCTTAAATTGATATATATAATGGTTGTTGCAAGAGACTTTTGAGATCTTAAGAACTCTTAATCTTTTGATGGGGGTATGCTTCTTAGCTCATGTAATAGATTAATCTAGCTATAACTGTTATGATTTACTTTCTTATTGCTATGCATGTCCCCTTATGACTATTTCGATTTAAAGAATGGTTCCCTATATGTTGAACGTGAGCCTTGCACCTGGTGTTTAAACTCATGGAGTGACTAAGGTTGTCTTACTTGAGTTTAGATATCGAGTGTGGTGAACTGTCGCATTTATGATACCCTATGGGGCGTGACAACAAGAATGGATGACTAGGATTCCAAAAGAACTATTTAAGGATGGACGAATAGAAGCCCGAAAGAACCATTTCAGGATGCAACGAGTAGGAGCCTAAAAGAACTACATGATTGGATTATAAAGCAGGGTTTTAAAGAGCCTGAAACACCTAACCCTGAATGGAGCGTGTAAATCCATTCAAACATATGATTTTCGGCTAATGATATGTATTGCTTGCTCACATGTTTGATATATTTCATATGCCTATTTAATAACTTGTTTGATTTTCTTGATACGAGTATGTTAATTTGAGAATATTCTCACTAAGCTAGTTAAACTTACATCCCAATAGATTTTTATTGATGTAGGACTAATTTCTCTTATACCTAAGGTCTCCATATATTAGGATGAGATTATGTTTTTGGGAAGCTTTTGGGGAAATTCTTTTGAAAAACTTAGAATAGATTTCCTTTAAAATCTTTTTGATTCTAGTATTGTTTTTAATGCAAGACTAAGAGTACATTATGATCCTTGGAGATTTATCAGGGGAATGCTCCTAAGATGATGTAAAGACCATATTTTTATAATTTTGAAGTTAAATGTTTATCTAGATTCTTGTATGCTATATTTACTTTCTCGAAATACACATTCTACCAGTATCTCCTATTATTATGATAGACACTTTACATATGGTATCAAAGCTTTCGAATGACTTCGGCAAGTCATTCTTAAGCTTTAATACCGTATGTGGTAGATTGCCACATCTATGGTATCCTTTAGGACGTGGCAATCACCCATTCTTCATTGGTAGGTGACAGAAAGAACCATCTAAATTATATCTTGATAACCATTTTTTCTTTCTTTCTTTTGGTATTTTAAATTTTTAATCTTTTGCTTTGTTATTCTATTTGTTGGACATGTCGTTCTTATTGGAATTTTCCTGTGAGTTAAATTAATAGTCATGTCTTATTTCACTAATTTACAAAAGTTAGGTACTCTCAAATATACAGTATATTGTACTGCTCTATGTAGAGATTCCAATATAACTTACGCCACCATAGTATGGTATCCTTAATAATTTTTCTCTAATTTACTTTTTTGTTTTTTCCCCCTATTTTGGTTCATTGCTTTGTAGATACAATTATATGTGGGGTCCACTTAACACTTTCAAAAGTTAAAAGAAGGAAGAAAGAGTCCAAGCTAGGAATTCAAAAATTGAAAGATCACAAATGCTTTGTTGATTATTCATTAATTCATATCTAATTAGAGTTTGATTTTCAGGTCATTGTCTCTATCCGTATTATTTATTGCGTTGTTTTCCAAGCAATCATGTTCGAGTAGACGATACAATAATGTAAGTTTTTATGAAAACTTAAATTACACTTCTTTACATGGTGCTGTATAATTGTTTGTTCTCTAGAATTGAAGGTTAATTTCTTCAATAAGATGTTCAAATTGGTAGATAAGTCCCTTCATGAGTTTCAGTGTACCAATTTGCTTAACTGCTTAATTTTTTTTTTCATTTTATATTCTTTGTGACTTTGTATAAATATCATTTTTTTAAGCCATGGATTAATTAAAAAAGTTCCCTAACTTTATTACATTTCCTAGAATAATGAATAAGATGTTATGACATCTTTAGATAATTGTAATACTCAAGAAAATAGAATTTCCATTTGATTATAGTAATATTGATGGTTGTTGACATACTTCAATTTAAAATAAAACAAAAATCTGTAAGTAGAATTGTATGACAAATGCAGACTTTGTAGTAAAAAAATAATGGTATATGAAGAATAATGCTTCATTATTATAGTGTTAAGTATATATTTTCATTCATTCTATGTTTTTCTTTTTTCCTATCCTCTTTATATATGTTCTTTAGCAAAATCACTTCTTATCATTTGACCTTCGTTCCTTTTTTTTTTCATCTTTTGTAGGTGACTATATATCTACATGTCAGTTTAGTATAGTCAACTTATCAAATTGATTATGGCAAGAATCCAAAGAAGAATTTGAGAAGCTTTGTGTGACACTAAATAGGGACTCAAAGGCCATTTTTGTTATCATATTTAGAGAAAAAATAATTATGTGGGATTGAAAATGCTAATGTAGATGAGGCCTTTTTTTCTTATGTCAACTTGAACTTCTAATTTTGTACAATGTAATGATAGCCACTTATTTTCATTTCATGGTAATGCGGCTTAAGTGTACAAATTCTTTCTTCTTCCATCATTTAGCATGCTAGTGGCAAACAATTATGGTTCATGTCTATTACTTTATATACATATCCTAATATTGCTGCAAGTAAATAACATTATTTAGTGAATGAACTTAGCTTAGGTCATGATGTTTGTAAGCCCCGGAAAATAACAGTAAATAATTCCAAGATGACTTCTAAAATAAACCCTAAAAATCACTCCAAATTAAAACCGAATTTCAACTAGTCCAAAAACACGAACGAATTCAGAAACTTTTTAATCTTGAGAAAATGAAAATCCTTAAACATAAAATGAGAACTCAATAGTCTTCAAATTCAAAATCACGACGTACAAAAAAATAAAAATTCCATATTTAACTCCGATTTATAAAAAGGGGTAATATAAAGCCCAAAATTATTAAAAAGCAAATAACAATTGACTTTCGAAAATGTAACTCAATTCAAGAATTTCGAAAACGTTAAAAGATAATAAATACTTACAAAAATGATATATAAAATAAATTTCTCAAATTAAATATGTTGTATAAACATAAAATATCAGTTTCCAATTTGGCAAAGATCTAAAAAAAACCGGAAACCCTAAGCGAAATACAATAGCTTAAGTCTGGCAATTTAGCGCCCCTAGCCCTAGAAGCCGAGATGTAGTTTAAATATGTAGAATAGCTCATAGTAATATGAGTTTGTTTAAAAATATCAGATTGGTAAATTTTTGACCTATTTCGAACCCGTTCGGATACAGACTTCGAAAAGCTGTCCCGGGCTCGAGATATAAAAATATACCAATAGTACCGTTAGACTCGTAATTTCATAAGATTTCCAAATATATCAGTTATATAATTTTTCGGGTTATAAAAGTTACAGTTATAACTTTTTATCGTATTTCCATTATTACCGGTAATTGATTAGTCTTTTGCACTATTCATTTTTATTTCATTACAAAATTTTATTATTCTTATAAAGTCTTATATTTTTAGATAAATATTTTATATGTTATAGAAAATTTTGTTTTTCTAAAATTTAGTTCGTTTCGGGTCTTTACGGGATCAGATTCTGTTTAAGACCCGATACTAAAAATAAAATAAATTAATTTAATAATTGAAAAATATTTTAAAAATATTTTTATTTTCATAAAATAATTTTTTAGAATTTTTCGGGTTATAAAAATATCATTTATAGCCCATATTCGCGTATTTTGATCATACGGTAACATATTTGTTAAATTACTAAAATAATTCAAATAATTATTTAATTTTAAATATGAAAAATCTGCTACAAATATTTGGAATAAATTTTCTAATTTTATTTTATTTTAATTTATTTTATTAATAAAGTACTTTTACAACCCATACCTTCAAGTACACCTTACACATATCACTTCCTTTTCACTTCAATCTTTCTACACATTAACCCACACTTCATGGCAGATTTTGACCCTTCTTTATGGCTGCCATTGTCCTTTATTTACTCCATTTTGACCAAATTAATTATTTTTCCACTCTTAAGAAAGTTACATTACACATTAATTATACAATTCAATTTTGAGTCAAATTTCAACAAAACCCTCTCTCCTCTCCTTGCAATTCACGTGCAGCATGGCTTCACATTGGCTGCCTTGTTTTATTTTTTTCTTCTTTTCTTACAATTAAAACACTCATTTTCTCTCACTCCTTCATTTACTCACTTTCCCTCTTTCATTCTTTAACTTTTCTCTCTCATTTTTCCTCTCTTTCTTCTTCATTTCCTCTTGTTCCTCCATGAAAAACAAGCTGCCCCCTTCTTCTTCCATGGCTTCCACACTTCATTCCTAAAGATTTCTAAGCAAATCTTCTTCCCAAAGCTCCATAGGTGATATAGGTAAAGTGTAATGAAGGTTTCATGCATCAAATGACCTTCCATAAGCTTAAAAGCTTAGGATGATGATGCCAAAAATGAAACACTCCTTTTCTCTACTTTTATTATCTTGTATTACAATTATTTTCTTGTTTAAAGTTGATATATATTGTAGATCTAACTTTTTATAGCTTTGATTTTCGTTTATGCCATAGATCTTGTTATTTAGGTTGTTATATTTGTTATTTCTTATGATTTATGCATAGATCTATCATCCACATGTCCATCTTAGTGATTCATGCATTTAAAACTAGTTTAGAAAACTAGATCTAGAGTTTTGAGTTCATAAAATGCATTAGACTTTGTTTTATGTTCATGGATGACTTGTGATAGCATGATGATGGTAGGAAGTTGTAGGAAACTCAAGATCTATTTTATTTTCAACAAAAACAACTTTTGAAAATTCGGATGAAAATGGAACCATATTTAGAAAAGTGGTTTTTCAACTTCAAAATGTATATTTTTCATTTAAAATGAAGGGCTTAGGGTATAGATACCATAAATGAAAGATTTTGATAAGTAAAGTTTAGATCCATGATGTTTATAGCTTATTACCATGCATTTGTTTTATGTTTATGTTCATATTAAGTATAGATCTTAGTTATGAACTCAAACAAAATTGTGAAATTCGTATTTTGGCAAGACCCCCATTTAAAAACCACTTTCCAAGTGTCAAAATGTAATTTTTACTTAAGAAAATGAAGGCTTAATATATGTATATCATCAAGACTTCTTTTTACAAGAATCAAAAGTGATTTCCAAAAGTTATTTTCAAAATAAAAATTCTATTTTCGGATTTTGGCCAAGGCCTATTTTAAAAACATGTTTTCCAACTCAAAAATGAAGTTTTTATTTAAGAAATGAAAGGCTCTTAGGATAGGATATGTGAGGAATGGATTTTCATAAGCTTAGATAGATTTTATCAAAAGATATGACCAAAAATAAATTTTCTAAATTCGGATCCCAACCAAGACCAATTTTTAAAACCCATTTATCAACTCCAAAACTCATGTTTCATGTGAAAAATGAAGTATATAGGTAATAGGTATCATTAAGTAATGATTTTTACAAGTTAAAATGAGTTTAGGCATGAGTAATGTGTAAAACAAGTAATGGAATTAAAATGGAAAATTTTGAGTTAGTGATCAAATTGTCAAATTCGTAATTTGAGATGATGCATAAGTAATCACTTAGTATTTGAACTCAAATTGCAAGTTTTATGTGTTAAATGAAGTCCTTAGACAATAGATATAGTAAAGCTTCAAATTTTGATGCATTAAACAAGTTTTCTCATAAGAATTATGCAAGAAACGAAAATTTCCAAAATTCGGATTTTTGTGAAAAGCTTGTTTAAAAACATATTTGCAAAGTGTAAAATGCAAATTTTTGTGTAAGAATGAAGTCCTTAGTGGTTATGTATGATTGAGCCCTAATTTTCTAAATATCAAATGATTTCTACTTAAAGGAATCACTCAAAAACCAATTTTTACCAAATTCGGATTTTGGAATCAACCCCACTTGAAAACATGTTTACCAAGTGTAAAATGGAAATTTTTATGAAGAAATGAAGGTCATAAGTAGTATATATAATGAAGACTCAATTTTGACAAAAATAATTATATTTTCTTAAGTAACAAATCCAAAACAAATGGAAATGATAAAAGTTAGAAAACTAGATTTTTCATAAGTAAGTTGTCATTATGGTCTTGCAAAATAAAAAGTTATAAAATTTCCTTTTAGCAAAATCATCAAGATCATGCATGCAATAGGCTCATCTCATGTCATTCATGTTAGGAAATCACTCATATTGCATGTATAGTTAAGTTATACAGTAGGAACATTTCAAACATTTACAAAACTATTTTTCGGAAATTGAAATTGTTGCTGCCCTAATCTGATCCGAACTTTTCGAAGCTTCAAAGTTTTCAAAACTTGAAAATAATATTAGAAATAGATAGATCTTTCGAAGTAGATAGAAATCGATATATAATTTGCGAGATTCCGAGTTAAAATGACCAAGTTATGGCTGTTTTAAGTTGGAATTCCCGCTTAGGACGAGAATTACGAATTTGATAATTCGTATAAGATCGTTTAGATTAGTTTGAGTTGAAATACTTATTAGAGTATTTCTTCCTTTTTAGGTGATCCCGAAATCGACGATTCCCTGCCACCGAATTACTATTACTAGAAGACCGGTGATCCAATGGCCGAGTGAGTTTTCTCCTTGTTTTGTTACCTTGATTGTGCTTGTAGTTAGTTGCATTAGATTATAGGAACAAGATAAAAATCGATACGAATGGGGATGGGATATATGATGAGGCTGTGATGAATGTATGCCAAAGAATACTAAAGCATATCGAAACCACGATTTGATTGGATAACTGCACCGTTCATATTATTTCTGTTATGTGTATGATATTGGCTGGTCACTCTAAAGAATGTATAAATATTTTGACCTAAGCAAAAAGTAAATTGATCATGCATCGCATCGGACATATTGCATTTGGTAGCGTGCTACTCCTACGCAGGTCGATCGGTATGGTCCGAGGACTCGTTTGGATAATGAGACCCGGGATCAGAGCTCATTCATAGGAAACTAAGGCGCATCGGGGATGCATTCCATGTGTGAGCCTAGCCGAGGCGAGTGCTATGAGCCGAGGGCTTGGGGACTAGCAGCAGTCGTGTAGACTTCAATACCATCCCTAACCCAAGATACGGAGGCGTAAATCCGTTCTGTGTGTGGGTTCCGGATACCCATACATAATTGCTTGCTCACGTGTTTGTTCATGCATAGCATATGATTGATTAATGCTTGCTTGTTCTGGTACGGAACTAAGGGAATTCTCACTAAGCTAGTGTAGCTTATACCCCAATAGTTGTTTAAATGAACAGGTTATCTCAAGAATGCAAAGTGGGGACCGAGATGGTTGAAGCCGAGAATGGCTTCGGGATTCCGGCAAGAAATGAGAATGTTGAAGTTATCAGCTAGTTTTATGATTTGTCTTGTAATAGTTTATGTAGGGAAGTCTGTGGATGAATGTAATTGAAGTTGAATGATTTGTATTTTGAAGTATAGTGGTTTGTATCGAAAGTATAGTGGATTTTATTTCCTTTACATTGTTACTCAATTGTATCAACATAAAATGTATCATTCCGATGTGTCTCCTTTATGTGTTAGACGCCTTGTACATAGTATGGAAGCCTTCGCGTGACTGAGGTAGTCATTCTTAGGCTTTAATATTGTGTACGACGGATTGCCACGTTTAGGATACCCTTCGAGGCGTGACAATGTTGATGTTAAAATTATTTTCTAACTTATTTGATTATGATATGTCATAATATATCAACATTTTATAGATGGAAGTTTGATAGCCCTTTTGCAAAATATTAACCCAAAAAAACACGAGTTAAGCAATCAATTTTTTTATTAGAATTTTCAAATAAGAGTTATGTTTTATACCAGTACATACATACATACATACATATATAATTTCACACTTTTGTGAAATGGGTTTAGTGGATAGGCAGAATAAATGATTTAATATAATCATCCTTAAAATAAATAAGAAGTGTCTTACTATATTTAACTTTTTAAAAATTAAGTAAAAATATCTACTTTAAAGATATAGTTGGATAATCTCTCCAAGTAGGTATGGCATTGATTATAATTTATTTAGATGTGAAAACACTAACATGCCAATTAAAAATAATCATATTATGTATTTTATATTAATTAGTTGCGTGTGTATTTGAAAACTTATGTTTTCATATATTGGATCACTTTTACAAGTTTTGTCAAATTGTGTTCGTTATATTTTACTTCTTCTAACGTTTTGTTGTTTTTTTCTTAAATGACAAGTTTATTGTGTATTTTATTCAAGTCTTTAATATATTTAATTATTTATGGTTTATGTATATTATTTATACATAAATCCTAATATTGTTGTGAGCAAATAACACTATTAGTGAATGAACTTAGCTTGGTCATAGTGTTCAAGTTAAAATCATTTTCTAACTTGTTTGATTATGATATATAACATCATTCAATATCAACAATTATAGATAAAATTTTTTTAGTCTTTTTGCAAAATATTAGCCAACAAAACACCCAAGTTACGTAATCTACTTTTTTATTAGAATTTTCAAATAGGCATTATGTTTTTGCCAATACACATATATATATATATATAAATATATATAATCACCCTTTTGTAAATGAAGTTGATTTAGTGGATAGAAAGAATAAATATTTTAATATAATCATTTTTAAAATAAATAAAAAATGTCATTTTTACTATATTTAATATTTTAAAAATTAGCTAAAAATATCTATTTTAAAGATATAAATCGATAATGGCAAAAAAAAAAAAAAATTAGATAAATAATCTCTCCAAGCAAATATAGCATTTATTTAGATATGAAAACAACAATAACCAATTAAAGACAACCACATAATGCATTTTATTTTAATTAACTAGCATATATTTATAATTAATCTCCATCTACCTCCTCTCTCTCAAAATATCTTTGTTTTGTTTTTATTTTTCTGAAATCAGTCCCCATCACGAACTATATAATTTTTTATAATTAATATTTTATACATTTGATACTATACATATTTTTTTATAAAAATTTATTAAAAAATTAAAAAAAAAAAAGAAAATATCTCTGTCTATCTATCAAAAAGAACCAATCAGACCCATTATTTTTCGGCAAAAAAGAAAAAAAAAAAAGAAAAAAAAAATCAGACCCATTATTTGACAAAGCCATGGGACGGGTGCCCTATCCAATCCTTTCCCGAATGGTCTTGTTTTGTCCCTCTCAATTCAAATCTCACAAGCCTTAGCTTCCACTGCAATCGTGCAATCAATCCTGATCAACCTTCTCTTCGTCGAATCTTCTCCGTCGTAAGTTCTCCCGAATCATGGTGGTCTATATATATATAATATATAATATCTATGGCTATCTATAAATTTATCATCTAATGCAAATGTACGTACTGCTCATTATGTTTTTTTTTTTTCTTTTTAATGAATTCATCAAACTGTCGCCTAAGCTAGTGAATCAGTAGCTTTAAATTATCATCATCACTTTTCTTTTTTGTGTGTATGAACATTGATGAGTTGATTGCGGACCCTAGAAGGCTCGGTTACCAAAAAATTTGTTTTGTAGAAGTTTGATGCCTAATTGTTGCTTTGACCTTTGTGTCGTGCTGCATTTTAGTTGATGTGGTGACGCTATGGTTTTCATAAAATTGGGTTTCATTTCACTTCAGAATAAATGTCGATGAAAAGATGAACATGTATGACAACTGTTCGATGAAATGTCTCTTAAATTTAAATAAGTTTGGTGCATTCGTGGATCAGTCGTTTCTATTTTCATCACTCAAAACTTGTCAATTTCTACTCGTAGTGCGGTATACTCATTTTTGTAACGAATCTACAAAGGCTTTTCGTAGTGTTTTTATAACACACACACACACACACACACACACACACACACACACATATATATATATTATGCAATTTTTTTCTATCTATTATGATCGCAAAGGATTAAGCTTGTGAAGAATGCATATTAACTGCATTGAAGTTTTGATCTTGGCATTTCATTTGAATATTTTTGGGCTTATAGGAAGAAAAATAATGTAGCCGCTTCTTTTTAAATTTTTAACTGGACAGCATGGACTCTGTATATTAACGTCCTTTTTGCAATTCTATGATTCACGATAGTTCTATTTTAGGTTTGACTAAGCTCCAATAAAATGAAATGTAGGAACCATGTCCAACTGGCAAATATTTGAAAATCACAGGGTTGATTTTATCCTCGTCTTACATTTTGATAGGCCTAAGTTGCATGCTTCACTCATGGTTTGGGAGTTCTCTCTTTTCGATTGAACCAAAAGAGGAATTCATACGCAGTATTGGAATTCTTCTACTCTTTCAATATTGACAGTTATTTTATAAATTAAATTCATTGGATTCTCATATTTGTCTTTGTTGTCTATACATAATGCCTTCTGCATTTTCTTTTCTCCAATTGAATGGAAATGCCCAGGTTATATCAGCCTTCCAAATTTTAATTAAAGGGAGTGGGGGAATGGTGGTGCTCTTCTAAATATTGTTCAGTGGAGTATCCAACTTCCTTGGAGGTGCGGTTCTTTCTTTGTCGATTATGTGTTAATACTTTATACACCATACACTTTTATTGGTCAGGCAGCTTTTGGATATTCAGTAGGGCCATCTGCTATAGGTGGGTTTTGGCAAGTTTTAAAATACCTCATACAGTTTTAAATAGTTTTGGGGCATTTAATAGGGTATTGGGCTGGGTTTGATTTTGGGAAACCATCCTAAACCTTGACCAATTTATCCCTACCTATGCTCCCACTTTTCCTATTTAACTTTCTAGCCATAAACTTCTACTCACTTGCCTCTATTTGATTCTATTCTTTGTGCCGTTACCATTCATCTGCCAATTTCTTCTCTGACCATGACACCACGAAGCTGCAGCCTCTGCATGGTCTAATCTGTATTAGCATTCATTAAGCCTTGGCTTTTTTTTTCTTTCCCTTCTTTTAGAAGAAAAGTTGCTAGTTTTTTGGTGATTTTTATTGATTTGTTTTAGGTATTCAATGTTTTGACTGTAGTGTATCCAACAGGCTTTTTTCATTTCGTGTTTTGTCCTTATCCCATCAATTAAATGCTGCCTCATAGTATAAAATATTTTTAATCCCACTTGAATTTTCAAATTACAAATAGTAGCATGTGATTAAGAGAAGTAAGAATTTGACTTATTAAGGTTAAAGGTAATAGCAAAAAATTATGATATTTCACTGCTACGTATAAGGCTAAAAAATTTTCAATACGTCTATCATTAGTTTATTACTGCCAATTAAATAAATTTACTTGAGCACTATCATTTAACATAGAAGATCTTAGGCGTGAATTTTATAGAAAAATTAGTCCCTGTGATTTTAATTATTCGATATGTTCTCTTAGAAGCCCAACTTTTGTGTCATACTTTTTGTAGACCATAAGAAAAATAATTTTCAATGCATCTATCATTAGTTATTAAAGCCAACTTCAGTAACCTTACTCCAGCGCTAGCATTTGAAGATGAATTCTGAAAGCCTGCTCCACATTGTTGCTATCAATACATTGAAGATTCCTGGCTGTGGGTTTTATAGAAACATTTGTCCACTTCGTAGTAGCCCAACTTTCTCTATCAGACTTTTTGTAACCCATGATTCTTTGTCTTTTAATATTAGAGTCAATTTTCTTGATGTCTTATCTGATGGAGAAAGCTGCATAACCACAAGTGTGTTCTCATCTGTGCTGATGTACTCTTGAATAACATGTTGTGATGTATGAACAAAAGCAAAAAATTTGGGATACATTTAAAAATTTTACATTTGTATTAGCATGTTATTGACAGTGATGCAAATAAGAATATCGCTTAAGGCCAGAGAAACTTGGTACTTATGAAAAAAGTTTGTGAAAAACTAGAAAATTCATATTCCCTATCCAGATACGAACTCCTTTTTCTTAACTAATAAAGTTTTCTTCTTCTAAGAAACCAGTTTTGTCTTTTTGGTATCAAATCTATTGACAAAATATGTATATAACCATTTTTTTTTCCCCTCAGTTCATGTGGTTTAAGGCTTGAGTTGCTTGCAGAGGCAACCATGGTACTTTTACTTGTCAATTCTTCAGTGCTTCTTGTTCTGTTGAAGTAGATTAACCTATTTATAATGATCATTAGCCTTTTTCTTATTTATTGAGTTTTACTCTTGCAGGATGATCATCGATCCCAGTTGCTTTTGTTTTTTTCTTCAGTCATAACTATATTGGTGAAGGATGTACCATGGCAATTGTGGACAAAATTCCAAGAAGCTGTAATTAGAGTGGTGCTGATGTTAAATAATTACAATCACATAGTTAAGCTAAATTTACTCCAGTGGGCTGTGACAATGATTGTAGTACCTCTTTGGTGGTTAATAGTTGTGTTGGGCATAGCTCGCGTAGTGATTTGGGTTTGGCGATGGTGGTAGTGTTTCTGGTTTCATTGATGGGTTTCTTATGCTGAGGATGATCAATGTAGTCTTTGTGATCTAATGATTGTTGGAGTGTAAATTGGGAGGCTATAGATTTCTTTCTTATGCTGAGTTACAAAGCTGAGTATGTTCTTCGACTACTTCAAAGCAAAGGTGTTGTCAAGCACACAAACCATCTCAAACAAATTCACTCCATCATCATTATCCAAGGACATCTCTTCTTTAACCAATCACCGAACACTAAATTAATAAGCACCCATTTACTCAATAACCTTATGAGAACTTATCTCAAGTTTGGCTCTCCTCAAAACACTCTCATCCTCTTCAAACACATGCTTGCCCATGCCCAAATTGCACCTAATTTCCTCACTTTCCCTACACTCATCAAAGCTTCCTGTTCTTGTTCCTCCTATTGTGTAGAGCTCTTCATGCTCAAGCCTTTAAACGGGTGTTTTGGCAGACCCTTTTAATCGAACTTCTTTGATAAGTTTCTATGCTATGCTCAAAGTGGTAAAATATGTGATGCACACCAGGTGTTTGATGAAATGCGTGCCGGTGTCTCATTTCGTACAATGCAATGATAGACGCATTTTGCAAACATGGAGCGATGGGTAATGCAGTTTCAGTGTTTAATATAATGCCTGAGCGTGATGTGATATCTTGGACCAGTGTTATTCATGGGTTTGTAGTAATGGGTTCTTTGGGGCGATAGCCTTTTTTCAAAAGATGTGGTTGATGACAATGTAAAGATGGGTTTAATAAAGCCAAATGAAGCAACATATGTTACTCTACTCTCTTCATGTGTCAATTTACATGGAGGAATAGGGCTGTTTCTAGGGAAGCTTATACATGGATATATGATCAAGAATGAAATTGAATTGTCTGCTTCAATGGTGACAGCATTGGTAGACCTATACGGTAAGGCAGGATGTTTACCCAATGCTATTAATGTATTCAATCACACTGGAGGTAAGGGAGTTTGCACTTGGAATGCAATGATAACCTCCCTTGCTTGTAATGGTAAAGAGTTTGAGGCTCTTGACCTGTTTGAGAAGATGAAATTGACTGGGATGTATCCAACTGGGGTGACTTTTGTTGCCCTTCTTACAGGCTGTGCCCATGCTAAGCTCTTGGAGACAGGCTTCAGGGTATATAGATTGATGAAATCTGATTTTGGTATTGAACCCACAATGGAGCACTATGGATGTATGGTTGATTTGATGGGCAGGGCTGGACTCCTGAGGGAAGCAATGGAGTTCATGGAGAATATGCCATTTGAGGCTGATGCTTCTGTATTAGGGGCTTTATTGGGTGCCTGTAAAATTCATGGAGACGTCGATCTTGGAAATTTAGTTGGGCAAAAGTTGTGCAAATTGCAACCACGGCATTGTGGTCAGCATGTGTTATTATCAAGTATATATGCTAGCAAGTATGCATGGATGTCTGCTGCGGATGTCAGGAAAGGGATGGCAAAAAATGGCATAAAAAAGGTTCCAGCATACAGTTTCGTTTAATTGTATGAAAATCTTATGGCCTCTCGGAGAATGGAAATGAAACAAGACATGAAGTAGACATCTTCCAGAGCGAAAGCATCAAGCAGAAAATGTAAACCTAGTGTATAATTGTCTTCAATTAACAGATAAGGTAGTTAATCATCAGTTTGGCAATTAGAATCAGTTACATAAGAATCTATTGAAAGAACTGTTCTATGGATTATAAAACAACAATTAATACAATTTTACTTCCTACTCTCTCTTCTTCCTCTCTTGGCTCTGTTTGCATTTCTGATTTTGTTATGGTATCATTGCATTTACAGTTATGTTGGTAAAAGTTTCCACAATGGCAAGATAGGAAGATCGGGTTTCTAGTCGGAATTTACTAACATTCCGATGATAATCCGTTTTTAACATTAGTATCGTCAGTTCTTACAAGTACAAACTACCATTCATAAAGTAGATCCATGAAAGTGGCACTTTTGTCTGGAAACAAGCTAAAAATTGTAGACGGAAGTATTTTACCGGTAAAGACATTTCCCGTTAGAGTCTGAGATTTCTAATAAGTCAACAAACAATGGTAATCTTTCACATGATCAAAGCTAAGAAATTCTTGTGAGAGTCACAACCTTATTAGATAAGACAAAAAGCACTAGCCGTCCGTGGCATTTCATAATGGTCATGCGTCTTTTAATAGATTGAAGTTGTTATCTGATATAAACTCCGACATCAGTATACAAAATAATGTTACATTGTAAAATGCGTCATTTTGTCAAACGAAAACAGCTATCATTTCCTATAAGTACCTCTACAATTTCAGAATGTTTTGAGTTTATTCACATGAATATATGGGGACCTATGAAAAGTGACTATAACTAATCAGCATTATTTTTTAATAGTAGTGGATGACTTCAGTAGACTCACTTGGGTTACCTTGATGCATTCAAAAGTGAGGCAAGAAATTTAGTAGTTAATTTTGTCAGTTTTGTGAATAAACAATTTGGGGTTTCAATAAAATGCATATGAACTGATATGGTCAAGAGTTCATTTCTTTGCCTCAAACAGATTAATATATCGGATTCATGGGCGAAAATTCCCCAGCAAAATAGTGTTATCGAAAGAAAGCATCAACATATTATACAAGTTGCAAGAGATTTAAAGTCACAAGCTGGTTTATCATTAAAATATTGGGGATACTGTGTTCTTTATGTTGTTTATTTGACTAATTGAACACCCTCACGAATAATAGGTAATCCCACTTCGTATCGGATTCTCTTAAAGAAAAGAGACACACACATGACAATCTACGTGTTTTTGGGTGATTACATTATGCTATAACAACACATGATAGAAAAAGAAGACCAAATTTGATCCTCTAGGTATTCAATGCGTTCTTCTCGATTTTTCCCCTGGTACCAAAGGATAAAAGGTCCTTGATATAAATTAGCAACACATATTCAGTTGAAGATACGTAGTCTTTTATGAAAATATGTTCCCTTTCTTCACAAATCATTTGTCCCCAATCACAATTCACAATATCATCATATATCCCACCACGTCACAAAGTTTGGATCTTGATTCTCCTTTATCAAAACTACCTTTTGTATAATTTATCTCTTCATTGCCACAAAATAATTTGCAACCTTGATGATATGCTTTTGAAGCAAATCAAACTTGAGAAATGCTAGATTTACAACCTGGTAAATAACAATTTAGCTATAACAGGTATACAAAATTGAACACAAAGTTGATGGTACTATTGAAAGATTTAGTCATCAAAAGTTATTCCCAACAATTTGGAGTTGATTATCATGATACTTTAGTCTTGTAGCAGATGAAAGAACTATAGAGCACCAACCTCATTGTTTGTAGTTGATTGTGAATTTGTTTTTTTTTTTTTTTTTAACTATATTTGATCTTTGAGAGCAAATAATTTGCAACCGTGCATTGGTTCTCTTATCCCCAAAAGCTTCTAACAGTCTATTCACTTGGCATGAATGGCTATTCATTCTTATCTCATTCGATGTAAAGCTAATATTATGGTGTTTACTTGAAATGAATGACAATTCATAATGAATTACTATTATTTAAAATGATGAATAGCAATTCATGTATCCACTCTATAAATTGTCATTCAATGGTTTATTTTTCAACTTTATCATAAATACCCTTGAAAATAACATATTTACAATTATCTTTTCCTTGTAATAAATACAGGGAACATTATAGATGTTTTACTTTTTACTGTAATAATTAGTTGTTTTACTTTTTACACCAATTGAACATTTTAATAGTCATTACAACTCTATTACATTCCCTCTAAAATAAAATTTCATTGTCTCCTTATTCTATTCAGCGAAGTGAATAAGCCATAAAATTATTCAATGAGTAAGCATGATTAAGTATTTATAAACTCTTGGGCATGATGATATCCATAAGATCATATTGACGAATAATGAATAGGATTAATAACGAATCATTATGGACTTAGCTTATTATAAAATTATTCAATGAGTTTACTATAGGTCCAAGACTAGTAGCTCGCCTTATTGAGTGTAAGCATACTTAAGAAAGGTTAAGAGTGGATGGACCGCTTAAACAATTCTCTTTTGAGCCAACCAAGTTAATTATCTCTAAGTCATATCAACATATGAACCAAACTCCCTAGGCTTTGCCATTCAAATCATAATCAAGCCCAATTAATAACGAATCATTATGGACTTAGATTATTATAAAATTAACCTTGCACATTTTGCCTCTTGCCTAAAATTCTATGAGTAAAGTACATGTATTTTGAGCAAAGTTATGTGTTATAAATTATTTTGCTAACACTAGGTGTGTCGCCATAAGGTGGCAAGGTTGCTTCCAAGTTAGTCATACAACTAAAGTTACATTTTTAAACCATGAAGTATGAAGCTAGTGCCAATGTTAGAACATATCTAATACATATATTTATATTTTAATGTGTGAACTTGCATCGCTTTAGGTTTGTTGGAATGATATTCCTCTAAGGTAATATTTTCCACTTTGTTAAACCACTTACTCTTGTGTACATTATATGTAATTATTAATATATATTTAAATGCCTAAAAACATAAAGTAACCCTCAAATATGTAACCTTGCTACATTCCTTTAAATATTACTCCCGTGAAATAAATTTCAATTGTATGTCATTAAATCTTCTAATGTGAATATTCACATAGTTGCTTTGAAGATTTATTTTGTTTGAACATAAATATATAGTTGAGTGTATTAGCTTTCATTCTTCTTTTATTTTATAGATACTAAAAATAAAACCTATATTCAAAATAACATAAGGGCCATGCTATATATCTTTAAGGTATCATATCCTTTTTAAGATTCTATACAACTTACCATTTTGACCTTTAAATCTTCCATTAATATTATATGCACATTCAATCATATAGATGTATCTTATCCACTAAGATTACACTACTAATAGAATAACAAAGCCACTAATAAGAAGCACAATAGAGGAGATTGATGATAAACTTTCATTGGTGAAGATTCACATCTTATGGAGTGATCTTGTGTTCTTTTCTCATTTTTCTTTTTTATTTTGTAACATCCATATCTATCCTTTCTTTTACATATCATTGAAATCGTATTTCCCTTAATGATCATTCTTTAAATTTCTTCTCAATCATTCCATATTAGGGAAAAAAAAAAAAGAGAAAACATTAAGGATCAATTTCTATATATGTATGTATGTATGTATGTATGTATGTATGTATGTATGTATGTATGTATGTATGTATCAAGTTCATCAACATTCAAATGAAGACAACGGCAACCAACAAAGTGAAGACAAGCCAGGATTTGCAATGTGCAAAAAAAAAAAAAAAAAAAAAATTCAATAACAATTTCTAATCATGAAAAATTGTGATTAACAATTACTATTCACTATAAATTGGTTGTTTCTAGGATTGAGCATTTTTTGCATGAAGCTAATCACAAAACAATAATATAATTAACATGTTGAGAACATTTAAATTTTTGTCATCTTTTTTTACTTATATATATTTATTTGTTTTTGAGTTGTCCATTATTTTTTCTTTTTGAAATCCCCTTTGCTTATGACATTTTCTTGAAAAATTCTTGCCTTCTTTCTCTTCCTATTTCATTCATTAATACTTTTCACAATTTTAGTTATCCTACATAGTTTCTTCACACACACACAAACACATGAAATAATGTTGTACATTTACAAACTTTTGGGGATAACGTCTAAGCTTTATCAAATAATTCTTAAATAAGTATGGATTAACTCAAAGTTTTTATTAAGGTATTTGAAGAATAAAAAATATGCGTGTTTCCCTTACTTATGCTATGGTTTATGTGTGTATGCTTCACATGACCATAAATAAATCTAGTCGAGTTTTGAAAATTTATAAATCTATATTCAATTCCAACTATGGCAAACACAATAAGCAAGTGCACCTATCATCGTAGTAATGAATTTAGTATAGAGTTGTTTTAACCTAAGGACCTTGGCAAGTACTATACTTACCCCTTTCATGTTATTTACCTGTTAAAAACAACTGATTTTCATACTGACCTACCTAAATTATGATTGACTACTGCTTTCAACTACAAGCAATTCACAACACAATTCACAAATGATAGTAATCTAAGTCACAAAGACACTTAAATCTTGTTTCACCACTAAGCGTTATCATTTAACTCAACAAATCCCTATTAGATTCATATCAATTTCTTAGACTATTTAGTTCTCAATTATATGTTAATGTCTTTCTAAAGATCATTAATCTCTAATCTTAAGTTTATCAATCAAACTCTCTTCCTAAATCAATAGCAACATTCTTCAAAGTATGTTGCCTTTGTATTTTTCCATTCCCTAGCATGATACATGATTGGGATATTTTATGGAATTCATTTAATGATACCCATACATGAAGTTTTCTATGTGTTGAATAAGAGGGAGGGGGTAACAGTCACAAAACAAATGTAACACACAGAAAAATAAGATAAAATGAAGATAATTGGGTCATTATATATATATATATAAGCTTATATAAAAGCCACAAAACAAGTTAAGTTTGGTTAATTTTGTTTTGGGAAAGAATTATGAAATTTTGGAACTTCTGCAATTTTCTGTAGATCCAATGCCGCCTTTTGGAAGGAGTATGCTGCCGGCATGAAGACCGGCGTAGGATGCCTACAGTGACAATTTTTCTTACGCTGGAGTCGAATGCCAGAGTGTGTGTATGTGTGTTTGTCAGCGTTGATTTGGATTAAAAACGTTATTGTCTAACGTCGGAGTTGAACGCCGCCGGCGTTGCCTTGAGTTTTACTGGCGAATAACATTTTGAACGACGTGAAGGATTTGTGTTGCATGTAGAATGCCGCCTCCTGGGTCTCTATACCGCTGGTGTACATATCAGATTTACCAGTATAAGAGTGAAATTATATATATACGTGAGCACGAGCAGTAGTTTTTGACAAACATTTCTCCTTCGCTTTATTTCTTCCTCTGAGTGTATAGGATCTGTTCTTGATGTCCAATTGTTAAGGCGAGTTTGATCAAATGTGAGTGATCCTAATCTATCTATAACCCATTTTCTCGAATTTATGCATGATCTCTTAGGGTTTTGGTTGATTTTTGTATGAAGATCCTTGTGAGGAAATCCTAATACGTGTTAGGATCCGTAATTGGTGAATGCAAGTTGAGTTTTAACGATCCAAATTAGTAAGTTTATCTCTTTATGATGGATTCAAACAAAATACGAGTTAAACAATCCTTATACGACCTTGTTGATATGCAAATCTAGGGTTTTAGTGAAATATTCGGTATTTGTGGAGTTTTGTGCGGTTTATTGTTGGTCTTGTGGATTTTTGTGGAGTTTGATCGGAGTAGACGGTGTGGATATCGAAAATTTCTTATTAAGTTAGGGTTTTTGGAGAATTCATATCTGATAGGATATATTAATAATGTGTTTATATCTATTGATGTATGTATATATGTTGTAATAGGATATTTGGATTTTGTGGAATTGTTGTTGGTGTTGATATAGGAGTTTGTGGAGTTCGGGTTGTCTTTGTTGTTATTGATATCGGATTTGAGGATTTGAGTTATATTCCTGAATTTAAGAAAGGTATGACCAATCCTTGCTTGTTGTTTTTGCTTGTAAGTTTAGTATTGCTTGATTGGTTGTAGGAATAGAACTTCATAATAAACCTAATACTATTCGACTTAATAATTGTTTGCTTGATTATGCTTAGCTTTGACCAGTAAAGACCTAGTAGACAGTGATACTGGTGAGGCACCTTGATGATCTTAGTGTAAGGTTGTCCCTAGTAGACTCATGCTTTGATATGATTCTGGTAGAATTAAGGGAAAACGAGGATGTTTGGGGAGTACCCACTCATCCATATATGTATATAATTACCTTATTTTAAAAGAGTTGGTTGTTTCTAAAGAGGAGTCTGAGTTACTTCGAGTTCGGGACTAGAGTCTACATAGTTCTAAACTATGTTGATTTACTAACTATAAAAAGATAACAAACTAATTGCTTGCATTAGACTAAGTGCATTTGATATATATATATACCTGTTGCGTGTACGTGTGTTTTTGCATTTGCTTTTAAGGATTGAAGTTATCGTATTGTGCTTCGCAGCTCATTTTTAAAATTTTAGGTACAGGTGATGAAGACATTGTATATGATCTTTCGGGTTATGATCAAATCTTTGATTAGGGGGATGGCGATCGTGGACCTGACTACCCAGCTAAGAGTTAGACTTTTTTATTATAGGTTCATGGAAGAAAAGAAGTGCCTAGATATGTTGAAGACTTGATTTTGTTGTATTTTGCCTATTATTATGTTTTATGAACAGTTATTGGATCATTTGTCGTTGGAAGACTAAGTTGTAAATGAAGGATTTCTCTTGTAGACAATTTAGTTGTTATGTTGGATGGTTTGTTAAACAAAAATGTTATGAAGTATATTTGTGTTTTCAGGTTATACAGATTGTGTTGAGTATCCTGTGAGGTACCCTATGGTTGCGTTTGTTAAGGACAGGACAAGACAAGAACAACTGGACAGAACAATTCTTTTGTACCATGTTTGGTATCTATGAAACTGGACAAGGATTTTTGTGCTGTCCTATGTTTGATATACACAAGTACAGGACAGAACATCATCTTTTGACCATTATACCCCTATATTACTATACATTTATTTAATTAATTTATTACGTTATTTAATAAATAAAATTTAAAAAGATTAATTTATATATACAATTAAAATAATTACATATTATATTAAATAAAAAAGTCATAATTAAATTTTTTTTCCTTACAAAAATTCGCTATCTAATTAAAATATTAAATATCCATATAATAAATCAATTTGCTTAATATTTAATAAATACAAAATTAATTAAGGTGGGTCTCTTAGAAAGTTCAGGAGACTCTTATATTTCTCCTACTGTTCTCTTTAGAAAGGAATTTCAGAAAAAAAAAGAAAGAAAGAAGAAAAATAAACCGGGAAGAACAGAACACAAGAGAAGGAAGACTAGCATTGCATAATTATTATAGGGAATTCCTTTTAACAAAATATATTCACCGAAACATTTCAACAAGCAACACGAGAATTTAGAGTTGAAGAGTAATATATATAAGCAGAAACATCTCCAACATCAGACGTAAACCAGCCATAAATTGTCATAACTGAAACCAACCCAAAAAAAAAAAGAAAAAAAGAAAAGAAAAAGAAAGATGACAACCTCCACTAAAAGGTGTGAAAAAATTTATATCAATAATATGATATTGACATTCAGTATGTGTATGATAGGACTTCACACAGAGAGAGAGAGAGAGGGAGAAGAATAGAGACTCACCTGTGCTATCTTTTCAAGCGGAAGGATTGTGCTAGGGTTTGGCTGAGGAAAGATCGAATGCGTGAACGAAGGAAAGGGATAAACAGTGAGAAGGATAATTTTGGTATTCAGAAAATGGAGGTCTTTTGTCCTGTGAGCTTGTATTTTGTCCCATGGATTGCAAGGACAAATTTTACAAATTTTGTCCTGTTCCGTAGGACTCTTTTTGTCCTGTCCTATAGTGCAGAGCAAAAACCAAATGTGGAACCGAAAAGTTTGTCCAGTTCTGTCCCGTGAATTATAGTAAACCAAACGCGCCCTATGTGTGTGTCTACAGGTGATATTTGTATACCTGTGGATATTAGAGTCTTAGCATGTCCTATTTGAGAGAAGACACATGATGGGTTGTAATACCTTAGTTTAGGGCATTACAACAAAAAAACGGAAGAGAAGAGAAAATTTTTGGAGAGAGAAGTTGTAGAGAAATTGGTAGAGTTTTGTCAAATGTAAAAAAAAAAGTATAAAAGAAATGGAGGGAAAAAGTGATATTATATATGAAAAATGAAGGAAATTAAATATGTAAAAATAAATAAAAAAAGAAATAAAATATGAGAGAAAGAGAGGGAAGTGTGGCTGACATATTGAGAAAAGAGAGAGAGAGTGAGGAAAAAAATTAATTTAAGTAGAAAAATGCAATAAAGTATAAAAGAAGTTAAGTAAAAAGTATAGTAAAAGTTTTATGGGAAAAAATGATGTAAGAGATAGGCGTCTAAGAATGTAAGAGAAGGTATAAGAAAAAGTAGAGAGAGATGAATAATAATGAATAGTAAAAAGTAAGATAAAGTGACAATTAATTATTGGTAGGGATAAAATATGCGTATATTAGCTATAACTGATGTTTTTATGAAACATAAAAATTGTATATGACATTTTATGAGTATTTAAATATATTCCTAGTATATATTTTTTGTTGGAATATTTTTTTTCTTTTTTGCATGTTAGTGTCTGGATTTGGAAACTGATCACATACAGGCTCGCAATGATTGGATTTTTGGTGTGATTGATCATTTTATGGCATATACTATATATTCTGTTCATATTTTGATTTTATAGTATTTTTTTATAATTTACTCCATATTTTAGGGTTTTAGAAGCCATCTGATCAAATATAAAGTTCCTAAGGTTTAAGATTGACTCGGTTTGACTTTTAGAGTTCCGGCTTCATTTTCAATTCTAAGGTTTTACCTATAAGACTATAATAAAATTATGGGGGTTTACAATTATAGGAAACTATTTCTTATTATTTTATTATTATATATTATTTAGATATACTGCCTCGATTTGCGTATTAAAGATCAATTAGATAAATTGTTTAGCGTAGGGTTTTTGGGTTGAATGATTATTGGATTTTCGTTTTGCTTTTTATGGTACTTAGGATTTTCTATCCCCATTTTATTTATTAGACATTTAGATTTATCCGACTTATCTAATATTTTTCGAGTTTCCTGGAATAATGATTGGTTTGGATCAATTTTAGGGTTTACGAGTTTTAAGGTTGAACATGAATCAATTAGGTTATAGTATATGAAATCCTTTTGATGATGACACCTTCTTTATAAACTATTTACCTTTAGGGTTTTAGGTTTCACCTAGTCCATCTGATACCCTATGGTTATTGAAATTTTCATATGATTTCATTTGGGGTTTCTAGAGTTCGGTTTTAACTTGGCTCAATTTTTGAGTTTTAGTTTTGATATCAACCCTAGAGTTCTCATCTATGAGCATCGAAAACTCTAGGGGCTTACACATTTACTCTATTTAGACATTATTAATAATTCTCAACCCTCTTACTTAATTCCCTTATCCTATACTTAATCTAAACATTATCCTCAATGTATAAAGCATGATTAAATAAACAGGGAAAAATCATTAATTAAAAGTTTAAAGCAATGTTTAGAATTAGAAGTTTCAAAAAACTTCTCTGTTTAGGATCGTAGGTTGAAAGTATTTTTTATACCACAGATTTAGTTGCCTTTTGCATTTAAGTTGTTTGGAACTAAACAAGGACAATCATTAGTAGTAACCATGGGCTCGTTTGAGCCATGGCTGAAAGTGAGAGATTAGAAAATCAAATTGACCTCATCACAAGTTGAACCACGCCTAAAATTGAAAATTAGATTCAAATTCTTCCCTAAACTTTTGTGCATAACTTCTTTTGCACTTCTATTCGCAGCCTCAAAAATTGAGTTTAAACTCCCCTGAACATTACCTTTTGGTTATGAATCTGCTTTTGTCCTAAAAACTAATTTATCAATAAAAGAAAAGGTTTAGATAGACAAAACGATAATTTGAAATGGGTTATCTTCCATTAAGCGCTTGTTTAATGTCTTTAGCTCAACAAACACTTCCTCTAGAGCTTAGTGAGTTTCCATCAAGTGCAACTCCTCCATCCTTCCTATATCTTGTGATGGTCTTTAATAGAGTTTAAGTCTTTGCCCATTAAACTTAAATATTTCATTCCCAAAGTTTTCAATCTCTGTAGCACCATGGGGAAATATGGTTTTGACTTTAAAAAGGCTTGACCATCTTGACTTGAGCTTCCCAGGAAAAGGTTTC
Source organism: Combretum micranthum (assembly GCA_024138025.1). Lineage (NCBI taxonomy): Eukaryota > Viridiplantae > Streptophyta > Magnoliopsida > Myrtales > Combretaceae > Combretum > Combretum micranthum. Next base: position 147,290 of record JAMXBD010002570.1, read on the forward strand.
AATATGGAGTTAAACAATAGAAGCATACCCCCTCCTTAAATTCATGTGCGTGCCTGATTTTTGCATCATGCCATTTTTTAACTTTCTCTTTGTATACTCTATTGCTCTCATAAGCATTCAAGTGCAGCTCATCTAGTTCATTGGTTTAAGACAACCTATGTTTCCCAATAGTATTTAAATCAAGATTTAGTAATTTAATTGCCCAATATGCTTTGTTTTTGAGTTTTACTGGTAAATAGCATGCTTTCCCATAAACCAACCTATATAGTGTTGTCCCCAAAAGTGTTTCAAAAGTAGTTTTGTAAGCCTAGAGAGCATTATCTAATATTTTAGCCCAGTATTTCTTGATTATTGTGAAATTTTTTTCCAAGATTCATTTGAGGGTGATAGGGTGTAGCAGCCCTATCACGCCCCGAGGGTACCCCGGTAGTAGCAAACAAGTCACACTTGATTACTATCACTAGATTACCATCAGAGAATGACAGATTTTTAAAACAACAGGATCTTTTAGTTGCTTGATAAGAAATAACAAATATATGAAAGAAATAACTTAGTGAATAAACATTACAGAACTATTACAAACCATATAGTTCTTTTGAAGTACACAACTACATAATCTATTCTACTAGTACATAACCATTAAACTAAAATATAACCGTAGACTTCCAGCTCCTAAGCTCTTACCGGAGCCATACTCCTGAAAGTGACTAACCATGGTCATAAGGTAAACCTGAAAAGACTGTTGGAGTATGAGCGAAACCACATCTCAGTGAATAATCAGACATACCATACATCACACAAGTTATTAGCAAATCATATGTAATGCGAGCACTCAACCATATGTACAGATACAAACTTGGATGATCTAGAATCCAAACAGGAAAAAGATTTATGCCCTTTTTTTAAGGGTTGAAGAACCATATTTTATGACCCACCTGCCCACAGAGAGATTAAGTAAATAGGAGAATCAACGATTTCTCGTTTTAGGATTATCACTTTGAATATAATCAATTAAACTGACCATCTCCTGCAATCCCCTTAGAAACTCCCTAAGTATTAATCATTTCAAAGCGATACTACGTGCAGCATTCTTCGGTGCCACTTAGTTCCCATAGAACCGACAGCCCAAATAATACCTTAGAAGAACTAACACATTAGAACAACCAAGCATAAACAGAGAACCGGAATATTAATACGTAGCAAGCTGTCACCCCAATATAGATGCAATAATGCAATTTGTGCAATGCATGAACGGATTATTTTGTTAAGTCAATAATTCTTAATCAAGTTCATGGTGACCATACATTACACACAATCATCATTATACTACTTCACAACATCAAATCATTGCATTATCGCTTTTGTAAGGATATCTTAACAATCATACAATCAGATCACAACATATTTTCAACAAAACAATCGTTTAATTATCTTTGCATTACATATTCAACTACTTACAAGCACAAACAGTATAATATGATTGAATTACTCACCTGCTCATACTAACTCAGTCGTAATAATATGCTGGTAGATCCTCTGGTGTATCAAAATCACCTATTAAGATGAATAAAGTATTTATCAATATAGATTATATAACTAAATTCCTATATATGATTAGTGTCCTAGACTCGATATTTATCAAGTTTTAGTAGTGACTATTACAAATTTTACGTTATTCTATACTGATCTCAATATAGAAAATTATCTTTACTTATTACTACTTAGTGTCGTCGTGTTTCTCCTATTTTATCTCGTACAATTATTTTGTTATTTTTAGAAGTCATATTACTCGAAAATTTAGCTTATTTCAATTTCCATTCTTACCTATTTTATCTATTTAAAACAAATATTTGACTAGTTATAACTTTTATTAACATTAAAAGTTTTCCCTTAACTCTAGGGTTTTAAGAATTATTAATCAAAATTTTCTAAGTATTTGTATTTACTTATTTACTTAATGAATTCAGTATTAGTACATATATATAATATATACTCAGTAGGTATATTAAACATATATATGTATATATATTCTGTTTGTTTTAAAAACTAGCTTTCGTTGAAGAAATTTGTTTGTACGCCAACTCAAGGCCGCCGGCTTTCAAACCCAGGTGCCGGTGTAGACTTGATTTCGAGAATTATTTCATATTGGGTGCACCGGCTTTGAAAGCTATCGGCTTTCAACGTACCCAGGCCCTACGCCGTCGGCGTGAATCTCCAGGTAGCCGGCTTACATTCATTTTTACGTGAAAATTATTTTTACGTAGCTTCTGATCAGTGTAAGCTGTCTCTACGCCGCTGGCCTATCCATGTAAGCTGCCGGCGTTGAGCGATTATACTGCCGGCTTTGAGACAGTGTTGGTACTGTTCATCATCTTCCTTACTGATCCGATTCATGTTCTTTAGATTTTCCATGTTAAAAACATTACTAAACCATTTTTATGTGTTTATATAACTTATATAAGGGCATAAAACAGCTCTTAACACGTTTACAAACATATATATTGAGATCTTTGATCTTATGGAAGTAAAACTAGGGTTTCGGATTTTACCTTGTTTGAGCTCGTCCGATGAAATTCAAAGCTTGTAGTTGTGTTTATTACGTTCCTATGATTATTAGAAGTCAGTTATAATCCTTATATTTGAAAGAAAATCATTTGAACTTCATCAACTTACCTTTGAACTCGTATCCAAGGGTTTTTCGTTTTGTTTTTCCTTTGATCCGAACTCGGATGTTTTGATCTGTTTGTTCTCTGTTTTTAGGTTTGTTTTGGTTGCTATGTATGAGTGGATTTGTTCTTGGGAATGTGGAATTAATGAGGATTGTTTGTTTCCTCTTTATGAGCATTTAATACACACACACACACACACACATATATATATATATAGAAGAATAAAAAGGAGACTTCGGCTGCGTTTTCCCACCGATTGTCCTCCGAATTTTCTCCTCTTTTGTTTCTGTTTGATGTTGCTTTCGTGTTAATTAATGTAGGATTGAGTTGTCACCTTTTGAGTGGTTGTTGGGGTTGATTTGGTTGACAAGGAGTGCATTATTGATCCACATTTCGGCTACTCTTAATCCCGTGCAATCCCACCGAAATTGCAACTGATTTCATATATATATATATATGAAATAATTATTTAATTGAGTTTTAAGATAATTTAACGAGTTATACGGGTACAAATTAGCTAATATTTGGGAGTTTTTGTACAAAAATATGTTTATAGAGTTATACGAAACTCTTAGATTATCAAGTAATACAATTTTTAGGTTTTATATATACGTAGTTAATAAATTATATAATTTATCTTTCGCGATTAAGATTTCTTAAGCTCATTAGATCAATTTTTGTTTTAGGCTTCAATAGTTTAAGAAAATTCGAGTTAGAATAATAGCATGATTCGATTATTTATTTGGCGTTCAGATCTTGAGTTATTTAACAATTTATGTTTTCGTTGTGTATTTATAATCCTAACGGTTTATCTTTGGGTTATCGTTTTCTGACTATAAGCGTAAATAATCGTTTACTTAGTATCGCTTTTGATATAGAAGCTAAACTGTATATACATCTTCAGTTTTGATACTTGTCATGAAATTTTATTAGTAGCGTTTAATTTTAACTAGGAATCTTGAATTTAGGGTTTAAGTTTGAGTACAGGCTCATTACTGTTGGTTGTTCTAATCTCGAATCATTAGCGGGATCAAAAATAATCATTTGATCTCTTTATTTATATTTTTCTATTTAAACCTATTTGTATATCAGGTTTCGGGTCTAAATTTTAGATTTTCTTTTAATCATATCTTGAATTATTCATTTGAGATACGAAATCTCGTTTTTGGTATCAACTAGGGTTAATGAATTTCTAAATCCTTTATCTAACCAAATTCTAAATATTGATGTATTCTTAGACTTTGATTAGAATCTAAATCTATTATCTAGTTCATACAATCTACTTTAGAATCATATACTAGAGTGGAAAATTTCCAGGGTTTACAAACCCTATCATGCACTCCATAATGTTTTAAAACCTTTTTAACCTGTGTGTTACAAAAATGAGTCCCCTGTCACTGATTAAAGTTGTAAGACATCCAAATCTTGAAAATAACTTTTTCAAAACCTTTATGACTACTCAAGCATCATTAGTAGGAAAGGCTTGGGTTGCTACCCATTTCGACATGTAGTCTACTGCACTAAGATGAATTTGTTGCCGAAAGAGCTAGGAAATAATCCCATAAAGTTAATGCCCCATACATAAAATATTTCACATTCTAAAATGAATTTTTGAGGCATTTCATCCCTTTTTGATACATTCCCTACTCTCTGGCATCTATCACAATTTGCTACAAAAGTTTGGACATCCTTAAAAATCGATGGTTAGTAAAAACCTGCTTCTAACACCTTGTGACCTGTTCTGTTTGCACTATATTGGCCCCTAGCTGGGCCAGCATGATAATGGTGCAAAAATTTTCAACCCTCTTCATGAGATACACATTATCTAATTATTCGGTCAGAGCAAACATGAAAAGGAAAGGATCTTCCTAAAAATAGTGTTTTAGATTAGCAAAGAACTTTTTCCTTTGATTGTAATTCAATTCTATTAGGAGTTCTATGTTAACTAAATAATTAGCAATGTCAATGAACCATGGTTCAGGATCATCTTCAACAGTGTAAACATAACAGAGTTTCTCTTTAGGGAATTCATCATTGATTTCATCTTCCTTCGAATGGTCTAACATAGGATTCTCTAATTTAGACAAATGATCTGCAGCAAGGTTCTCACTACCTTTCTTATCCTTAATTTAAGTCAAATTCTTGTAACAGCAAAATTTAACGAATCAGTCTTGACTTAACATTAGTTTTAGCTAGTAAGTACTTCAAAGCAGAATGAATTTGTCACAAGCGAAAATGACAGCTAGAAGTTCCTTCTCTATTGTGGTATAATTTTCCTATGTCAAAGTTAACATCTTGCTTGCATAATGAATTGGTTGGAAATATCACTCTCGCCTTTGTCCTAACACTACTCCAATAGCTGAGTTTATGACATCACACATTGGTTCAAAGGTAAACTCCAGTCAGGTGTAACTATGATTGGAGTTAGAGTGAGCTTATCTTTTAGCATATTAAAAGCATCTAAACACCCCTGATTAAATTCGAATGGTGCATCTTTCTCTAAAAGCTTGGTCAAGGGCCGCTATCTTTGAAAAATGCTTGCTAAATCTTTTATCGAAGCCTGCATGATCTATGAAACTTCTTATTACTTTAACTGTTGTTGGTGGAGGGAGTTGTAAACCCCCAAATTTCTCGAGAATGGTTTTGGAATACCAAATCGAAACCCTAAAGACTGACCCAAGTTGAAACCGAACCTTAAACATTTTTTATCTCGGGATTTCATAAGAGAATCTTAAAAAAATATAAAATTTAGTAATCGTTAGATTCAAAGATCTGAACATGAGAAGGTCCATCTATCCGATCCCTTATGTAAACCCCTCAATTTCTAAGGTAAAGTTGGATTAAACCCTAACCTTAGTCAAATCGGAGTCTCAAAAGTCAACAAAGAGTAAGACAATCTAACAGTTTCAATTCCGGTAAACCCGCGCTCTCAAACCCTAGAAAACGAAATTGAGTTAATAGCTTATAAGAGTTCGTAATAATATAGAGAAGTATAAAAATATCATATTCGCAATTTTCTAGTGTCTTTCGGATCCGAACGGGATCAATTTTCAAAAATCGTGCCCTGGTACACCGGATAGTGAAAATATTCCGATAATACCATTAGACTCATAAAAATACAAGGATTTCAAAAATATCAGTTTTAGAATTTTTCAGTAACTAAAAATATCAGATATAGCTCGTTTACGCGTATTTTTATTACTACCGGTATTTTATTTGTCTAGATTACTATTCCTACTACTATTCATTACTATTTCACTATCTCTAATTTTTCTTACACCTATTTCTTACTACCTATATACCTATTTTCTTACTTTTTACCTTTCAAATACATCTTACATCAAATAATATCTTACATATTAATTATTTTCTTACAAAATACAAACAAAATCAACTCACTCTCTCTTCTTTCCCTTCTATGGCCGGCGCAAATCTTCTCTCTCTCCCTCTCATTTATTTCTTTTTCAATTATTTTATTACATCTAATTTCCACTCAAAAATTCTATAAATATCTCCTCCCTCCTTCATTCTTTCACACAATCATTTTACATAACAAAACTTTACCAAAATTCTCTCTCAAAACCTCTCTCCAACAATTCCCTCTCAAAACACTCTCTACCATTCACTATTCTTCAACAAAAATAATAAACACATTACCCATTCATCTCTTTTCAAATCCTCCATTAAAACTTAGGTAAAATCCTACCTATATCTCTTTATCATGTTCACACAACTTAGCATGAGCTTAGTGTATGTTTCTTAAACTCATGTGAGTTAAAGAAGCAACAATATGTTCATGTTTTGTTTTTGTTCATGTTCATATTTTACGTTATGTTATTACAAGTGGGTGACCACGTATATCTAAAGATAAATCCAATCAAGAGCATAAAAAGGGTACAAACTCAAGGGAAACTAAGCCTAAGGTATATTGGACCATTTGAAATCTTGGAAAGAGTTGGAGATCTAGCTTATCGGCTAGCTCTGCTACTGAGCTTAGCGGGAGTTCATAATGTGTTCCATGTGTCGGTGCTAAAGAAATATGTACCCGACCTCGAAAAGATTTTAGAATTAGAACCCATCTAGCTAAAGGAGAATCTGACCTATGAAGAACATCCAATAAGGATTTTAGATAAGAAAACTCAGAAGCTACGGAGCAAAAAAAATCAGTATGTTAAGGTGTTGTGCAGCAACCATGTCACGCCCTAATGGGTACCATAAATGTGAAAGTCCGTCGTACACAATATTAAAACTTAAGAATGACTACCCCAGTCACTTAAAAGCTTCCATATTGGTACAAGACATATATTCATATCAAAGGGAGACCGGTGAAGTAATGTATTTTAAGATATTGGTCGCGGAACATGCAAAATAATTCTTAATATATTTCATTGAAGTAAAAAGTCTTACAACTTCTAAGGGGCATTCCCCAGATAATTTTCATAACAACATGGTCTTATTAAGATAAATAACTAAAGCTAGAAGATTTTAGAAGAAACTCACTCTAAGAATTCAAGACAGAGTTCCTCCAAAAGCTTCCCAAAATAAAGATTCTACTTGGGTGATCAAGAGAGTCTCGAGTGCAAAATGATAATCCTACAATATAAAAAATCTATAGGGGTATAAGCATAACTAGCTTAGTGAGATTCCCTATGCAAAAGTACTCATAACAGACAATTAACCTAGTTTATTAATGAAGCATATGAAATGCAACAACCATATGATCAAACATTACATACAACAATTCGGTTTCGTATGTATGATGGATTTACCCCTCCATCGGTGGTTAGGGAATGATTTGAACTGGGCCCCAAACGACCTTCTTAAAAATTTGTGCTCGTTTTGGGGTTCCAACGATCCATACTACTAGTCCCTAGGCTTTCCTTACCCAAAGCGATCGATCCGGCTGGGCTATAACTTGAGGTCGTAATCCTTGAACGTCTTAACCCTCAAAATGTAGCTAAGCAGCTTATCTTTCCGGTCCCATGTTGAGGAGTAGTAGCAAAATTTCGAAATGATATTCTAAGTGATATGCATGAGCAATTTATTATATGGGGATTCCATTATGATATTAAATCATTTAAAGCGATCATGTAAGCCCCCGAATTTTTCGAATTTGGTTTTGGAATACCAAATCGAAATCCTAAAGTTTGACCCAAGTTGAAACCGAACTTTAAACAATTCCGATCACAGAATTTTATAAGAGAATTTTCAAAAGCAAAAATAGAAAGTTCAATGATCATTCGATTTGAAAACCCGGACATGAGAAGATCCACCTATCTAATTCCGGATATAAACCCCTCAATTTCTAGGGTAAAATTGGATTAAACTCTAACCCTAGTCAAACCAGAGTTCCAAAAGTCAACAAAAGTCAAGACAATTAAACAATTTCAACTCCGGCAATCCCACGTTCTCAAACCCTAGAAACGAAATTAAGTTAGCGGCTTAAAATAGTTCATAATAGTATAAGGTAACATAAAAATATCATATTCGCGAATTTCGAGTGTCCTTCGAACTCAAACGGGATCAGTTCTCGAAAAGCGTGTCCTGAAGCTCGGAATATTAAAAATATTCCGATAGCACCAAAAGACTCGTAATTAAACAAGGATTTCAAAAATATCAGTTTTAGAATTTTTCGATAACTAAAAAATAACAGATATAGCTCGTTTACGCGTATTTTTATTACTACTGGTATTTTATATGTCTAGTCTACTATTCATAGTACTATTTCTACTATTCATTACTATTTCGCTATCTCTACTTTTTCTTATACCTATTTCTTACTATCTACATACCTATTTACTTATTTTTTACATTACCAATACAACTTTATTCACATCAAACCTTACACATTATTTATTTTCTTTACAAAAAAATTACAAAACAAACAAAATATCCTCTTTTTCTCTCTCATGGGCGCCGACCCTCCCTCTTTCTTCTCTATATAATTTTATTTTCAATTTATTTTATTACATCAAAATTTCACTCCAAAAATTCTATAAATACCCCATTCCTCCTTCATTCCTTCACACACTCATTTTACATAACAAAACTCTACCAAAATACTCTCTCAAAACCTCTCTCCAACAAATCTCTCACAAACTACTCTCTACCCATTTTACTCTTCAAGAAAAATATCAAACACAAAACCCATTCATCTCTTTCAAAACCTTCCATCAAACCTTAGGTAAAAATCCTACCTATATTCTTTATCATGTTCATACAACTTAACATGAGTTTAGTGTATATTTCTTAGACTCATGAGAGTTAAAGAAGCAACGATTTATTCATGTTTTGTTTTTGTTCATGTTTGCATTATTTTCTTTATGTTAATATTATGTTGTTATTTGTTTCTAATCTAACTTATATAATATTATGTATACTATATATATATATATTTATTTATTTAGAGTATATAAGCTCATTTGTTACTTATTTGTTTCCAAGTCTTGCAATTTATTAATTTACTTGTTTTATGCAATTTATTAAGACTAGTCTTTGTAGTCTTAGATTTGTCCATATCAAGTCGAAACAAATTTCTTTTCTTTTCTTTTGGGACTAGTCTATTCTTAGTCCCGGGTTGCCTTAATGAAGCTAAGGCTCCCAATACATGATCGAGATACCTTGATGAAGCTAAGGTTCCCAATGCTTGACTATTTATTTATGTTTATTTACTTACAAGTATTTCTTTCTTTCTATCTTATTATGTTTTATACTTACTTTTACTTTGCTACATATTCATGCATGATTATAATATTGTTGTCTTAAGTAAAAATAAAAATGGGTTCTTTTTAAAGAAAAAAAAAAGTAAACTAGATTTCTTGACAAAAGAAATTTCAACAAAAAGATCTAAGTTTTCTTTTCTAACAAGCTCTTTTCGAAATAAACTAATCATAAATTCTAGAAGAAGTAATAATATAGATTTCTTCAAAGTAATAAAAGGAACTCATTTCTTTTAAAAGCTAAATACTCCATCAAGATAAGAATTTTTAGTCTTGAACTAAAGACTTGAACTCAACTAAACCTTTTAATAGGTTCATTTTAAACTTTGAAAATAACATGTTATGAAAGCATCTTCAAAACTTGAATTTTATAATTGTTATTATTTTTCAAAATTAAAACGAAGTTTTACTAAGTTCTAATGTTAACCATTCCTTATTAAGAAAGCTTTTCTTATAAACTTGTCTAAAGAAGTTATTCTACCATTTAACAAATATTAAGAATAAAACAAGTTTTTTCAAACCAAGGTAAAACCAACTCACTATTTTGAAAACCAACTTAGAAAATAAAATTTTCCAAAAGTAAAGTTTAAAGGTATATCCATTTTCTAAAACGGAGAAATAATATAAAAATATAAGGAAAATATACATTTAACACAGCTTCAAATATTTAAAGCTTAAAAATATTTTGAAAAGCTTATTTTCAATCACTAGAAATAGAGTTGGTAGATAACTTAAAGAACCAAAATTTTTTAAAATGAATTTACTTTCGAAAAGTAAGAAAATGAAATAATAATAAAACATTTACTTGTAACAACTAAAATGTATTTTTGTTTTCCTTCTAACAATTCAAAAAGGAGAAATTTCAAAAGTCTTGTCTTTTAAATCCTTAAAGACAAAATTGTTTATAAAATATCAATATTAAGACAACACTATCAAAATCATGCATACATATGAGTATAAATATATGTTCAAAGGATTTTTCAACTATATATATATCCATATATTTTTCTTGAGAATTTTTTAGCGAAGTAAAGTTTGAGAAAATTACATTTTGTAAACTATAAATTCGTAACTATTCTGTACCGTAGTATTTTCCAACCTAAATGGCTTTTATGACAGAAATAACCTTAGAAATGGATAGATCTTTTCGAGTAGGTAGAAAAAGATATATTATAGCACAATTCCGAGTTAAAATGACCAAGTTATGACCATTTTAAGTTGGAATTACCTTCTACGCGAATTTTAACGATCTTATGACATAGTTTTTGATAAGTACCATAGAATCAACAAGAAATACTCATTATGGGTATTCTTCTTGACTAGGTGAACTCGAGGAGGATTATTTATACCTAGAGGATTATTTTGATTAGTAGAATTACCGATCGACTCATCCGTAAGGAAAATAGATCCTCATGGCTAAATGAGTTTATTTCCTACCTTTTTCGTACTTGGTTGTGCCTGTAGCTAGAAGCACTAGAAGTAGGAAAAGACGAAATGAATTATGTATGATAATATTGGTTGAAAGAATATTAAGCATACCGACACATGAATTGTTGTTAATTAACTTATGTTTTACTATTATTCTGTTGGAGTGTGTGCAAAATTCTATGATCACCTTTAAATTACTTTAAACATATACTATGAATTATATTAATTGATTCATGCATATCACCTAGTTAATTTCATTGCATGAGCTACTATTCTCGATGGGACAAGAGCTTAGTAGCTGGGTGTGCAGTAGCCAGAAATCTGCAAGATGGGCGATAGGTGCCTGAAAGAACTATTTAAGATGGGCGATAGGAGCCTGAAAGAACTATTTTGTGATGGGCTAGTAGGAGCCTGAAATAAACTACATGAGTTGGATTTTAAGTTGGGTTTTAAAGAGCCTGAAACACCTAACCCTGAATGGAGGGGTAAATCCATTCAAACATATGATTTTCGGTAGATCATATGTATTGCTTGATCACGTGTTTGATGCATTCATATGCTTGTTAATAACTTGTTTGAAATTGTTTATACAAGTACGATGATTCAGGAATATTCTCACTAAGCTAGTTATGCTTATACTCCGATAGATCTTTGTTGTACCAGGACCATATCTTTTATACCCGAAGATTTCGTATAATCGAGAGGGTTGATGTATTAGAAAAGCTTCTGAAAATCTTTTGAAGATCTTAGGTTAAATATCATTTAATGTCTTATGATGTTAGTATTATTTTTGTTGTGAGAAAGATTAAGTTGTTATTATGATTGTTTGGAGAATTATAAGGGAAAACCCTTAAGATGATGTACGGATTGTATTCTCTTAATGATAAATTTGATGATTATTTAGATTCTTATATGTCGTATTTACTATCTCAAACTATACATCCCATCGGTGTCTCCTATTGTTGTGATAGACGCATTATATATGGTGTTGAAAACTTTCGCGTGACTTCGGAAAGTCATTCTTAAGTTTTAATACCGTATGTGGCAAACTGCCACGTTTAGGGTACCCTTCAGGGCGTGACTGATTAAGCAATAATTGCACACACAATAATACATACATAGAAACAATTATATCAATCACATATCGGGTTCCGATATACTTATCATTCATTGATCGCACATAACAATTTACATACACAATTCCCATGATATCCCACATGCATATCGATTTTTATCTTTTCCTAACATCTAGCGCTCTATTCTACAAGCACATGCGCAAATACATAAACATAAAGGAAACTCACTCGTCCATAGTGGTCTTCTATGAGTCGAAGTAATCCTCGGAGAAGAGAAGATCTTGATCCTCGACACCTAAACAAAAGAAATACCCGAAATGAGTATTTCATCCAAGATCTATTCAAACTCTATAATTCTATCTTATTGAATTCGTCAAAATTCGTATGAATGGAAATCCCAACTTAAAATAGCCATAACTTGCTTATTTTAACTCGGAATTTCGTATATTATATACCAATTTCTACCTACTCAAAAAGTTCTATCTATTTTTTAAGGTTATTTTATCAAAAGAAGTCATTTAGGTCTCTGATTAGTGACGTACATAATTGATACGAAAATTCAAGATTTAAAAACTAGAGTTTTCAAACTTTTCTTCATTCAAGGGATCTTGTACAAAAATATAGATATTTTGTGTGGTTGAAAAATCCTTTGAATATATATATGTAGACTCAAATTATATGCATGAATTTAGTGGTGTTGTCTCAACAATGATTTTGCAAAACAATGTGTCTTAAAAGTGAGAAAAGCTAAGACTTGAAAATCTCTTTTTTAGTTTTGTTGGGAAAATTTTATAAGTGAGTATTTCCTTCTTTTAACTCCATTTCTTAATGTTAAAAATGATTAAATTTCAAAAAGTAATTTTAGTCTTCTATGATTCCTACAACTTTATTTCTAGTGGTTGAAAAATGTAGTTTTTCTAAATATTTCTTGATTGTGTATTCTAAAGTTTTTTCTAAAGTTTGATCCCAAGAATAATATCAATGATCTTATAAGTTATTTATTATTTTTATTTCCTAAGTAAAGCTTATTCTTAAAAAGTTTATTCTTTGATAATTTTGTAAAAATTATCTAAACCTTAGTATGTTGATGAAAACTTTACATATGAGTTTAAGAAAACTTTTGGTTAAACAAAGAATTAAGTTTAAAGAATCTTTCTTATTTTATTGGTTTGAATAGAGAGTTTGTGATAACTTTATTTTATGTATTCATTGATAAAATCCCATATAGTATTATTACTAAAATTTGAGCTAAACTTATCTAACTTTAGAAAATATTTGTTAAGATAAAAATAATTTCTTATGTGATAAAATTTATTTTTAGAGAGAGTTCTTATAGTTATCACTTAAGAAAACTCATTTTCATTATGGTTGAGACAATAACAATATGTTCATGCATGAAGGAGAATATGTAACTATGAAAAATATAATAAAAACAACATAATAAGATAAATATAATAACAGCATAAAAGTAAAGTCAAGTATTGGGAACCTTAGCTTCATCATGGCATCCCGGGACTAAAAATAGACTAGTCCTAAGAAAAGAAAGGAAAAGAAAAGAAAGAAAATTGTTTTGACTTGATATGGACAAGTCTAAGACTAGAAAGACTAGTCTTAATAATAGCATGAAATAAATAAATTGCATAACTTGGAAGTAAATAAATAACAAATAAGCTTATATACTCTAAAGAATTATATATACATAATACTATATAGAAGTTAGATTAGAACAAATAATAATAACAATAATAACAACATAATAGAAGACATGAACAAAAATAAAACATGGATATATTGTTACTTCTTTAAGAAACATACACTAAGCTCATGTTAAGTTAAATGAACATGATGAGTGAATAAGAAGGTTTATGTGTTTGTTGAAGAGGAAAAGAATGGATTGTAGTATAATGTAGGAATTGGCTTTATAGAGGGAAGAGAGAACTTGAGAGAGATTTTGAGAGAGGGATTTTATGGAGTGATTTTGGTAGAGTTTTAGTAGGAAATGAATTGTGTGAAAGAATGAAGGAGGAATGGGGTATTTATAGAGTTTTTGAGTGGAAATTAGATGTAATTAAATAAATTGAAAAAGAAAACAAATTGAGAATGATGAGAGAGAGAGGATGGACAACAAGGCTTTGAAAGGGAGAGAAAAATTGATTAAATTTATTGTTTTGTAATAAAAGGAAGTAATATGTAAAGTGTGATGTGATTAAAGTTGTATGGGGAAGGTAAATCGTAAGGTATAAGTATGGTAGTGTGTAAGAATAGAGCATAAGAAAAAGTAGAAATAAATAAATAGCAATGAATAGTAGAAAAGTACTATGAATAGTAGGCTAGACAATTAAAATACCGATAGTAAAGAAAATACGCGTAAACGGCCTATATTTGATATTTTTAGTTACCGAAAAATTCTAAAACTGATATTTTTGAAAACCTTGTATTTTTATGAGTCTATAGGTGTTGTCGGAATATTTTCACTATCCAGTGCACTAGGGCACGATTTTTGAAAACTGATCCCGTTCGGATTCGAAAGACACTAAAAAATTATGAATCTGATATTTTTAAGCTTTCCTATATTATTACGAACCATATTCCACAATTATCTCAATTTTCTTTTCTAAGATTTAAGAACACGGGATTCTCGGATCTAGACTTACTAGACTAAACATAGAACTAGGTTAACTTTAGGGTTCCGGTTTGACTTCTAGTTTTTAGGGTTTGCTTATATTATCAAAAAATCTAGGGGCTTACGAACCATACTTCCGAGGAAGCAACTTGGGAAGCTGAGGAGGAAATTCGGAGGAAGTACCCCGAGTTGTTTGAGAAACAAGGTACGTTAGTTTAGTTTTGAGGAAAAAACTCTGTTTAAGGTGGGTAAGTTGTAAATCTCGATTTTCCTAGTATCCAAGTAGACTCTAGGAACCGAAAACCAAAACCTTAAACCAGATTAGCTTAAGCTTGAGAGAGAACCTAAGAACCTTGGATCCGGCTTTCCTTCAATTTCAAACTAAAGAACTTTTGTAAAATAATTTAACATGGAATATTGTCTAAAGTAATTTCAAACCATAAAAAGATTTGATTTCGAAAAAATTTTCATTCCGGGTCTTCCTGAGATCCATTACGGAAAAGTGGGCCTCAGAACTTGACATTCAAAAATATTCCAGAATACTCTTTAGAATCGAAATTTAATAAGGATTTCAAAAATATAAATTTTATAATTTTTCAGTTTATAAAAATTACAAATATAACTCTTTTCTCGTATTTTCTTTACTACCGGTAAATTAATTTTCTTGATTACTATTCATAAGTACAAGCCCATATACTATTATACTCACAAGCTAGACCCTACTCTTACATCCTTACAAAATACTTAATTATATTTCCAAGAATAATTTGTCTCTTAAGAAATTATTACATTGAAGATTTATTATTACACAAAATAATTAAAACAAAACAAATTAACTCTCTCTCTCTTTCACCCTTGAATTGGTGCACCCCCCACCCACCCCCCCTTTTTCTCTCATTTGCAAAATTTTATTTAATTTATTTTAGTCCACAATCCCTAATTCAACTTACTATATATTATCTTTTATGCCTTCTCTCTCTTTCTTTCATTTCACTTTTCAAAAATTACACAAACCCTTCCCCATTTCCTCTCCATTGTCGTGACCCACTTTACATACACACACACTCACACAAGTTTATTTTTCTTCTTCATTTGCTACTTATTCCAAGCCTTAGGTGATGAATCTTAAACTTTTCTACCATTAAACCTTGTAATGGCAAGACTATTCATGAGTATTTTCATATTTAAGTCCCCATGAGCTCTTGCTAGGGACAAGAAAATACTACTATATGAATATCAAGCCATCACAAGAGTAGATCTTGTGTTTAAATGTGTTTTTGTTGGATGATCTTCATGTCCATGCATGTAGTAGTAGTAGAATAAAACAAAGATCTTGCACAAAAATCTATTTCTAGTTTTCAAACTTCATTTCATGCATCCTAAGTAGTAGATCTAACATTTAAATGCTCATATTATATTTGACATTCATGATCTTGTGGATATTTTGTATTTTAGTGCATTAATGAACCTTAAAGACCTTTGTCTTGTATATATAAATATTGTAGATCTTTAGGTAGATGAGACAAGAAACTTAAAAAGGAAAATTTTTGTTTGAAATGTTCAAATGAAAATTTGGATGGTTCAAGACCATGCATTGAAAACCATTTTATCAACTCCAAAACTTGTGTTTTATATGAAAAATGAAGAGTATAGGCAATAGATATCATCAAGTGATGATTTTTATAAGTTAAGATGGGATATGCTAAGAAAATATGTAAAACATGGAGTAGAAATAAAATAACAAATATTAAGTTGCTTGTCACTTTAAGAAATTGATAATTTAGGAGTAATGGCATGAACACACCTATTTTTCAAACTCAAAATGAAAGTCTTATTTAGAAAATGAAGTCCTCAGGGGATAGGAATAATGGAGCTTGGAATTTTAAAGTATTAAACAAGTTTTTCTCAAAGAAATCACTCAAAAAAACTAATTTTACAAAAATTCGGATTTAAGAATAGACTCTATTTGAAAACATGTTTACAAAGTATAAAATGGGGATTTTTATGAAGAATGAAGGCTTTAAGGAATATATATAATGAAGACTTAATTTTAGCAATGATAACTAGATTTTCTTAAGAAATAATCCCAAAACAAAAGAGAATTATCAAAGTCATGAAACTAGTCTTCTTAAGAGTGACCAAGTTATGGCCGTTTTAAGTTGGAATTTCTGCGTAGGCGAGAATTACGAACTTGATAGTTTGTATGAGATAGAATGGATTAGTTTTGAGTTGAAATACTCATTTAGGTATTTTTTTTCCTTAGGTGACCTTGCTTTCGAGAATTCATTGCCACCTGACTATTACGATTAAAAAACCGGAGTCCAATGGACATGTGAGTTTTTCCTCTTATTTTGTTACCTTGTTTGTGCTTGTAGCTAGTTGCATTAGAATTATAGGAACAAGATAAAAACCGATATGAATGGGGATAGGATAGATAATGAGACTTGATATATGTATGCCAAAGAATACTAAAGCATATCGAAACCATGAATCGATAGGATAACTATACTGTCCATATTGTTTTTGTTTATGTGTATGATATTGGTTGGTCACTCTAAAGAACGTATGAATAACTTGATCTAAGCAAAAATAAATTGGTCATGCATCGCATCGGTCGAGTTACATTTGGTAGTGTGCTACTCCTACGTAAGAAGATCGGTATGGTTCGAGGTCACGTTTGGAGAATGAGACCCAGTATCAGAGTTCATTCATAGGGAGCTAAAGCACGCCAAGGATGCATTCCATGAATGAGCCAAGCCAAGTCGATTGCTAAGAGCTAGGGGGCTCGAGGACTAGCAGCAGGTCATGTAGACTTCCAATACCATCCTTAACCCTTAGATACGGAGGGCGTAAATTCGTTCCGTGTACGAGTTCCTGATACCCTTACATAATTGTCTGCTCATGTGTTTGTTTCATGGATAGCATATGGATGATTTATAACTTGCTTATTATAGTACAAAATTAAGAGAACTCTCACTAAGCTACTGTATCTTATACCCTAATAGATGTTTGAATAAACAGGTTGATGGAAGAATGCTAACAGGGGCCTGAGATGTCTAAAGCTAAGAATGATCTCAAGGGTCCAGCAAAAAGTAAGAATGCTTGAAGATATTAGCTAGGTTTGTGAATTACTTTGTAATAGTTTTATGTAGCGAAATCTTTTGATGAATTGTAATTGAAGTATAATAAATTGTATTTCTGTTACATTGTTACTCAAGTTGTATCAATATAAAATGTGTCACTCCGATGTGTCTCCTCCATATGTTAGACGGCTTGTACATAGTATGGAAGTCTTCGTGTGACTAAGGTAGTCATTCCTAGGCTTTAATATTGTGTACGGCGGACTGCCACGTTTAGGGTACCCTTCGGGGCATGACATATATATACATATGTAAATAGCAATGAGTTGAGAAAATTTCTCCTTTCTTAGTTTTCCATTACTCCTGGGTGTGAATGACTTGGGTTGATCCTTCAACCCCCCAAGAGAGGATGTAAATCTCTATCGATTTGGATCCCAGTTATCCAAACTATGCATTTCATATGATTTAGTGTTACATCGCATATGTTTATTAATTATATTTGTTTGACGATTGTCTGAAGTAGGGTTTGGTCATGTTATTCACTGAACTATGGATTAGCTCATGCCCCTATAGTTTTTGTGCAGGAATAATTAAAGTGTTTGGAATATGCTAAGGTTTTGTGGAGAAGATTCCTTGAAGATAAAAGATAAGTTTGAAATAAGAATTAGATCGATAATATAGTTAGTTGAGATTTTGTTCTATGTAAGATAAGTTTATATTATGAATCAAATTATTTGTAGAGTAGTCTAAAGTTTGAAAACTACAATGATCTATTATTCTATTTTACTGTTTAGTGGGGGATGTCGATTTTCTATGATTCCAGTGGATTGTGGGAATTTGTATATTCGTTAGTTATAAAATTATTTTTATACAATAAAACTTGTATAATAAGTATTAAGTAGAATTTAATAATCTCTAACTTGAAAAATGATTTTTATATTATAGGTGCACACGTGATATGATAACTATAGGTTTACCCTTCTAGGCCCTTTTTAGGGTCCTGACAAAAGATGCCTAAGAAAAATGACAATTTCAAATGGTATAATTTTAGGTTAAAAATTTTAAAATAATTTGCAACACGAACTTCAAAAAATTATAAGTTTGCATTCATAGGATATCTTGTTTACAATTTATGGAATGGGAAAATTTAAAAAATCAATACAAAAATTACTTTTAGACACATAATGAAAGGTTATATTATATTGGATTATATTATTTGATGACCCAAAATTTGCATCTCATATATATATATATATATATATATATGTAATGATCATTAACCTTGTTATTAACGAAAGGATTAATATTGTGAATGATAAATGAATTTTGGTAAAATATATAATTAGGTATCTAAATGTCAAAATTGATCAATTTAATACCTAAAAAAAATTTCATGCATACCAATAGTATGTCCTTGATTTGGTTAGTATACACGAAAAGTAATTTTAAGTATTATATTGCTTGATTTCAAAATTCAAGTGCTAAATTGATCAATTTTAAAATTCAGATACTTAATTACATATTTTATCAAAGTCTATATGTCATTGGCAACATTTACCATTAATGAAAAGACTAAATTGATATTAAATTAAGAAAATAACACCTAAACTGCAAAAGATAAAATTTTAGATTCTAAAATTGTTAGAAATTTAAAATACATACACTTTGTGTGCATTTATCCCGTGTTATATTGTATATAAAAACTTCAAAGATTTAATGGAGTTTCTATTATTATAAAAGGTTGTAAATTCTGATACTCAAATAAGGAAAAAAATGAGTTCTAAAAATAAATAAATAAATAAGACTAGAATTGTTTTTTTCTTTCCTTTTTTCCATTAATTCTCCATTCACGCTTACATTTCATATTCCTATGAATCAGGACCTTTTGGTAATGCACTTCAAAATCTTATCTTGTCACTTTAATGCTATGATTTGTAAAGAAATTGTAGACTTGAACATGCGTGGGTATCTTTTTTGGATGAGGTCTACAACCATTTCATCGTCTCTTTCCATCTTTGCCACTAATGAGAGTGGCTATCATTCTTCAATTGTTAACTTCTTAGCATGTGACAAATACACATATCCATTTATTCATAATAATTCCAAAAACGTGACTAATGTAGTAGCTAAATAGAGGACGAGGAAATATGGTTTTTGAAATCAAGCCTGATTAATTTCAAGACTAGGCACTTAGTATGTTGAGCTTGGACTCAATTTGAAATTTCCTTTGATAGCTTAAACACAATTTGATTACTTTTGTTTAGACTAGGTTTTCTTCCAAAAGACAATTCTTCTTTTAAGTAATGATGATTCTTAAACCTAACTTAAAATTAAGTTAATCTAAATTAGCGTTCAACTAAGCTTGCTAGCTTATTATTGAACCAAATATCACGGAACTCAAATTCAATTTGATATTCTCCTTTAATATCTCAAGCTTGAGTTTGAATTATCGTAGTTGAATCTAGTTCTCACTATCAAGTTAAACTTCAGTAACTTTTTAGTGGATTTGGTTCACTTATGCTAGAGTTTTCTTCCAATCTGTTCCAAAGAAATCTCAAACGTGAACTTATGTCAATGTCTTAACGTCCAATTTGCTTTGTCTTGTTCCAGGCCATCAAGAAAAGCAGCCGAAACTCAAGCCTCAATATCGTTCTATATGAGTCAGCATTAAATCTATCAACACTTGCATTATGGAAAAGAAAGCAAGAATCAACTTGTGGTATCTTGACAAAGCTAAAAAATAAATAATCCTAGTTGTTTCGTTTGCATTTGTTTGTATTAGGGTTGATCTGATTTATATCTATTCTATTAATTTGTATCTTTTATATCTGTTATGTACATTTAGATCTCCTCTTTTTCTTTATATATATATATAAATATATATATGTGCATATATATCCAACCACTAGGGTTTTAACTCAATGACAAGATGGTAATGAATTGATACAAAACAATGAGCCAAACATTTGACTAGAATATCTAAAACAAGGCATTAATTTCGGTTTTATTTCCTCTGTCAAAGGTCTATTTAAGACTCAGTTTCCTAAAAACATGCGAAGTGAAATTAAACTAGTCCCCATAGAGATAAGTATCGTTAAGTTTCACATAGAGCCATCTTTTCCTAAATTTAGTATAGACAGCAAGCAAACAATTCCTAGGCAAAGCAGCCGAAAGAATCACTTGAGTTCTAAAGAACGGGTTCTACAAATGTATACTGAAACAATGGCATCTAAACTGAAGAAGCGTATTTGGATACCAGGACCTGTTATTATTGGTGCCGGTCCTTCAGGATTAGCTGCAGCTGCTTGCTTGCTCAAGCAAAAAGGGGTTCCCTATCTAATACTTGAAAAGGAAGATTGCTTGGCATCCTTCTGGAAGCTAAAAAACTTACGATTTTTTAAAGCTTCATCTTCCAAAGGAAGTCTGCCAACTTCCCCATATGGCATTTCCTCCTGAATTTCCAGCTTACCCCAGTAAGTACCAATTTATTTCCTATTTGGAAAACTATGCGAAGCACTTCTCGATTAATCCTATATTTGGGAAAGAAGTTCAGAGTGCGATGTATGATTCAAAGCCGGATTCTGGCGGGTGTTGACAGATGAATACGAGTTCCTATGCCATTGGCTTATTGTAGCAACAGGAGAGAATGAAGAGCCGGTTGTGCCGGATATTGCTGGAATCTCGAACTTTGAAGGGAAAATTCTTCACACAAGCATGTATAGGAGCGGAGCGGAATTCACCAGGCATAAGGTTTTGGTTATAGGGTGTGGTAACTCAGGGATGGAGGTCGGTTTAGATCTATGTAACCATGGCGCTCAGGTGTCTTTATCAGTAAGAAGCAAGGTATGCATGTTGGAATAAATATCTAGTTTTCTTTGTTCTTCGATAATGAGATTGTTTTATTGTTCTATTTTAGTACTTGTCATATTAGCTTGGCAACCAGCTCATCCAAACGCTTAAATTTATAGTTCGTAAAGGCTTTATATTATATTACCAAACTGTACATCTCGTTATGAGCTAAGAATTGAACTAAAACCCATCTAGTGGACAGCTAAATTGAATGGACATCCAAAGGAACTATGGCTTGTGATTACAAAAAAATCATGGCATAACTTGTGTTGTCTCATTCCATGTAGTGTCTTGTGTGGTGGACCAACATAAGTTTCGTAGATGTAATGTATTTATCTGGATGTTGCAAGTTTTCTTTCACCTTTTTTTTTTTTTTTTTTTGGTCCTCAGTTATCTTTCACCTTACTAAGTAAGTTTAAAGTATTCTGCAGTTTCATATTCTCCCTAAGGAAATGTTTGGAGTATCGACCTTTGCTATCTCAGTGCATTTGCTCAAGTGGCTTTCTATGAGATCAGTTGACAAGTTCCTTCTCTTCTGCTCATGGCTGATTTTTGGAGATACTCGACGGATTGGAATAGAAAGACCCGAAATGGGACCCCTAGAGCTGAAGAAATTTTCAGGAAGGACTCCAGTTCTGGATGTCGGGACGATTGCCAAAATCAAGACTCGTGAAATTAAGGTTCGACCTATTTTGTTGTATTCACGCTGTTCTCTTACCGAAAATTTGGTGTTGGAATTTGTTTTAGAAAATGAGCTATTGCTTCAAGGGTCTAAAGATAAAATTAAATCTTATTACTGAGATTCTAGGTGATGGGGGAAGTTAGAGGATTCACACCTAGGGGAGCCGAATTTTCGGATGGAAGACAGGAAGATTTCAAATTTGTTATTCTGGCTACTGGTTATAGAAGCAACTTTACATCATGGCTTAAGGTACTGAATTTGCTAGCTGACTGTCGTTTCAAGCTTCTGTCCAACTGATGTCGGGAGTATGCTAAGCTAAGGGTCTTAAAACTAAAACTTTTCACGCTTTTCAAAGATTAATTATATACTTTACTAAAATGTATAATTTACTTATCAATATTTTTGGTATCTTAATAAGTATACCAAGGCACCCTCACCATTTAGTTCTGTTGAATGGTCTAATCGGTATCTGTATTATATCTGTTTCATATCAGTATTTGGTATAATTGATCAGTTTATGAGTAAAAATTTCTATTTTTCATTAGTATCTGCTTTCTATAAGCAGCTTATTTGAAAATGTTGAAACAAAAATGATAGAAAGATAACGAAATAAACAAACTTTGACATCGATTGACTTCATGCATCATGATGGCAACATTCTAGTCTATTGAAATGAAGAAACCTTTTTAGCAGAATATTTTCTAAACTATTTATTTATTTATTTTATGTCATTAGGATAGAAATAGAGACGAAAATTGCCCAGAAAACAATTGTTGCGGACATTGGAAAGGTGAGAATGGACTTTATAAGATCGGCTTTTCAAGGAACGGATTGCTTGGAATTTCACAGGATGCACAACGGGTGGCTGAAGATATTGTAAGACATTGGAGCTCTGAAATGAAGCACTTGCGACTTCAATCCTAATGATCATAGCAACTACGCATTTTTTTTTCTAAAGAAGTCAGACGTTATTATTAAGCATAGGAGGGATCTTTTGGGGAGGGTTTTTACAAGAAAACCTTGTTTAGTCACAGCATTTTAGAGTATATTTACACTTTATGCATGCTTTATTACCAACGGTGGGAGTAGTTTTCAGAAATATGTCAGAATATTGGAGGATCCGCGTCCCAATGAAGGCAGTGGTATTTCTTATATTAGGTATCTCTATCTGATTCCTATAATGTACTGGTCGATATTTCATAGGATTGGAGATATAATGTTTGAATAGTTCAACTGTAATAAAAACACGGTATGAAGATAAATCAATATCAAAATGGGATACACAAATCAATATACAAACGTCGTGCACGGAAGTTTGATCCGTCAAGGAACTGTTTTTGGAATGTGGTTAGTCAAACAAATAGACCAGGAACAAATGACAAAAACCCATTTTCAGATTATAATAAAAGATAAGGATGTAGTCAAGAGTTATCAAAATTGGAAAAATGAATAATTGCCATGCATGGAAACATACCATGGCGCATATGCGACAAAGACATTCGTTTCACAAAGTTTTCCTCCATTGTCCTGACAGTTTACATGCACTTAATGGTTCTGCAACAAAGAAAATGGTCCAACATTTTGCTCTTAAATGTGTTTTATTATTTCACAATCACGCATTAAAACTCCATACTAGCAATTTGGTATGGTCCCCTCCATTGGAATTAATTCTTCAGTAAATAATTGGGTGTTGTACGTGTGTCCCAACACGTATTATGTGGGCCTTATAGCATCCCACCACTCAGAGGCTATTCTTTCAAGTAACCGGAGCTCAAGAGATGGTACAATTATGTTATCCTTAAGTTGAGAATAAAAGTAACTAATACTTTATGTGAAATAAAACTACAATTTATAATATTACAACCAGGGCGTTAAAGACACAATTTTATCTCTAAAAGTAAATTTTTTATGTCAAAAATCATTGTTACTAATTCTATCGTAGAAGTATAACTTTTTTACCTATTTTCCATCACAGAATTTCTATCTCTAAATATCAATTTTCATGTAGTAACAAAGTATCTTTCAACCACTTGTAAGGCAATACAATACTTAAATCCATTATAAAATACATAACATACATTCATGTTAAAGAAATAAAAAGTTCCTCAAAAGAAGCAATCTGATGGAGAATTTGTGTTAAGGTATGCCAAAAAAAGAAATAAATAAATAAATAAAAATCGACAAGAGCAACAAAGACAACAAGCACAAATGGTAGAAAATCAATATCACAAGTAACAACTATCTATCATCACAAGACATGCATCAAGCAACAATACAAAAACTTGGCTTATTGATAGTGGTTATACATACCACATGACTCCTAATTTAAGCAACATCAAAGTTGGATCAATCAAACAAATCAAAAGCCAAGATTGGGAACAGAGACTTGGTAAACATGAAAGGTAAGGGAGTTATCACTGTTGAGACTCCAAAGAGTATCAATAATATTACAAATGTACTCTATGTGCCTATAATTAATCAAAACCTTTAAGTATGGAACAATTAGTAGAGAAAAACTA
This sequence comes from Combretum micranthum, assembly GCA_024138025.1. Taxonomy (NCBI): domain Eukaryota; kingdom Viridiplantae; phylum Streptophyta; class Magnoliopsida; order Myrtales; family Combretaceae; genus Combretum; species Combretum micranthum. The sequence goes on from JAMXBD010002570.1 coordinate 171,935, forward strand.
TTTCTAAGTTTTCAAGATAAATCTTGCATTATTATTGATAATGCTAGTTGTTAATTGATGGCTGTGAAGGTAAGAGAAAGAAGCTTTCTAATTAGTGAAAAGAGATTAATTTGCATGCCATACTATTACTATTGATAAGTTCCTATTAAGGCCAAGAGGTTTGGTCATTTTCATTATACTGGACTTAAAAACTTGCATCGTAATGATTTAACTCAAGGCTTACTCGTCGTCTATGATGAAAAGAACGTATGTCAAGTCTATCAATTTGGGAAGAGTAGGTTGTCATTTCTTATCAACAAGACTCAAAGAGCTCAAAAACATTCAAATAATCCATTTGATCTAGGTGGACTAATGAAGACACCATCACTGAGTGGTAGTAGGTATTTCATATTATTTATAGTGACTATACAAGAATGTGTTGGGTTTATTTTATAATACCAAAATTGGAAGTAGCTAAAGATATCAAATAGAACAACAAACAAGTCGAGTCAAGATGGTACAATACTTAGCTCGAGCTTGACTCAAAATTTCAAGTTCCAAGCTCAACTAAGCTTAAAATTCTAAGCTCAAGTTTAGTTTGATATAACATTACATAATCGCGAGCTCAACTTGCTTAAGCTTGATTTATTTAAGAAAAAATTAATTATAATTAAAATAATATTAATACCTAAACTTGATTAACACTTACACTTGACTTGAGCTCAATAAAGCTCACGAGCAAATTAAGCTAAATATATAAAGCTTGAGCTCTGCTTGATAAACAACTCAAGTAGTTAGAGTTCGATGTCGATTCGACTATTCTCAAATTGAACTTGATCAAACATTGAGTTGAGCTCGAGTAATTTGTGAACTAGCTTGATTCATTTGAACCCCTAATTTCAAAAATTTAAGACATTGGTGGAAACCATCAAAATTTTAAAGCTAAGGAAATAAGGTCAGACAATGAGACTGAATATACATTTGACAAGTTTGACAAGTTTTGTGTTGAAACTGGTATTGAGCTTCAATTAACAGTGATAAACTACCTTAAGAAAAATGAGTAATTGAAAGAAATCATAGAACAATTACAGAGATGATAAGGTGTTACTATTTGAAAAGAAAATCCTCTAACATTTTTGGCAGAAACTACTAACACAATTGTATATTTGTTAAATAGACTTCCAACTAAGGCTATGAAAGACAAAACTTCATTTGCAGCTTAGTGTGGAGTTAAGCATACAATAAAGCATCTTATAGCATTTATGAGTTTGTACTATACTCATGACAAATTTGAAGAGAGATAGACTAGACTACAAAGCTAAAGTGGAAATATTTTTGAGATTTAGCTTTATCACTGCAAGTTTTCAATTTGAAGACAAAAGAAAAAAAAATTAATGATTTGTTGAGACATCAAATTTGATGAAATAACATTGGGGAACTAGGTGAAAGATAAGATGTAAATGGTGATCAAACTAAAGTAACTTTATCTCAATATCTAGGAGAAATAGAAGATGAAGTTATGCTGATAATTTTGATGATGTTCCAATAATAAGAGGAACAAAGCTAACTAATGAAATATATGAGAGGTGTCATGTAGCATTGCAAGAGCCCAAATGATATATTGAAACTAATATAATAAAAAAAAATGGAGTGGAGAGTTGCAATGAAGGAGAAGCTAAAAATGATAAACAGAAACAGAATTTAGAAGATAGTTAATAGGCAACCGAAAAAATCAAATGGTAATTGGTGATTGGGATTACATAATCAAATAGAGATAATGTTACAAATGATACCCAAACTTTGGCAAATATATAATTAGGTATCTAAATTTGAAATTAATCAATTTAGTACCTGAACTTTAAAATTGAACAATTTAGTATCCAAAAAACTTTAAAATTGATTAATTTAGTATATAATAGACTTAAAAGGTAATGTTGGCTTACATAAAAATTCTTTCATATACTCAATTGATCAATTTTAAAATTTAGTTAATAAATCGATCAATTTCAAAGTTCAGGTACCTAATTGCATTCTTTGTTAAAGTTTTTAGGCATCATTTGCAACATTAATCCTAATAAAATATAATTCAGGTTTTACTTAAAAGAATCCTATACAACATGGAAGAATTGAACACATGAAAATGAAGTTTCGTGCAATCATAGGAGCTGATAAGATCGATGAAGTCCATTAGGTGCATTGTTATTAGAAGATTTTATTGTTGACATACTTCATAAGTTACTTTCCAAAGCTCAGTTCAAAGAAGTAAGGTCAAGGCTCGAGACTCTAAGAAAATTCTCAAGGAGGAGCAATAGAATGTGAAAGTTTTCTATAGTTGCTAGTTAAGATATTTTTGTGCAACATTTTCTAGATTTCTCAGTTCTCATTTTCTAGACTTGTGGTAGGTGTACTAATTGATAGGAGTGTTATACCTATCATTATCAACTATGTAAGTGGTTCCTTATAAATAAGTCAATCTTGTGCAAAATTTGTGCGCTCAAATACAAAAAATATCTTTCTCCATATAAATTTTAACAATGCATACTCACTCTTTATATAATGTATCACATCCTAAGCCTAAAGATGTTTCAATCTTGTGTATCCCTACAAGATGTGCAAGGCTCTCTTGATTTTCAGGTCCTTTCGTCAATCACCAAAAAAATAATTTTCCTAAAAGGGGGAGTAATGCTTAATCAATAGCAACCATATTATAAACACATCCATACATATGCCATACCATATGCAACTTAAATTAAATTAATACAATAAATAATTATCAATTACTTTTTCCTAGTTAATTAATCACATTTAATTAACTATCTAAAAACAAAATGCAATTGGAGGAGGCACCCATAATCCACATTACTAAATTTGTAGTGTAACTTTGGTTATTGATTAATAGAGGTGAGGATATATACATCAAGACTGAAAAAGTAGAAACTCATGTGGTGTGTTAGAAAAATCTAGAAAAATGTGGGTAAAAGAACACTAATAGCACGTTTACTTGATATGAATAAGTATTTATTCTCTCCTCATTTTATGCAAATCTACTATTATGATGTTCATTTGAGGGGAATAACAATTCATAATAAATTGCTATTGTTATTTAATAGTTTATTTTGCAGCTTTCTCATAAATAACTATTTCTTGAAAATATCATTTATACAATTATCTTTTTTCTATAATGAAGAGAAGGGACATTATAGATATTTTATTTTATACTTTAATAATTACTTATGCTTTTATAATTTTATTACATTCTTTTTTAATTGAAATTCCATTCTTTACTTATTTTATACAGTGAAGTGAACGAGCCATAAGAGGCATATGTAAGGCATATTCTTTAAAGAGTTTTGCAAATTCTGCAAAAAGCTTGCAAAGGAATCTATAATTCTTCACAAGGCACAATTGTGTACTGAAGATAATAGTAAAAATCTTTTGTTCTTCATGACCACACAACATTGCAAAATATTTGGAAATTTCCTTTTCTTTTTTTTTTTTTTTTTGGTTGCGTTGATAAGGTTAAGAGGGTGAAAATGATGATAAAAGTGTGAAAATTTGTCAAAATTATATTTGCTAAAACGATATACAATACATATACATATATATATATATTCGCAAACGTTATTTCGTTATTTCTCGAGAGTTGCAATACTTTTAAAGAATATGACTATTATAACTAATTAGTTTTTAATCATTTGATTGAGTTCCGAATAGTTGCCAACTCACTTCAGACGTCCGTTCCAAAGCACTAAAACTGAGGAAATCTGAACATTAAACTTGTTCCACTCAAATCAACGAATGTTGCGCTCTATAGAGTACTACTGAAAGATGGCAAAAAAAAAAGCTGGGATGCATTGAACTGATGACCCTTTTTCTGTCTCATCAGATACATCAGATCATTTTCAGTATGTCGGGATGTATCAATTATAAAATTTTCCCTCTTCTATCATAAGTTGATATGTCTGGAGACTAGATCCAACTTACAAAAGCTTTAGATGTATTTTTAATGTCGAGAAAGTTCAGACTACCCTAGGTTTTAACATATTTTATTTGACATTTCGTAACCTTCCCTATAAAACATGCTATAAATATTTTGAATTACAACATATTCTAAGATCCATCGAAACCACCTTAACACTGTGTTTGGAAATCAATAGAAAGAAATGGAAATCAGCTAAAAAGAAAATAAATAAAAAGAGTTAAAAGAGAAGAAATATTATATTTTTTTCAATTGGATTGTTAAAATGAAAATAAGAAGGAAATAAAATAAAATATTAGAATAAATAGGTTAAAATATTCAATACTTTTTAACTTTACCCTTAAAAAATAAAGATATTTTTGTAACTTTACCATATTTTTTCTTGGTTTCTTTCCCTTTCCACTCAAAATTGGATAGAAATGAATCAGCATCATGTTTCCATGGATTTTTGCCGATATCTCTTCTTCCCCTTTAAATTTTAAGAACCGAAACACAAAGCTTATGCTGATTTCTTTCCTCTTTTGCAGATTTTAGCATTATCAAACACAGCGTAAACCATGTATTCTCTAAAATCTGAAGGTCTTAAATTATCCTATTGAACCTATATATATACATATATATATTGACGTTTAAAATATTATTACCATTTTTCTAAACATACATTATCTTATTCAATTCAAAGTCATTATTGCTTTCAAATGCAAATAATAGATATTTTACTTATAATGAATTTCAATTAAAGCAACACGAATTAATAAAAACAAATAGGCGATGCACACAGTGCGTATGCAAATAAAACAACGCAACATATATAAGTTAAATAAATATATTGTTTTGACAGGTTGGAAGATAACAACCTTAATTAGTCCTAGAAATTAGAAATTAATTGAAAATTATAATTATAATTGTATTTTTCACAAGTAACTTATCCATGTTGGGTAGTTGCCATACAGTTACAATATCAAAAATATTTACACTAAAAGTATTTACACTAAAAGCACATGTTGGATCGGTATATATAAAGATACTTAGGCTAAAAAAAGAAAAGACTTTGTCTATTCAACCCTTATTTAATTTCATTCAAACCCTATTTAATTTCATGATTTTAGAGATACCAAAAATATTTTATGCTCATATGCTAAAAAAGAAAAAGACTATATCTATTTAATCCATATTTAACTTTATGCAAATCCTATTTAATTTCATGATTTTAAGGATACTAAAAATATTTTATGCACATATGCTAAAAACATTATACTAAAAATATTTACACTAAAGACATCAAAACAGACGCTGTTGCTTTAATAGTATATATATGTAAAGCCGACTTGGTTAGATTTTTTTTGTGAAATTTAACTTTTATTTGCTATATTGTACATAGAAAGTACAAGATGATCTACATAACATTAAAAATTTATATGATACTTCATATTCATAGCTTTTACTATAAATAATGTAGGTTATAAAGTGGCTATAAACTTATACCCTGTGCCCCATTGGTTAATGGAGATTCTTAAAATTTGAACTGAAAAGCAACCTATTCCGTGATAATAATACCTACTTCAGAATTTACCTGATTGTGGTTTAGATGTTCAACCAGATCTATAATATCAAGATATAAAAGTTTTTTATGTTTCTGTATGATCAACATAATAAATCCTTGAAAACGTATTATAAAAAGGCAAGATTATAAAAATCTCTCCAAAATTTTAACTTCATTGTATATAGACCACCTAAACTTTCAAAAGTCCATTTGACTCATCAATTTTTTTTTTTCTTTTTGGTTGGTACTTTTTATATTCACTCAAATGGATGTGATTACCGAGAAAAAAAAATACCAAGAAAATGAAGATACGAGTACATATATACCACTCTTTCAAAAATTAAATACCCAGAATCCTTGTAAAGTTGAATTTATTTACTCTTTCTTTTGTTCATTTTTACAAAAAAAAAAAAAAAAAAAAAAAAAACTCTTTTTCCACTATATAAAAAAAATTAATCTTTTCTCTTAAAAGTACATGAAATTTTACAATTTAATTTATATAGCCTAAGTATGAATTTATTATAATATGAACTAATAGTGGATAAGATACAAATAGGCTTGTCTCCAAACACTAGACTTTAACATATACAAATAAAATATGAGATACTGAATAAATATAGATTTTAATTTTGTCTTAACTTTAATAATTTGATGGAGTAAACTACATTAGGAGAGATATCAACACTTGAGAGTAAGTACATATAAGATTTTGCATTTTAAATGGTTAAAAAGAAAAATCAATGTTTTGTAAAGGCATAAAGTAAATTACACTCAAATATATCAATATTTAAAGGTAAATTCATTAAATGTATCAATATTTCGAATGGTGAAAAAAATGAATCAACATTATATGAAGTGAATAAAAGGAGGTATTAACGATTTGCAAGATTCATTTAAAATATCAACATATGAATAGTTATTTCATTAAATTTTCTTTAACTCTTCTCAACGGATACCTGATCGAGCTCATTTTGTGAAATGTTAATTTCTCTTTCTAACCACTTGAAATATTTTTACCTTAAATGAATTTACTTTTAAATGTTGATACTTTATGGTGTAGTTTACTATATGGTGGGTTTGCTACAGCTGGCTGATCGCATGTGATAGGCGTGTCGATCAACCTAAGAAAAATTATGAACTGATGACATGTGTAAGATGTCGCAGAGAGAGGTGTAGGAGGAGGAATAGACAAACTCGGTTTCTCGAGTATGCAAGTGTGATAGAAGATCAAATCAAGTAGACTCGATCGTTCTTGACTCATTCTTGGTAGAGTATGTGCTTCGATCTTTCTTGAAAATGTTTCAAAAGAACATCTGCATTGCTCTTAATCTTAGCAATCTGTAGAAATGACCCCTAAAATGAGGGGAGAAACATCTTATTTATAGATGGTGAAGATCGATATTAGCCATTGGATAGCACTCAATGAATGGTTGAGATTAAGTGTTGATAATAACCATTAGATCCTTTTATAATGATTTGATGGCTGACATCAAAGCTTTTTTTTTTCTTATAATAGTGGGTTGTGCTGGAAATGGGCCTAATTGTTTTATTATTTTAAAAAAGCCCATTTTAAATATAAAAAGAATAAAGGCCTACTTTAGTCTACAAAAGCCCTATTTTATTTAAACAAAGCCCAAATTAACCCAAAAAAATATTTTTAGTCTACTTTTCATGCACGAGAGTACCAAATTAAGTCAAGAGCAATATAAACCAGTCCAACGATCCCTGTTCGAGCCTACCAAGCAAATCTCCCTACGATATCCTTATTAGATCCAATCTTCTAAACCCTATCACTAACCCAGAAGACTAGCTCATGACATTAAATTGGTCTAAAGCCCAATTACCAAAATAATCATCTATAATTATCAAAATTGATAACATAAAGGAAGTGTTCTTTTTTAATTATAAAACCACATTAAGGTCAAAGTTTAAGAAATGTTAAAATTCACTTTGATAAGTTTTTTTTTTTTTTCCTGCCATTATGATGAGAAGGAGATAGCATATCTTATTTGAGAGACTAGTAATAATACGACTAATTATTAATTCATTGACATTTGATAAGTGTGTGTATATATATATATATATATATATATATACACTAAGGTCATTATTAGCTTAATTTGAATGTTTAAAAAGTTTTGAGGAGTTATTTACTATAGGGCTATGCAATAAAATAAATCAAACCACAAATTGAATTGCATCAAAATTTAGTTCTTTATTCGAAATAATTCAATTCACAATTGATTCAATGAGATAGAAACAAAAAAAAAAAAAAAGAGATTCACATTTTACATATTTTATAAAAAAAATTCAAACATATTATTTTTTGTCTTTTGATTATTTTATTGAAAATTAATTATTTTAAAATTTCTTTATTTATATATGTATTAGTCATAGAGCCAAATTATAATGGTTAGATTATGTATCGATTGTCGTGATGTATCTACAAAATATACTTTTTAAATTTTAACCACTAATGATCTAAACATTGTGTTTTTTTTTTTTTTTTTTTGTCTTACTAATGAGTGTATTTGAACTTATATTGGGATAGTATATTTATATTCTTATTTCATCAAGTTCAGTGCAACATTATAATTTAGTAAAATTATAATTTTATCATGGATGTCATCTCTACTATCCTATAAGTTTTATATTTTTATTTAAATAATTAATTAATTTTAAATATTTATTTTTATATGTATATTGCTAAAATATATATAATTGAAGTTTTTCAATATAGTTTATTTTATTTGAAGAATAAAAAATTGCTCGAACCATACCAATCAATTTTTTTGGGCTTAAAATAATTACAATCTGAATCGTAAATTGAACCGTAATATATGAATTGGTTTTATTTGGAGGATGAACGGAGTGAATCATACTGTCTACACCTATAATTTATAATATTTGGAAGTTGAAGGTATATCTCTATCAAAATTAAAATTTATGGGATTTTACATTTTTCGCAAAAGTAAACAAAAGAGGTAGAGTAGTTGCTGTGAGCCAGTTGGTTTTGGATAATTTTATAAAAATCCAAGTCCACTTTTATTGGTAAATATTAACTACTATATAAAAAGGAAAAATATGTATATTTAAACGAACCCAGAAATGGCCTACTATTTACAGTTCTTTACATAGCCATAAAATGGATGTCACGTTAGTGAGTAATTATTTTAAGATGATGAAGAAATATATATGAGCTTGTAATTTGCAGCTTCTCGTACTCTATTACACATATATGCTATATAACTATATGTAATTACAGTGTTGAAAAGAACAAGAAGTTTTCTTTTTACATAATATATATATATATATATCATAAAACCTCTTACCGTTGATATATAAACAATATAGATCGAGAACTACAAGTACTTCTGAAAGTGTGCGAGTGAATCCCTGATAATTGTCCCGTACAGCAGACCTGTACACAGGTTACTCAAGGCCTGATTTTAGATTACCATTGATGCCAATCTCTCTAACTCGTTAGAAACTTTGTCATCAAAGTATAATCGAAAAAACAACCTTATGTTTATAAATTAAAGGGATCACTTAATAACAATATCAACCGAACGTTTTATAAGAACATATTTTTAGATCCTGTCATACTATTTTGTTTTCCGATAAAATAATAAGGCATACTCAAATTGAAAAATATCTAAAAGTAGAAAATAAAATGATCATGCAAAAGTCTCAACGTACTTCTTATTTAAGATTTAAAATGCAGTAAAAAAAAAGAGAAAAATCAAAAGCAAAATGCTAGCATAGCAAATCTAAGTGATGAATTTTATGGCCAAAAAACAAAAATTTAAGCAATGAATTCAAAATTTTGGAGAAATTATTGGGATAAAAGAAAAAATTGTTTTCTTTTGAAAAAAAAAATATAAACATAAAAAAATAAAAATAAAAATATTCTCTAAAGTTTGGCACAAATTGCATCTTTAAACACGACACTTATGAACTTTGGGCATGGAAAATGTATGGGGCATGAAGAGGATTTCATTTCTTTAACACATTTGTAAAATTTTAAGCACAATTTCGAGTGCTGTATTTATATAATTTTCTTTTTAAATTATGATTTATCATATTACAACTCCGTTCCCCTTTACCCGGAATTCTTCATGACATGATGCCTGGATAGCCAAAAAACTGTTACAGCACGCGGACATGTTACTTCACACATCAGGGATTGATGAGAAAAATTGTCGTGGAACTACCCCTTGTAGCAACCTCAAAAATTTTGAGTTGAATATGGTCACTCTATACTTTGTAGCCAACCAGGTTTTGTAATGACAGTAACCATTGGACAGACACACCTAGAATAGACGACCCAGTAGTCAATAAAATTACCAAATTAATATGCCTGATTGAAACACGTCATGGAGAGAGGACTCAAATAATTCTACCATGTGAACATGGTTTGAATATGATGCAGATGCGTTTTCTTTCCGGACAAAGCAAAGAAAGCAACGTCAAATCCGTTTCTACCCCTTTTTCGTGAAAGGAAGGACCTATTTTTATACCAGATGTTGGAAATAGGTTCATTGCATGCTACCAGGACTAGATGGCCTTTATTGAATAGAACTCCCAGTAAGATGTTGGACACAAGGAAAACCTAATTATTTATCTAACTTTATAGCTAAAAATCTGTACATTTATACCCTATTTTAGGAATATAATTTTTAAAATATTATATTTCGTATAAATATTTTAAATGTAGGTTTTATAGTCGCATTTATAAAATGACACTTTGATTTGATGAAGAAGTTGCATTCAGAGCATGGGCGTTTAATGCAATTTATTTGACTTGCACTAAAGGTGCATTCTCCAAATTCGACTTCTCTCGAAGGTACGTTTGGTGATTATGCCTTCTTTCGCTATATAAAATTTAGGGTTATTTTCACAAATTGTCACACCCTAAACAAGATCTAAGCATGTCTAATTGTCATGTATAATATTTAAGCATTATATACATGGGCTAACTGAAAAGAACTTGTTTATATCGAACAATTACTACCGGCTTTTAAATTTGAAAACCCTTTAATTAGATTTTGGAGAGAAATGGATTTAGTGGTAGTCAAAGATATTTCTCAAAACATTTCTTTTTCTACTCTCACGAGCAAATCAACTCTCTCATAAACAAAACCGCACCATCAAGCATCTCATCATGATATCTATTCATAATGACAAAACAAAGCTTTAAAGCTTAAACTACAAACATGGGTTCCCCAACCAAATCCTTAAAGAATAACTATAAATCCTTAGATTTAATGCTAAGTTTATGCTTAAACCCTAGAATTAAAGGTCAACCAGAAACCCTAATAGTCAACAAAGTTATATCAAACCCTAGTGTTTAGATCCACAATCCTGTACTCTTAACCCTAGAACAATAAAATCAAGATAATCGTAGATTATAGTTCGTGATAATATAAAAAAGCCTAAAAAGATCAGATTTATTAAAATTTAGTCATTTCGAACCCAAATGAAATCAATTCTCGAAGAACTGTCATAGGGCTCGGGATAGTAAAAATATTCCGATGATACTATTAGACTCATAATAATATAAGGATTTTAAAAATATCAGTTTTATAATTTTTT
>JAMXBD010002571.1:0-182936 GCA_024138025.1 Combretum micranthum
GTGATTGAGAGAATTTCGATCCAATTTAAAGAGTGTTAGGATCATAGGGAAGTTTTTGATTGATTAGAGTGTTTGAAATTGCTCGTATTTTGCAATTTTTTGTTCTGAAAGTTTTTGGGAATTTTTTTACTGCTGCACCGCCGTCAGATCATCACGAACCACCCACTCGGTCGATCTGGGCGCAAACCACCACCTCTACGAGATCCACCACTGCAAGACCGTCGGGCGAGATAAGAATTTGGAGGTCGCACACCACAGCCGCCGGATCCGTCTCGAAAAGGATGCCATCATCTCTTCCCGACTGAGAGGATCCGATCCGAGATCCGACCGACTCCAACCCGGATCCAAGTCCGCTCCACATATCTGACGGTCCGCTTCAATCTTAGATCTAACGGTTGGATCAATCGCTAGGATCAACGTCCCAGATTCAGTCAATTGATCGGACGTTCCTGATTCAATCAACGCGATCAACGATCCAGATTTCATCTGAGTTAATCCAATGGTCAGGTTAGTCCGTAATTATTTATTTTATAAATATTGTTTTTTAATTACAAAAAATTATAAAAAATTTATTAAAAAATCTAGAAAAATCCCAAAAATCCAGAAAAATTTCTAAAAATCAGAAAAAAAAAATATTTTATTTATTTTTTTAGCAAATTTGATATTTTTTGATTTTTTTTTAAAATATGCTAATATACATGCATGTTTTGATATTTTTGAAATTTTTTTATATGAATGATGTTAATATGTATATGTGTGTTTAGATATAAAAAAATGCATTAATGTGTATATGTGTGTCTTGATATCTATTGAATAATTTCATGAATAGGTTATATGTGTATGCTTGTTTTGATTAAAAAAAAATATTGTTTTCAAAATTAATAAAAGACTTAGAAAATCCTATTTTATAAATAATAAAAGTGATTAGATCTTAGGAATCAGAATTAAAGAGTTTTTTTTTAGATAAATTCAAAATTTATAAAAACTTAAAGTGGAAAAAGTTCTTAAAAAATCAAAATTAATCAACAAATTTAAAGTTCTTTATAAAAAGAGAACTACGTTTGTCTGATCTCGATTAGCGAGTACGTAGGCACCTTCGGGGCGACATTAAAAAATAAAATTATTTATTTATTTATTTTGTTTATTATTTAGTTAATTAGATATTATAAGTTTAAATACTATTAGTTTGTTATTTTTTAAAAATTTAAATATGGTAAAATGGATTTGATATATTATTTCTTATTAATTAATTTTTCTTTATAAATATTTAACTTTTGCGATTATTTCTGGATGTAATTATAAGTTTTTTTATATATATTAATTTTGAATGTTTTGCTTTTTTCTGTAAATATTATATGTTTTCTAAAAATTAAATAGAAAATTATTAAAAATGATTTCTGACTTATAAATATTGTTATTATTTTTTATTTTTTTTGCAAGTTTTTAGAAAAGGATAAATTCTAAATTTTAAACTTAAAGTGGTAACCGCTTAGGTTTTAATAGGTTAGCCCCCGACTCAGATATCTGGTATTTTTTTAAAGTTTGGTTTTAAAATCAAATTTTCCGCAGACTAGTAGCTAAGTTAGGATTAACCGACCCATTAATCCTAACTTTTCATTTTTTTTCCGATTTTTATCGGTTGGCGACTCCAAAATATTTTCAAAATTAAATTTCTTTTAATCCCTAGTCGAGGATTTCATGTTAAATGGGTTAGGGTTTAATGTGAATCGGGTTAAAAGAAATGAACCGGATGATTTTCAAAATTCAGGCTCGACAGCTTGGCGACTCCACTGGGGACTGCTTTTTTTTTAAAAAAAAAGAGGGCTAGCCACTTAAGTTTAAAATTTAAAATTTATCCTTTATTTTTGTATATTGTGTAATTATCTGTTGTATGTGTTCTTGTATATATGTCTGTAACTTAGATTTTAAATTAGTTCATTTCATTCGCATATGCATTTGCATTCATGCACACAATGTGTGCTAGATACGGTCGAACCCAGGCCGTCTTAAGAGCCTAAGCGAGGAGTTCGAAGTAAGGTCCGGGGGCTGTGGTTTCCACCCTCTAGATCAAGAAAAGACTCCCACTCCGGTTTAGCCTTATGATTTGCTAGACCGGGGAACCTATAGAACCTTACCAAGTCATGCATTCATGGGATTTGACCAAATTTTTTTCAAAAAATGGAGTTGTAAATTTTAAAAAAAAATTAATTTAGGATTTGTCTCCTAATAGGGTCTTTATAAATCCTCAGGAAATGATTTCCTCGAGTTCGGACAGTAGCAATAGCCTATGGGCTCGTCTCATCAAGGAACCCCGAGTAGAGACTTTCAAGGATCCAATGCTGTTACTGGACCGATGGTTGGTCAGTTTTGACCCCGATCAACAATCATTCATTAAGGATAGGTTGGGCCCGATCCTCAATTTACCTAAGGTCCAAGTTCCATTTACCATGTTTCGAGCCCTTGTTATCTCTGGGAACCCAATGAGTGGCATTCCGTCTAGGTCAACATGTGCTAAGTCCTACCATTGAAGAATATGCTAGGTTGCTTCAAGCCCCACCCACTTCCGAGGGGATCTATGTACCAAGCCTTACTCATAGTCCGATCCGCATCATTTCAGAATTTTTGGGATTAAAAAGAGAAGCAGTAATTGAAGCCATGAAGGGTTGCAATGAATTCTCCATCCGATTAACTACCTTGATGGATTGGTTTGGAAACTTGATAATTACATAAGCAACCGAATTCCTTTGGTATCAGTTGTGACCTGGATGAAAACAGAGTTAATGCTTTCATAGTGGCTGCTTTTGCTACCATACTCTTTCCACATGGGAACCTGTTCATTCACTTCCGAGTCATCGAGCTTGTAGCACAAATTTAACTGGCAAGTCATATGTTCCCGCCCTCTAGCAGAACAAATAGAAGTTTGAATCACATCAAGTCTAAGGGCAGGGGCAGTTTCAAGGCAAGCATGCATCTGTTGATGGTTTGGTTTGCTAGTCACACCAAGTACTACGGAAAAGATCTAGCTAATGGGTCCCTTATCCGCCCGAGTTATGATCTCATCCAGTCTTTTGCTGAACGGGTCCATATGGAAGACAATGAGCCTTTCTGGTCTATACTTGCAATATTTGAAGACATGGACCTGAAGACTTTATGTGGCAAGCCCGTTGGTTTAAGTGTCCCGTTGCTATCTTAGGTTGCAAGAAGTACCTAACTGTGCCTCTGATTGGAATCACTGGCTGTACGGGCTATTACCCCTCAAGTGTTATCAGGCAATATGGCATGCTACAAGACATTACTGTCAAGCCGAGTTGGGACGAGTTATTCTCGACTATATGGATCCAACCCTGACCAGATAGCAAAGCAGTCCAAGGTAAACCAAATAAAAGCCATCTGGGATGATAGAGAAATCAAGCCAGTTTTCGAAGTCGAGCCAGAAAATAAAGTGACTCGGGATTATAGAGCAACCAGGTGGTACATAGCCAGTCAAATGAAGAAGAATAAGGACATCCATATGAAGCTCCTAACATTCTTGAACCAGCACCACCTGAACCTGATCCTGAAATGATTGCTTACATGGAAATGGTTTCAGCTCGGCTTGAAGTCTGTCATCGGGATTACCTGCAAAGAGATCGAGAGATGACTGACCGCTTGGAAAAAGCTCACAACAGGATTGCACTGTTAGAGGATGAATTGAAGAAAGCTCGAAAAAGGACTCAACTACTTGAGGATCAAATCATCTGCCCTGCCAAGACAGAAGACTAGTTTAGAAGTCCTGAGTTTAGTTTTAGGAATCGAGATTCTTGAACTTTTAGTATAGTAATTTAACTTTGTATGAAAGATTGTTTTTTGAATTATTACAACTCCAATAAATGTGTTTATCAAAATTTGATGGTCATTATCCCCATTTGCATTCATATTTGCATCCTTGTGTTTGTATGTTAGTATTCTTATTTCTACTTCTTACGGTCCAGTTACGAATCAAGTCTAGCGAATCCAAAATCCTGAAAGATAGCTCCCAAACCAGTTAGAAGTCCCATTTATACTAGATCACGAGCAAAGATGGCTAGTACCGGGAACACTACCCCAGATCAGACCACTGAACAGAGACTCAATGCCATGGAACAAACCCTGCTTAGAATTACCGAACAGATGCAGACCTTGACTCAGAATGTTACTCAGTCCAAGACCCCTATAGTCTGAAGAATCTTCCGGGGAACAGAAGGGAAAAGAAATCATGGAACAACCAGTCAACGTTGATGATTCCCACACTGAGTTCAATATGACCGAACTAAAGAAAGAACTTGAAGCCCAAGCTAGGGATATGGAGAAGAAATTGTTTGAAAAGATGAAGGCATTTGACGGCTTTGATCAGACTGCGATTTTAAGCCTGCCACAATTTGAGGAAGGTGCTTTTCCTGAAAAATTCAAGGCACCTGAGTTCGAAAAATATGATGGAACTGGCTGTCCTAACATGCACACAAGATTATATGTACGACGTATGGGGCAGTATGCCAAATTTGATAAACTGATGGTACAGACCTTTCAAGATAGCCTTACTGGTCCAGCATTAGCCTGGTATGCCCAATTGGACTCACAAGAAATTGATACCTGGGATAAATTAGCCAGGGCATTTTTCAACCAATACAAGTTCAACATCGAAATGGCACCCTCGGTCTGGGATTTGAGTACTATGAAGAAGAAGAAAGACGAAGCTTTCAAGGAATATGCTCAGCGATGGAGAGCTTTAGCTGCAAGAATCACCAATCCGATGCCGAAAAGGATCTCACTTTTACTTTCATCAACACACTAGAAGAGCCATTCTTTTCTCATCTCATAGGGCATGCGTCAGCAAGTTTTTCAGAAGTGGTAGTAGCCGGATGCAGGATTGAGAATGCTATCTCAGCCGGAAAGCTGCAAGTAGAAAAGAAGTATACAGCACCTAAAAATGTCTCGTACAAAGGAAAGGATTCGACTGTCGGTATGGTCAATATCTCAAGTCCAGCAAACCCTACTAAATCCATAGTTCTGCCGACCAATCAAGGTCAAAATCAACAAAGGGTTGTTTCGAATCAACAATCAAGGCCCAACCGACGCAATTTTACTCCAATACCGGTTCCGCTCAGCCAAGTATGGGCTAAATTGAGAGCCGATAATCTGATTGGCTTTGAAGTACCCAAGATGATTATAAGCCCAGAACTACAACCCTGATTTAAAATGTGAATATCACATGGGGCAAATCGGGCACTCCACTGATTATTGTTGGAGACTCAAACATAAGATTCAAGATCTTATTGATGCAAAGACCATCCAATTAGACTTTGTGGAGCCTCCAAATGTTTCTACTAATCCATTGCCAAATCATGGGTCGGTTATTAATATGATCACTGCCGAAGCGCCGACCCAGAAGTCAACTTGGATGAATTGCCTATCACCATAGAACAAGTGGCATGGAATCTCCGCCAAATGGGGCATTTGCCCTATATCAATCTGAGAGATCGCACCAAAACCAGACCAGCCATTTACAATTTGTTGCAAAATGGAATCATAAGAAAAGAAGATATCATGGAAATGCTGGTCCCAAAGCCAAGAAAGTCAAGCACACAGGCAGAATTGTGGGCAAGATACCAAGCTGGAGACCCAACTGTCGGAACTCTAGGAGATGATGGAAAGTACCAATATCTGGTTGACTATTGGTTTGAACCACGCGTATATGCTGATGCTCCTGCCACTGGATGGGGATCAGAGTCTGAAGATGAAGAAAAGCCTATGAAAGAAAGAAGAAAAATTTGTTGGCATGATCACATGTGAACCGAAGTTAATCAAATTTGAGATGAACAACAGTAAAGAAGAGGCAACTGTCTCGAAGCCTAGAAGTTATACTTTCAAATCCCAATTGCTGTAAAAGATTACAAAGCTGCCCCATTTGATTACCAGACAGTTAATCACGCATTGTCTATGATTGGGGGCTTACCCGTTCGGGAAGACTTTATGAACCAACTGCAAAGAAGGTGACCATGGATTCATCGCCGCCGAATGATGAAGAAAAGAAGGAAGATGAGAAAGCAATATTGGCTAAACTCATGAAGGCAAGTGAATTCAAAGTAGTTGAACAACTAGCCAAGACGCCAGCCCAAATATCACTCATGGGTTTGTTAATTAGCTCTGATATTCACCGTGAGGCCTTGTTCAAAGTTCTCAAAGAAGTAAAAGTTCCAGAGGATGTGACAGAAAAAACCTTGGAACATATCAGTTCTGTCTTTGCAAATGAGCAAATTAGCTTCTCATCCGAAGAATTAGGAGAAGAAGGTGGCCAACATAATAAGCTCTTTTTATTGTTGTCAAAAGCAATGGTAAGGTCGTCTCCCGAGTGCTTATTGACAATGGATCTTCTCTGAATGTATGCCCCCTGGCTACTCTGAATTTGTTGGAAGTAGACCCGTCAAATATCAAGCCAAGTCCTACTGTAGTACGAGCATTTGATGGATCAAAGAAGGAAATAATTGGAGAAGTGGAATTAGAGGTCACTATTGGGCCTCAAATTTTCCTAATTCCTTTTCAAGTGATAGATATCCCAAGAACATTTAATTTGTTGCTTGGAAGGCCATGGATTCATGCAGCAGGAGCAATACCCTCAAGCTTGGTTAAATTTGTAGCAAATAGCCAACTTGTTACCTTTATGGGAGAACAAGATTATGCCATCTATCAAGAAACGGCTATTCCATACATTGGAAAAGGAGAAGAAGAAGACTTTGGGCTCCAAATATTTAAAGAAGTTTGTGTAATAAATGAAGAAAAAGAAGCTCAGATAGGAACTTTTGGCCTAGGATATTCTCCTACTCAAACAGAGGTAGCAGAGATGAAGAATAAGATGAGAACAAGGAAGCTTAATAAAGAGTATGATCCAGACATCGAAATCCCCACATCAGAAGCTCCTTTCCAAAGCCTCATCATGTCCAGAAGACAGATGACTCCAAGGAAGATGATCCACCCAAGAAGATAGCTTTGAAGAATTGGTTTTCCATACCTTGTGCTAGTTTTAATTTTCTTAAGTAAGGACCGATATTAGATTGTTTTGTATTTTTCTGCTTTATGTGTTGCTCAAATAAGTGTACTTAAACACCATTTCAAATTTAATAAACTTCTTTTATGTTTTTCCATATTCTTATTCTTCCCCATTCATATTCTACCAGATGACTTTTGTGATGAGGTTCCGGGATATCTCGCGTCTGTAAATACTGAAAATATCGATATCACCTCCAACCCTACTGGGTTAGTCGTTGAAGATGATATCGATTATCAATTGAAAACACAAGAAAATTGGCAAAACTTTGACCAAGAAAGGATTGAAACCCCTGAACCCACTAAATTGGTTAATTTGGGAACAAGTGAAGATCCTAGGAATTTGAGAATTGGGGGTAAATTGCCAGAAGACACAACACAGGGTTTGATTAAGCTACTAGCAGAGTATTTGGATGTTTTTGCATGGTCATATAGTGATATGCCCGGTTTAGATCCGTCAATTGTGGTCCATAAATTGCCAACCAAAGAAGGCATTAAGCCTAAGAAGCAAAAACTAAGGCGATTTAGACCCGATTTGCTACTTAAAATTAAAGATGAGGTCAAGAAGTTACTCGAAGTTGGATTCATTGAAGTTTCGGATTACTCAGATTGGGTATCAAAATAGTACCAGTACTTAAGAAAAATGGGAAACTTAGAATCTGTGTGGACTTTAGAGACTTGAATCAAGCGACCCCAAAAGATAATTTCCCGTTGCCACATATTGATGTCTTGGTAGACAATACAGCTGGAAACCATCTATTCTCATTTATGGATGGATTTTCGGGATACAATCAAATATTGATGGCCGAAGAGGACAAGTCAAAACCACATTTGTCACAGCCTGGGGAACTTTTTGCTATAAGGTCATGCCATTTGGTCTCAAGAATGCCGGAGCAACTTATCAGCGAGCAATGCAGACCATATTGCATGACATGATGCATAGAGAGGTGGAAGTATATGTTGATGACATGATTGCCAAATCAAAAGAAGGAGAAGATCATGTAGAAGTATTAAGGAAACTTTTTGAAAGATTGAGAAAGTTTCAATTAAAATTAAACCCAGAAAAGTGCATTTTTGGAGTAACTTCTGGGAAACTATTGGGATTTGTGATCAGTCAAAGAGGAATAGAAATTGATCCTGATAAGGTCAAAGCAATTCAGGAATTACCTCCCCCAACAACATTGAAAGAAATTAGAGGTCTTTTGGGGAGACTAAATTACATTGCTCGATTCATTTCCCAGTTGACGGATAAATGTCAACCACTGTTTAAATTATTGAGAAAAAATGCCCAAATTGAATGGAATGAAGAATGTGAAGAAGCCTTTAACCGAATTAAGCAGTATCTGACAAATCCCCCGATTTTGATCACTCCAGTACCCGAAAAGCCTTTGTTCTTATACTTGACAATTTTTTCGGAATCCATGGGTTGTGTACTCGGGCAAAAAGATGAAATGGAAAAGAAAGAGCTATTTATTACTTGAGCAAAAAATTCTCAAATGGAGAGCAAAAGTATTCAGAGATAGAAAGAACTTGCTGTGCATTAGTATGGACTATGCATAGACTCAGGCAATACACGCTTTTACTCAATCGAGTTAATTACAAAGCATGATCCTTGAGGTATCTGGCAAATAAGCCCGCCTTGGTCGGTCGAATTTCAAAATGGCAAATGTTACTGTCTGAGTTTGATATTACCTATGTTAACAAAATTCAATTAAAGGACAAGCCTTGGCTGATCAACTCGCTGAAAGCCCGGTTGATGAGGAATTAAAAGAACAAGATCAATTCCCCGATGAAGGGATTCGGGTAACACAAACGGAAGATGAAAGAATGCCTAATTGGAAATGTATTTTGACGGAGCAGCTAATGTGTATGGATGTGGAATAGGGGCAGTCCTAATTTCACCTGAAGGAAACCAATACCCAGCGGCCAGATTAATGTTCCCTTATACGAATAATATAGCAGAATATGAAGCATGCATTTTGGGTTTAGAGATGGCAATCCAAATGGAAATTCAAGAGCTCGAAGTTTTTGGAGATTCATCACTTATTATTTTTCAAACTCGAGGAGATTTTAAAACAAAGGATCCCAAGTTGATTCCTTATCATAATCACTTGGCAGAATTGATAGAAGATTCAGGGAAATCTCCTTTGTATATGTGCCAAGAACTCAAAATCAGTTTGCTGATGCTCTGGCTACTTTGGCCTCATTAATTCAGTTTACTGAAGGAGCAAGAATCCAACCTTTGCAAGTCCGGGTGAGAAGTGAACCCGCATTCTGCGCCATGATTGAATCAGATGAACCCTGGTTCCAAGATATTAAAGTTCTTTTGCAAACGGGTAATTATCCTGAAGGTGCTACCAAGAAAGATCAGAAGTCACTGAGGCGTTTGGCCAGTCATTTTTTGCTAAGTGGAAATACGTTATACAGAAGATTTGACACGACTTTGTTAAGATGTGTAGATGAAAAAGAGGCCCAGAAGCTCATGGAAGAAGTTCACGAAGGAATTTGTGGTCCTCATATGAGTGGTTACATGTTAGCCAAAAAGATTATGAGATTAGGATACTTTTGGTTAACTATGGAATCAGACTGTATCAAACATGTGAGATCTTGTCATTTATGCCAGATCTATGCAAACAAGATAAGTGCCCCTCCAAAAGAATTACAGTTAATGTCAACCCCATGGCCTTTCTCAACATGGGGGATAGATGTTATTGGGCCAATTTCACCTAAAGCTTCAAACGGTCATCGGTTCATATTGGTTGCAATCGATTACTTCACTAAATGGGTAGAAGCCGCTTCTTATGCAAGTGTAACAAAGTCCGTGGTTGTGCGGTTTATCAAAAGAGACATCATCACTCGATATGGAACTCCAGAAAGTATCATCACTGATAATGGTACGAATTTGAACAACAAAGAAGTAACAAATTTGTGTCAGCAATTCAAGATCAAGCATCGGAATTCTACTCCGTATCGGCCACAGATGAATGGGGCAGTTGAAGCCGCCAATAAGAACATCAAGAGAATTATTGAGAAGATGACCATTGTCTATAAAGATTGGCATGAAATGTTACCGCTCGCATTAATGGCGTATCGAACGTCTGTAAGAACATCAACCGGGGCAACACCTATTCCTTGGTATACGGAACTGAAGCTGTTTTACCTGTAGAAGTTGAGATTCCATCACTTCGTATATTAGTTGAAACCAAACTCGATGAAGCTGAGTGGATAAAACAAAGATTTGAACAGTTGAATCTGTTAGATGAAAAGAGGCTGACTGCAATGTGTCACGGCCAGTTATACAGCAAAGAATGGCTAAGCATTCAACAAGAAGGTCAAGCCAAGAAGCTTCCAAGAAGGTGACTTAGTTTTGAGAAAGATGCTGCCAAATGTACAAGACTCCAGAGGAAAGTTCACACCAAACTATGAAGGACCGTATGTAGTTAGAAAAGTATTGTCGGGAGGAGCATTGATTCTTTCCCAAATGGATGGACCTGATTTAAAGGATCCTGTAAACTCAGATGCTGTAAAGATGTATTATGAATGATCAATAAAATTTGTCATTTTCTGTGTTCAGTTGATTTCATTTTTAGTTTTTACAAGCAAAGTTGATATCCCAAAAACTTTGAACTCAGGTCAAATCTCAACCCGTTAATTAAATCATTCAAACAAATTTCCAAAAATTCTCAAATCAGACCAAATCTCATCCCATTCATCACCAAATCCAAAATTCTCAAACCAGATCAAATCTCAACCTGTCACTTAAACAAATTCCCAAACCCAATAAAACTGTTAGAAAGTAATTTGAGCATCCCATATGGCTTTAAAATGCATATATGCAATTTTATCTGGTGATTGTATTGCACAAGATAACTAGTTTTTGAACACGGTTATGTGAACAACGGAAAAGCCCTAAACACATTAACCGAAAAGACCAAGATTCTTCAAATGGATCAAGAAGTTTAGAGTCCCCGATGGATCAAGAAAGATCAAGTTTTCCCAAATGAATCAATAAGTCAAGTTTCTGAGAAAATCAAGATTCCCCCAAATAGATCAAAGATCAAGTTTCCTCAATGGATCAAGAAGATATTTCCTCAAGTGGATCAAAAGATCAAGTTTCCTAAGTGGATCAAGAAGATCAAGTTTCCTCAAGTAGATCAAAAAGATCAAGTTTCCTCAATGGATCAGAAGTAAGTTTCCAAGAAAATCAAGAATCCCAAGTGGATCAGAAGATCAAGTTTCCCGAAGATCAAGTTTCCCAAATGGATCAAGAAACCAAATCTTTAAGGGTTCAAAAATCCCCTAGTAAACCAAAGCCCATAGGTCCGACAAATGACCAAACCAAAGCCCATAGGTCTTGCAAATGACCAAACCAAAGCCCATAGGTCTGGAAAATGACCAAACTAGGCCGACAGATGACCTAGCAGTTTTCTAAATCTAGACCCGACAGACGGTCTATCAGTTTTTTAGTCTAGGCCCGACAGACGGCCTATCATTTTTCTAAATCTAGGCCAGACAGATGGTTTATCAGTTTTCTAAGCCTAGGCCCGACAGTTGACTAGTAAATCTCAAAGTCTAAACTTAACAGATGGTTTAGCACGATGTCCAATATAGAATCCATCCTTTCAGGATAAAAAATCTCTTTGTTGGGAGGAGAAGCTAAGAAAAAATTGGTTATCTTTTTGTCTTTGTGGCAAAAGTTTTGTTCAAACTTTACCACAAAGAGGGGCAGCTGTAGACACCCAATTTTTGCCCAATTAAAAAATAGGCTTAAGTTTACAATAAATTAATGTCATGTTGAGTTCATAATAATAATAATAATAAATTAATAATAATAATAATAATAATAATAATAGAAAAGAGAGAATATAGAAAATAGAAAAAAAAATAGAGGAATAAAATAGTATAATAAAATAATTAAATGAATAATAGTTATGTAAATAAAATATATGTAGGAAAGAATTAATAAAAAATATAAAATTATTTGAGCTCGATATAACATATAGCCTTAAATATTAGTGGTTTAGCTACATGATCAAGGCACAGGCCAACGGCTTAACGGTTCAAACTATGGATACAGGAGCAAGGCGACCCGAGTTCGATCCTAGCCCAAGGCAGATTTTGCCTCCTTTTTTGTTCACTTTTTTTTCCCAAAAGACACATCGGTCATCCACTTTGAGACACCATTTGATCAATGAATCTTTGTGTTTTTCGAAATTAAGTGTTCAGACAAAAACTAGGCATGGGATACATCACATCTGTACATAATTCATGTATTTTTTCATTCCAAAAGGCATCTTAATTAAGGCATAAAAATTGGGAAAAAAATTCGAATGAGTATGTTTCTTCAAATTCAAAAATGGTTGAATTGTATCAATTGATCAAATTAAATACACTTAATCAAGGAGTCATGATATATAAACACAAGATTCGTGATCAATTAAACAACAATCACGAATCGAGTCCCAATTTTGAATCGTTCTTATTTGAAAAAATACAAACTATTCGTGATTCAAAAATTGAACCATCATAAAGCTTCAAAACGACAAATTGATTCGAACTCTATAAATAGGATCACCACACAAGCCAAAAGCACAATTGAATTTTCGAAAATACACGTTACAACATCAAGATCAGAAAATAGGAGTGAAAGTGTTCGAATTGCAAAAAATTGCAAATTTGAAGTGATTGAGAGAATTTCGATCCAATTAAAGAGTGTTAGGATCATTAGGGAAATGTTTTTGATTGATTAGAGTGTTTGAAATTGCTCGAATTTGCAATTTTGTGCTCTGAAAGTTTTTGGGAATTTTTTTACTGTGCGCCGCCGTCGGATCATCACCGAACCACCACCTCCAGCCGATCTGGGCGCAAACCACCACCTCTATGAGATCCACCACTGCAAGACACGTCGGGCCGACAAGAATTTGGAGGTCGAGCACCACCACAGCCGCCGGAATCCGTCTCGAAAAAGGACGCCATCGTCTTCTTCACCCGACTGAGAGGATTCGATCCGAGATCCGACCCAACTCCAACCCGGATCCAAGTCCGCTCCACAGATCTGACGGTCCGCATTCAATCTTCAGATCTAACGGCTGTGATCAAATCGCAGGATCAACGTCCCAGATTCAGTCAATCTAATCGGACGTTCCTGATTCAATCAACGCGATCAACGATCCAGATTTCATCCAAGTTAATCCAATGGTCCAGGTTAGTCCGTAATTTATTTATTTTATAAATATTATTTTTTAATTACAAAAATTACAAAAAAATTTATTAAAAAATCCAGAAAAATCCCAAAAAATCCAGAAAAATTTCTAAAAATCAGAAAAAATATTTTATTTTTTTTTGTAGCAAATTTGATATTTTTTGAATTTTTTTTTGAAAAATATGCTAATATATACATGCATGTTTTGATATTTTTGAATTTTTTTTATATGAATGAATGTTTTAATATGTATATGTGTGTTTAGATATAAAAAAAAATGCAACAATGTGTATATGTGTTGTTTGATATCTATTGAATAATTTTCATGAATAGGTTAATATGTGTATGCTTGTTTTGATCAAAAAAAATATTGTTTTCAAAATTAATAAAAAGACTTAGAAAAATCCTATTTTTATAAAATAATAAAAGTGATTAGATCTTAGGAATCAGAATTAAAGAGTTTTTTTTTTTAGATAAATTCAAAATTTATAAAAACTTAAAGTGGAAAAAGTTCTTAAAAATCAAAATTAATCAACAAATTTAAAGTTCTTTATAAAAAGAGAATACGTTTTGTCTGATCTCGATTGGCGAGTACGTAGGCACCTTCGGGGGACATTAAAAAACATAAATTATTTATTTATTTATTGTTTATTATTTAGTTAATTAGATATATAAGTTTAAATACTATTAGTTTTTGGTAATTTTTTAAAAAATTTAAATATGTAAAAATGGATTTGATATATTATTCTTATTAATTAATTTTTTTTTATAAATATTTAACTTTTGCAATTATTCTGATGTAATTAAAAAGTTTTTTTTATATATATATAATTTTTGATGTTTGCTTTTCCTTATAAATATTATAAGTTTCTAAAAATTAAATAGAAAAAATTATTAAAAATGATTTCTGATTTATAAATATTGTTATTATTTTTTATATTCTTTTTGCTAGTTTTTAGAAAAGGATAAATTCTAAATTTTAAACTTAAAGTGGTAACCGCTTAGGTTTTAATAAGTTAGCCCCCGGACTCAGATATCTTGTATTTTTTTTAAAAAGTTTGGTTTTAAAATCAAATTTTCCGCAGACTAGTAGCTAAGTTAGGATTAACCGACCCATTAATCCTAACTTTTCATTTTTTTTCGATCTTTATCGGTTGGCGACTCCAAAATATTTTCAAAATTAAATTCCCTTTAATCCCTAGTCGAGAATTTCATATTAAATGGGTTAGGGTTTAATGTGAATCGGGTTAAAAGAAATGAACCGGGTGATTTTCAAAATTCAAGCTCGACAATTTGTTTACACTCTTTCCCATGCATGTGTTAATTTGGTACTAAAGCAATTAATTCATGCATTAACCTCCATCATTTGCATAAGGATGAATTGATTAAAACCTTTGAAAAGTGAAAGTGTATAAAATTAAGGTCAAATAATAAATTTGAAAAGCAAAACTTCAATAAAGTATAATATTCAACAATTTCAAACTATAGGTTCAAAATAGATTATAAAAAAGAACCTTAAAGTATAAATGGTGGTTTAGATATAGGTTCATTAAGAGGAATGAAAATAATTTTTTTTAAAGATGGGTAAATTGCACCAGACAATGTTAACATTTACGAGTAAGTTCATTTAAAGATTTAACGTTTCAAGTAGTTAAAAGGATAAATTAAGATTTCATAAAATAAACCAAATGAGATATTAATGTTTTGCAAAGTTCATATAAGGTATGGACATTTCAATTAGTTTTCAATCATGTTTCATTAATTTTTGCCAATGGTACATTATTAATAATTTACTTGACTCATTTTGCAAAACGTTGATACCTAAAATAAATTTATCTTAAATCATTGATTTTTCTTTTTAATCATTCGAAATGTTGATGTCTTAAATGAACTTACCGTTGATACCTTTTATGAATAATCAAACACCAAAATGCAACTAAGATTAACGTATAGATATTGATATGCAATACAAAGTAAAGTAGAAACACACACACACACACACACACTTACATATTGAGAATGTAAAACTTTGTACTTAAATTTTAAAGTGGTTAATTTAATACAACTTTTCGCTGCTATTTTTACTACCTCACTAACATTGTTTAATATATTTCTTGACGTAGAAAAGGCAACTCATTAGCACTATATAGTATTAGGAGAAGTAATAAAAATTCGATGATATGCTCTCTTTGACAATAGTAAATATAGCAAATGGTATCAAGGAGTAGTAAATATAGTCATAAAACGTTTGATATTAAATTGACCATTTTAAAATTCAAATACTAAATGTTTGTGTAAAGTTTGCGTACTAAATTTGACATTTAAGATATATATATATATATACATATATAAATAACAATGACTTGTATTCTAAAAAATAGAGAAATTAAGGCTTTGTTTGTTCGATTTAGAAAGAATTTTTCCATAATTTATAACGTTTCATAAAGGGAAATATCTTTTAATTGGAAAATAATATCTCAACAAGAGAATTCTCTTCGGTCATATGCTAATCATGCTTATCTTGAGGGAAAACAACTTTAAAAAACGTATGTCATTTTTTGATGCTAGACTCAACAATTACTTCCAACAGTTTTTAAAAAGCAAGTAATTTTTTCTCTCTTATTCTATTCTCCACTATTCATTAATATACTTAATCTCTTATATTTTTCATGTGACATTTCTCTTCATTGTTTTCTCTTGGTAGATGGAAATCAAAGCCTGCTTCTAAGCAATAATATGATAAGGTTTTCTTTTCTCACTTTCTTCTTCATATCTCTCTCATCCCAAACAACCCCCCACCCCAAACTCTTTTGTGCATATGTTTCATATGAATTAGGAAATTTTTTTCATTAGATTATGGTTCTATTCTTCCATAGAAGGAAGCAAATTGTTAACCTTATTAAATTCTAATTGTGTTGCATTAGCTAATTATCTTGTATTATTTTTCCTTTACTTTGTCCGCACACAATTACATCATCCATCCTTCACTTTTCTCTCACTATCTAATAGATTATACCTTTTGAGTTCTTGGTCACTAGATCACATGATGAACTTTAATTATCTTTTTTAATATAATGTGTTACTAGTATAATATTACTAGTATACCTTCGAAGGTGACATATTTTCAAATAATAGAATCTTTTAGTTGCATCGATAAAAAATGACAAATACATATAAGCCATAAATTAGTAAAAGATTTTTTATCACAAATCTTAAATAGCATAATATTACAAACCATTTTTCTATTCTATAGGTCTCCAAATACATAAAATGATATTTCAAATAATAACTAATTTATAACTAGGAAATAAAAACAACTTATCCCAATATCCCATAATCTTCTTCTAAATTCTTACCGGAGTTATGCTTCTGGAAGAAACAAGCCAAGATCGTAGTGTCAACCTAAAAGTTCTTTAAGAGTGTGAACGAAACTATAGACTCAGTGAATAACCATATATATTATACATCAAGTTCATTAGCAATTAAATGTAATGCAACAATCAATCATACGCTATGATACAAGCTTGGATGATCTAGAATCCAAACAAGTAAGAGATTTACGCCCTCTCATTAGAGTTGAAAGATAATTACTTAATGAACCACTTGCTTACGAGAAATTAATTATTCAGAAAAATCAATGATTTCTCATTTTAGATTATCACTTTAACTTAAAAGCATTTCACTTGCACCAATCCTTAGAAACTCTCTAAGTATTAGTAATTTCAAAGTGGTACCATGAGTAGTGCCTGTAAGCTTTAAAGAATTTCTAATCGTCAATTCATTGAATCGACTTAATCGAAAATTCTAAAAATACCAAGTTGGTTATAAATTTCATAATAAATTGATTTTAATATTAAACTTATAGTATACTTTTAAATAGTAGTAATTAAAATTTTTAATTATAAATTTTTGATTCTAAATATTACCTGATCAATTGGTCATGTAAGATAAAAATATATCGCAATCAACAATTTTAAAATTTGAACCGCGCTATTTTGACATATTTGGATCTTTATTATTTTTTATTATATTATTAAAAGACAAATTAAGTAATGAGCAAATTAACAAGATCTGAATTATAAATTTTTTTTACTAAAACTCTATCTATAGCTTGGAATTATCCGTTGCTGCAAATTTAGGCTCATGTCCAATCCAAAGAGTTGACTTTCAACAAGCCATGTGCTTACCTTTTTGTGTTATATATATATATCTTACTTGAAGTTATTCCCTCTCTCTTTCCTTTTGTTTTCATTTTTCTTTATCTTCTTCTCTGTTTGGTCTGCCTTCTCTCTTCTTCTTCCTCCATTCTCTCTCTGACTCTCTCTTTCTCTCTCTCTGGAATTTTTTACCACGGCATCAAACATCACTAGTTAAACCTCTGTAACTTGGTTTATTTTTTTCCTTCTTTTCTTATTTGGTCACACAATAGCACCCTCCCATGCTCTACAGTACCCTGTTCCATCGATCAACACAGCACAACACCAGCAGCCCCACCGTTTCATCGCTCACCACAAACACAGACAAGCGGGCTATAACGCTCCAAAGGGTACCCTAAACATTGCAATCTGCCATATACGGTATTAAAACTTAAGAATAACTTTCCAAAGTCATGCGAAAGTCTTCAACACCATATGTAAGGCATCTATCATAACAATAGGAGACACCGGTGGGATGTATAGTTCGAGATAGTATATACAACATATAAGAATCTAAATAATCATCCAATTTATCATTAAGAGAATAAAATCCGTACATCATCTTAGGGGTTTTCCCCCTATAATTCTCCAAACAATTATAATAACAACTTCATCTTTCTCACAACCAAATAATACTAACACCAAGAAATATTAAAGGATAATTAACCTATGATCTTCAAAAGATTTCCATAAGCTTTACTAAGACATCGTCCTACTCGAGTATATGAGTCTTCGAGCATAAAAAGTATTGTCATGTTACAACAAAGGTCTACTGGAATATAAGCATAACTAGCTTAGTGAGAATATTCCTGAATCAACGTACTTGTATAAATAATTTCAAACAAGTTATTAAACAAGCATATGAATGCATCAAGCAGGTGATCAAGCAATACATATGATCTACCAAAAGTCATATGTTTAAATGGATTTACCCATCCATTCAGGGTTAAATGTTCCAAGCTTTTTAAAACCCATCCTTAAATCTAACTCATGTAGTTTATTCCAGGCTCCCACTTGCCCATCATAACATAGTTCTTTCAGGCTCCTAATCGCCCATCTTGCAGATTTCTAGCTATTATACACCCGGCTACTAAACTCTTGTCCCATCGAGAATAGTAGCTCATGCAATGAAACTAATTACATGATATGCATGAATTAATTAATATAATTCGTAGTATATGATTAGAGTAATTTAAAGATGATCACAGAGTTTGCACACACTTTAATAGTATAATAGTAAAACATAAGTTAATTAACAACGATTCAGGTCTTGATATGCTTAATATTCTTTCAACCAATATTATCATATGTAATTCATTTTCATCTTTTCCTACTTCTAGTGCCTCTAGCTACAAACACAACCAAGTACGTAAAGAGTAGGAAATAAACTCACTTGGCTATGAGGATCTATCTTTTTTACGGATGAGTTGATCGGTAAATCCACTAATCAAAATAATCCTCCGGGTATAAATAATCCTCCTCGGGATCACCTAATCAAGAAGAATACCCATAATGAGTATTTCTTATTGATTTTATGGTACTTATCAAAAACTATGTCATAAGATTGTTAAAATTCGTATAGAAGGTAATTCCAACTTAAAATGGCCATAACTTGGTCATTTTAACTCGGAATTGCGCATATAATATATCGTTTTCTATCTACTCGAAAGGGTCTATCCATTTCTAAGGTTATTTTTGTCATAAGAAGCCATTTGGGTTGGAAAATACTACGGTACATGATAGTTACGAATTTATAGTTCACAAAATATGATTTTTTTTTCCAAACTTCTCTTTACTCAAAAATTCTTAAGCAAAATATATGTATATATATATATAGTTGAAAAATCCTTTGAACATATAGGCACTCATATTGTATGCATGATTTTTGTAGTGTTGTCTCAATTTGATATTTCATAAACAATTTGTCTTTGGTGGTTTTAAAAGATAAAACTTTTTGAGAATTTCTCCTTTTGAATTGTTAGAAGGAAAAATATATTTGAGTTATTATGAGTAAATGTTTTCTTATTATAATTTCATTTTCTCATTTTTTAAAAGTAAATTTATTTTCAAAAATTTGGTTCTTTAAGTTATTTACTAACTCTATTTCTAATGATTGAAAATAAGCTTTTCAAAATATTCCTTAAGTTTTTGGTGTGGTCAAATATGTGAAGTTGTGTTAAGTGTATTTTTCCCTCTTATTTTTGTATCCTTTTTCTTCTTTAAAAAATAGGTGTACTTTTAAAACTTTACTTTCTTTGGTAAGTTTTATTTTTCTAAGTTGGTTTCCAAAATAGTGAGTTGATTTTTATCTTGGTTTACAAAACTTGTTTTATTCTTAATATTTGTCAAGTGTTAGAATAATTCCTTTAGACAAGTTTATAAGAAAAGCTTTCTTAACAAAGAATTGTTAACATTAGAACTTAGTAAAACTTCATTTTAATTTTGAAAAGAGAACAACAACTTATAAATTTTAAATTTTGAAGAGGTTTTCTTAGTAGGTGATTTTCAAAGTCTATAATGAATCTATTTAAATTTTATAAATAGTATGGTTGAGCTAAAATCTTTTAATGCTAAAATTCTTACTTTATGGAGTATTTAGTTCGGTTTAGAAAAGAATTCCTTTTATTATTTTGAAGAAATCTATATTAATAATTATTTATGGTTAGCTTATTCTTTAAAAATAGTTAAAACAAAACTCAAATCTTTTTGTTGAAAATTCCTTTTGTTAAGAAATCTAGTTTACTTTTCTTTATTTAAGAAAGAACCCGTTTTGATTTTTATTCAAGAAAACAAAATTTTTAATCATGCATGAATATGTAGTAATGTAAAAGTAAAGATAATACATAATAAGATAAAAAGAATTGCTTGTAAATAAACAAAATAAAATAGTCAAGCATTGGGAACCTTAGCTTCATCAAGGTATCCCGATCATGTATTGGGAGCCTTAGCTTCATCAAGGCAACCCGAGACTAAGAATAGACTAGTCCCAAAAGAAAAGAAAAGAAAGAAAATTGTTTTGACTTAATATGGACAAGTCTAAGATTAGAAAGACTAGTCTTAATTAAATTGCATAAAACAAGTAAATAAATAAATTACAAGACATGAAAATAAATAAAT
Organism: Combretum micranthum; assembly: GCA_024138025.1. Taxonomy (NCBI): domain Eukaryota; kingdom Viridiplantae; phylum Streptophyta; class Magnoliopsida; order Myrtales; family Combretaceae; genus Combretum; species Combretum micranthum. The sequence goes on from JAMXBD010002571.1 coordinate 20,575, forward strand.
AACAATGAGCTTATATGCTCTAAATAAATATATATACTTAGTATACATAATATTATATAGGTTAGATTAGAGCAAAAATAATAACAATAACAACGTAATAACATAATATAAAATAGGAACATGAACAAAAACAAAACATGAACATATTGTTGTTTCTTTAACTCATATGAGTCTAAGAAACATACACTAAACTCCTGCTAAGTTGTATGAACATGATGAAGAAATTTAAGTAGGATTTTACCTAAGGTTTAATGGAAGGTTTGAAAAGAGATGAATGGGTTTTGTGTTTTGTTATTCTCTTCTTGAAGAATAGAATTTGATAGAGAGTATTTTTAGAGAGAATGGTTGGAGAGATATTTTGACAGAGTATTTTGGTAGAGTTTTGTTATGTAAAATGAGTGTGTGAAAGAATGAAGTAGGAAAGGGGTATTTATAGAATTTTTGGAGTGAATTTTTGATGTAATAAAATAAATTGGAAAGAAAATAATATAGAGAAGAAAGAGGGAGTGGCCGGTGCATAATGGAGGAGGAAGAGAGAGAGTTTTGATTAATTTTTGTATTTTTGTAATAAAAGAAGTAATGTGCAAGGTTTGATGTAAATAAAGTTGTATAGGAAATGTAAAAAAGTAAGAAAATAGGTATGTAGGTAGTAAGAAATAGGTGTAGGAAAAAGTAGAGAGAGTGAAATAGTAATGAATAGTATGAATAGTAGACTAGACATATAAAATACCGGTAGTAATAAAAATACGCGTAAATGAGCTATATCTGTTATTTTTAGTTACCAAAAAATTCTAAAACTAATATTTTTGAAATCCTTGTTTAATTATGAGTCTTTTGGTGTTATTGGAATATTTTTATTATTCCAAGCTCCATGACATGCTTTTCGAGAACTGATCCTGTTTGAGTCCGAAGAACACTCGAAATTCGTGAATATGATGTTTTTATGTTTCCCTATATTATTATGATCTATTATAAGCCATTAACTTAATTTCGTTTTCTAGGGTTTGAGAACGAAGGATTGCTGGAGTTGAAATTGTTTAATTGTCTTGGTCTTTATTGACTTTTGGAAATTCCGGTTTGACTAGGGTTAGGTTTTAATCCAACTTTACCCTAGAAATTGAGGAGTTTATATCAGGGATCGGATAGGTGAATCTTTTATATTCGGGTTTTCAAATCAAACGATCATTAGATTTTCTATTTTTGTTTTTGAAAATTCTTTTATGAAATCTTGTGATCGAAATTGATCAAGGTTCGGTTTTAACTTGGGTCAAATTTTAGGGTTTCGATTTGGTATTCAAAAACCATTCTTGAAAAATTTGGGGGCTTACACGGGCACCCATCACTCCACACACCATCTCACACACACATGCTCCAGCACATGTCCATCGCTCCATTAGCCCATCGCTACACGCACCACACACACACTCTCGCACCACCGATCCATCTCGCACATCCACCATACTATACTGAACACAGCAGCACAAACTAGACACACACTTGAGCACCCACAGCTCCATCACTCATAATCATCGCTCCGCTCCACACACATACACATACCCTGTCGCTCCTCTTTACCACTTACACGAACACGTACGCTTCATCGCTGAGTGTAACACACGCCCATGATTGCTTACATAGCTATACACATACACACACCACACACGCACGCACAAAACAAGCTTGCTCTGTCTCACATACTACACACACACACACACACATACACACACACACACACCAGTGAGCGCTCGAAGCAGCACTCAATGAGCGCTTGGAGGTGTGCCTAGCTTTGCTCAGTATTGCCTTCCTAGCAGCACACAACGAGTGCTCCCACCACCTTCACTTGAAGCAAACATGCTGCAAGTTAGCATGTATATATGTGTATGTATAGATGTATATATATTTGTTCTTATATATATGTATTATATTAAATTTTACCCTTTCTTATATTATATTATATCATTTATTACATAAAAGTTAAATATTAAAATGGATGTATCTATTATTTTTAGTAAATAATATGTATGTAAATAAAATAATAATAATAATAATAATAATAAAATAATAATAATAATTATTATTATTATTATTATTATATTATTATTATTAGTTGATTGAATTTGTATTTTTGTAATAAAAAGTAAATAAAGCATAAGAGAAGTTATGTAAAAAGTTGCGTTGGAAAAGAAAAGTTGAAAAATATATGTATAGGTTGTAAGAAGTAGGTTATAAAAAAAAAGTAAAAATAGGTGAATAGTAATGAATAGTAGAAATTGTATAATGAATAGTTGATTATACAATTAAATTACCAGTAGTAAAGAAAATATGCATAAATATGTTATGTATGATATTTTTAGCTACCAAAAAATCACAAAACTGATTTTTTGAAATCCTTATATAATTACGAGTCTTTTAGTGTTATCGAAATATTTTTACTATTTCGGGCATCGGGGCATGTTTTTTGGGAACTGATCCCATTCGGGTTCAAAACGAATCGAATTTTGAAAAATCTGATCTTTTTAAGCTATCTTATAATATTCTGATTTATAATCCACCATTAACTTAGTTTTATTGTTCTTAAGTTTCGAGCGTGAGATTGCCAGAGTTAAAACTACTAGATTATCTTAACCATAGTTGACTTTTGAAATTTCAGTTTAACTAGGGAGTTTATTCCAACTTTACCCTAGATATTTAGAGGTTTACAAATCCATAAAGGTATTTACTGTGCATCTAACATGTCTGTGTCTCATACTATAACTTTAAATAAACGCATATGTAACTACATACCTGTAATGAGACTAGTCATCGGGTTCACTTCCTCCCATATGTTTTCTCCATCGTCCTCCTGCATCTCAAAATCATCAATTAGAGTTCCATGCACAGCATAGACTCTAGCTGCTGTGGTAGCTTTGTTGATTTTGGTATTTCCATTTTTCAAACCTGTCACTCCAATTGCTCCTTGTGAAGGACCAGTTGCAGTGTTAACTCTTTGTGGATAGTTGGTTGATATATGACTATCTTTGTTACAGACAAAACAAGTTGCACTTTTCCTTTTTAGATAGGTATTTGTCACGTGTCCACTTTCACTACAGTAGTAACACTTGTGCTACAATTGTGGGCATTCTCTTAGATAATGAGATCCCTTGCATCTCCAGCATGTAATTTTATTCTTTCCAGCAGTTCCTCCTTTGTTCATACTGGAGGGTTGAAAATTTTAGCTTTCTTAAACACAAGATTTATCATAGTATTATCATAAGTTCTTTTTCTAAAGGTTTGTCCCCTCTTCTTATATCTCTTAATCGCATATTTCTTTACACATTCAATGATTCAGGCTTTTTCTATCTTAGCCATATAATCAGCAACCTCAAACTGAGCAAGTTTCCTCTGAAAATTGGGTTCGAACTTGGCCATGAAAGTTTGCCTTTTTAGCTCATCGCTATCTCAATAAGCATTTTGAGCAAATTGCAACAACTGATTGAACTCATGTTCATATTCATCAATTGTTTTACTGCCCTACATCAGGTTCATCAGGTCAATACTGTACTTCACCTTTAAACTGATTGACAAATATTCCTTCAGAAATTCCCATCTAAATACTTCTCAGGTGATAGGTTGTGGCAACCCTCTTTGCTTGGAATCCCACCATATTCTTGCTCTTAACCTTAACAAATAATATCTATATGGTACCTTTAAAGCTTATAGTACCTAAAGTACATCAGGAGATCACTCAATCTGAGCTAGCCAGTCCTCAGCTTCTTCTGGCTTTCTTGGTAACCCTTCAAAATACCTATTGCATTTTATGGATTGAGGTAACAAGTTTCTTTGAGGACGTAAGGGTAGTGGTGTGGTAATTCTTGTTCATGTCAAAGTGGTCCTTACACCTTGGTAGGAGATTCAACTAAATTATTATGGTTCACTAGTGCATTTACTTGAAATTGGACTGGTGTATCATGTCTTGCATTTCTCCTAAAAGGTGTTGGAGGCACTGTTGTTGCCTCAACTGGTGGTGCTATAGGGGGAACTTGTCTATCTTGTAGAGCTTGTAAAATTAATGTATTTTGTTGTTGAATCGCTTGTAAAATGGTCTCCAAGCGATCAGCTTGTCGTACCGGTGCATTCTTCCATAGATTTACTTGTGCTATTCGAGGTCTTCCCTTTCCATGTCTCATTTCTAGCATTCTAACATAAATTAAACACGTTACTTAAGGTAAGTCTCATTTCTTGTAATAATTCTTTATTTATGTTGTTTATTTTTATTACTACATACTTTATAGCAATGTTTCATGCATGTGCAATTCTTTTAACTTGAAGATATACATAACATATAACATAAACATCCTGTAAACCCCGGTATACTCAGTAGTCAAGAAACCCCCGGGAGTGGGAAACGAAACCCTAATCCGGTCCAGTTTGAGTCTAGTGAGTGAAGCCTAAAAACCCTAAATCTGGCTTTCCTTCGGTTTTATAATAAAATAAATATTATAAAGTAAATGAATTTGAATTATTATTTAATAGTACATTTTAAATCTTTGAAAGTTTTAAATTCGGGAATTTTTCAATTCCGGGCGTTCCCGAGCTCAATTACAGAAAAGTGTGCCCTGGACCACGGATTCAGAAAAATGTTCCAGAATATTCATTAGAATCGTAATTTTATAAGGATTCCAAAAATATCAATTTCGTAATTTTCCGAGCTACAAAAATTACAGTTATAGCTTTTCCCGTGTTTTCGGAACAACCGGTAAAGTAGATGTCTTGTCTACTCTTCACAAGTACAACCTACACTACACACTACCCATACCCTATTCTTACATCCTTACAACTACTCATTTCAATTTTCTTTTCCAAGAAATTTTGTCTCTTAATCAATTATCACATTTATTATATTTTAATTAACTAAATTACAAATATCAAAATTTCAAACACACACACACTTTCCCTCTTCATTTAATTATTTTTACTCCATTTTGTATAGCTAAACCCTAATTTACTTCATATATATACATATTATTCTCTCTCTCTCCTCATTTCTTCTTGTTTCAAATTTGGTAAAAGAGTAAAAACTCTCTTTTCTTCCTCCTTTGTGCCGAGCACTCCCCTCCCCCTTTCCTCTCACTTTCCAACTTTGTTCCTTCTTCTTTTCTCCTTCAAGACTCCATTGGTATGTGTATTCAAGCTTTGTTCTTCCTAATCTTGTAATGGCAAAGCTATATCTTGTGTGTTTTCTCATTTAATCCCAATGAGCTCATGCTAGGGACATGAAAACACATGAACAAGAATATCAAGCCATCACAAGACATGGATCTAGTGTTTAGATGAGTTTATGTTAAAATATCAACTTGTTCATGCATGTAAAGTAGAGATCTTGTACATATATTGTTGTTCATGCCATGAGATCCATGATTCATGCATTATATATAGTAGATCTAAAGTTTAGACATCCACATCTTCATGTACATGCATGATCATAGGTTTATTTTGTTTTATATGCTTTGATGATCATAAAAATGAAGTCTTGTTCATGTATAGAGATGTTAGATAGTAGATCTTCACATATAGAAGGCAAGAACATTGAAAAAGGAAGGACTTTGTCAAATATGAAATGTTGAAAATTCGGATGAAATGGAACCCTACTTTAAAGACCACCAAAATCACTTTTGAACTCATATTTCATATGAAAAATGTAGGGTATGTGTAGTAGATATCTTGAAAGAATGATTTTCATAAGATTAGATGAGTTTAGGCATGATAGGAATGTAAAACAAGTGGTGGAGTTAGAATGAAAAATATTGGAATGTTGATCAATAGTTAAAATTCGTAACTTAGGTTCATGCCTACAAGAACACTTGGTATTTAAGTCTAAATTGGATGTTTTATAAGCTAAATGAAGTCCTTATATGTTGGAGCTTCAATTTTTAATGCATTAGACAAGTTTTCCCTTAAGAAAAATGCAAGAAAATGAAATTTAGAAAATTCGGATTTTTACAAAAAGCTTGTTCAAAGACATGTTTACCAAATGAAAAATGGGAATTTTTATGCATGAATGAAGGCCATGATTAATATAGACTTTGAGAACTTATTTTTAGTTAGATAACAAGTGGATTACAAGATTAAAAGTCAAAGAAACCCTAAGGAGTATAATGTGGAAAAATACCTTCTTAGAAATAACCTTTATGGGATTTTCCAACACTTAAGAGTTCGTAAGAGTTTATTATCACAAAATTATTATGACCATGCATATATTAAGTTCATCACATGGCATTCATATTAGTAATTCATTCCCATATCATTCATGCATGAATCATCAACTAGGAACATTTCTTATCAAAAGCAAAACAAATTTTTGAGATTGGAACATTTGCGGAACAGATCTGATCCCACTGTTCCGTGACCTTACTATTTTCAAAACTTGGAAATAATACTAGAAATAGGTAGATCTTTCGAAGTAGATAGAGATCGATATAAAATTTGCGAAATTCCGAGTTAAAATGACCAAGTTATGGCCGTTTTAAGTCGGAACTTCCGCAAATAGCGAGAAATCCGAATCCATATAGTTTAGATGTATAGCTTGATTTAGTTACATAATGAGAGTCTCATTAGGATTATTCTTGCTTGGTAGGTGATCCCGAGCAGGACGACACTCTACCTCCCGACTACTACTACTAGGAAGATTGGCGTCCAATGGCCGAGTGAGTTTTACTTCCACTCTCAATTAATGAATGTGATTGTAATGTAGTGGCACTAGTGGTGTAGGCAAAGATAAAAAGAAATTGTATATGCATGATGGGGTATATGGGAATTATATATGTTGTCTACTGCTGATATGTGAATTGGAACGTAAGGAATATCGAAACCGGGTGTTAAGCTATTGACTGATTAGCTAGTATCTTATGATGAATGTCTGCGAATACTTGTTGGTCACTTAAAGAATTGAATTAATGAATATTCGGTTTCAAATGTAAATTGAATCCATTCATATCACGATGGGGTTGGAGCATTCGCATTGGTTGGTTTTTCGTGATCCATAAAACGAATATGTTGGTTAATCGTGATCCATAAAACGAATTTGTTGGTTAATCGTGATCCATAAAACGAAATATTGTTAGTTGACCGTGAGCTTAAACGGCGTCGTACCGCAGGATTCGTTAATCTGCTAACCCGGGATGGAGGGCGCAAGTCCATCCACATATGATTTCCGGTTGGTCATATGTTTGTTGATCACATTTGTATGATGCATACACTTGCTTGAATAATCACTTGCTTGAATGATTGTATTTAATTGTGTTATGGAAGTTATTACTCACTAAGCTAGTTAGCTTACGCCCCCATAGTTTTTATCTATTGCAGCACGAGTTTATATGGCTTAGGCCGAGGCAAGCCACAGCACAGGTACCGGAGATAGGAGTTTCCCGTAGAAGTTTAATCCATTTCTTTTTGTATAGACTTCCATTGGAAACTAAGGACTCTGGATGACTGTAATGGACTTGTTATTATTTTGCGGGGGAATGCCCCTTAGATTTTGTAAACTATAATTATGCGTTTTGATTTATTATCTATGGCTAATGAATGCCACATTAAACTGTTTAACTCCATTTGTTGAAGTATTCTATTGTCGTAAAGGAACGCTTTACATCTACTTAAGACTCCCGAAGGGCTCGGGTAGGGAACTCAAGAGTCTTATTTAGTATGTGGCGGGCTGTTACGTTTAGGATACCCTACGGGGCGTGACATATCCATCTTTACTAACCTCACACATAATTACATATACATATGGTTAGATGGTCTAGATACATCAAAACATATTAAAGTATCTAAAGTTAGTGCTATATGTACACAATTAAAATTGGAACTAACTTATACATCTAGCCATAGTTTGATCAAAATAAAAGGATAGCTATCACTAAACCATACATAACATGTCACCAAAACAAAACACACGTCATCAACTTTTCTCATCATACTCTCTCTAGGGACTAGGGTAAAGAAGCCCTTTGCCCTTGTCCCGGGCATCAAGTTGGGGATATACTTCCACACCACTGGAATTGCTATCACTCAGACCGTACATCATAATATGTTGTCCAGGTGAAGCAAGACTAAGATATGAGGCACAAATATGTACTCCTTCTATAATACGACCCTATCTATCTTCCTTTGCTAAAACAACATCCTCACCACTCATCCAACCCCCATGTGGTGTTCCTTTCCAAACACCAAACTTATCTTTAGTAATGTACTGGGTAGAACCCACTGGGTCTATTACCTATGATGTAGATAACATACTTTCGCCTCTCATCTTTTTATCTTCTCTGCTATATCCTCTAGACCTGTATCAACAATAGTCCTTTTAGTTGTTCTTCTTCCCTGCTTTCTAAGCAGCATCATTGTATCTTGTGTAAATCTATGTGAAAAATGTATTATAAAGGCTGGGTGGGCTCATAAAATCTGACTCTACCTCGGGTATGATGGTAGGTCAAGCCATCAACACATCTCTAGGAAAATTATATCTACTAATAGAGCTCATTGTCCATTCATCATTATAAGGATCAATCTCCTGCACACCAAAATGATCTCCTCTAATATCATGCGCATAAATTCTTCCTTAACAATATCTTCCCAGATTCTAAAATCTGGAGGAGTTGGTTTCGTTGTCTTTGTTGATACCATGAGTACTACATTATCAATTTCTAATCCTCCTCCAGTTCTTGCAACAAACTTTTCACATCTGTATATTAATCCAATTATTGTACCAGGATCTACATGTGTTCTTTCCATCAGGAAAACCATTCTTTAAAAAGTGAACTTAATCCTTGCTTCCATTTGCTGAGAATCTCTTCTAAGGTTTTTGTAATGCCTGGCAATGATAGATCCTCTACTAACACCCTTAGCCTTCTTCTATACTCTGTTAAATTTTCTGAATCCCACATACTAAATATCATCCACTTGATATTGCATACAACAGGATTAGTCTGCACCACAACAAAATTCGCATGATTAATAATGATCATACAGATATCATTATATTTGTGCATCTAATACTACCCATAACTACCTAATTAATGCTAAAGGTTTCTAATTGGATCTATACTTATGCTATCACTACTACATTTACCAATTTATATTCTTACATATATTTATCTTTCTTATACCAAAAACCTTGCTTTGATACCAACTTAAAATTGTCACGCTTCTAAGAATACCCTAGTAATAGCATACAATCCACACATGTATACTATTACTAGTATACCTTCAGAGGAGACATATTTTCAAACAATAGGATTTTTTTGTTGCATCGATAAGAAATGACAAATATATGTAAGTCATAAATTAGTAAAAGATATGTCATCACAAATCTTAAATAGCATAATATTATAGACCATTTTCCTATTCTATAAGTCTCCAAATACACAAACTGATATTTCAAATATTAACTAATTTATAACTAGGAAATAAAAACAACTTATCCCACTACAAGAAAACTGGCCTTTAGAGATGAAAATTTTGCCTCTAAACATAAATTTCTATCACAAAAAGCATCATTACTAATTGTATTTGTAAAAATATAACTTGTTTTACCCATTTTTCATCACAAAAATCCTGTCTCTAAATGCTAGTTTTCTTGTAGTGTCCTAATATCCCATAATCTTCAGCTTCTAGATTCTTACCCGAGTCATGCTCTTGGACGAAATAAGCTAAGGTCATAGTATCAACCTAAAAAATCTTTAGGAGTGTGAATGAAATCACAGGCTCAGTGAATAACTAGACATATTACACATCAAACAAGTTCATTAGCGATCATATGTGATGCAACAATCAATCATATGCTTAGATATAAGCTAGGATGATCTAGAATCAAAACAGGTAAAAGATTTACGCTCTTTCATTAAGGTTGAAGAACAATCACTTAATGACTCACCTACCTGGGAGACTACATCAATCCTTAGAAACTTCCTAATTATTAGTAATTCCAAAGCGATACTGCGAGCGTTGCCCTTCATTGCAACTTAGTTCTTGTGGAACCAACGGAACAAAGATAATCTTGGAAGAACTAACAGTTTTAGAAAAACCAAGTATTAATAGAGAACTAAAATACTAATACGTAGCAGATTGTCACATTATTAAATTATGCAATAATGCAGTTCGTGTAATGCATGATCGTTTTAATGAAATAGCTAATATTTCTTAATTAGTTTTATGTTGATCATACATTACACATAAATATATAACATGCCTTTCTCAAGTCATCAGACAATTTATATTATCATTTTTATTATCTTAGTTTGTCAATACAAACAAACAACTCACATCACATTCTCAACAGATTTCCACAACAACATTTTGTTATCTTTGCATTACAAATGCCACTAGTTACAAACACAAATAATATAATATATCTGAGTTATTCACCTGCTCATGTTGATTAGTCGTAATAGTCTTTAGGAAAATCCACTTAGTAATTAGTATCACCTATTGTATGAATATATAATAACTAATCAAATATATATATATATCTGTATAAATAAATCATATTGGTTATCTAAGTGTCCTAATATCATTCTTTATATTTTATAGATCTATATTATCTTCTATAAGTTATTATTTGCCAATAGCCAATGGTTTTAAAATATTTTATTTTTATCGAGTCATTGTAGAGTTTGTATTTCAACAATTCAAGATTTTATTATTACTTTAATATTGTTCTTTTAGTTTGATCGCTTTGTGATAACTAATATTTATTTTCTGTCATTTACCTTCATCATATTTCTCGTGATCTCATTTAATATTATTGACTGTTATTTATGAGAATCACATTATTCTTAATTATAATTTTTTTCATATTTTTCATTCTTATGTATTTCACCTGTATAAAATAATTATCATGATCTAATATTTTTTTTTAATATAACAAAAGTGTTTTTTTATTTAAAGGTTATTAAAGTTTAACACTTAACAAATATTAAATATATTAATCTTAAAGTATTTATATTTGTTTATTAGTTTTATCTTCTCTTTTTTTATGTATAGGTATACATACATATATATGTACTGTTATAGATGAGCTGATTTCTTCTAGAGCTAAAATTTGCATGCACATCGACATTAATGCCGCTAGCGTTGAACTCTAGACTGCCAGCCTTCATGCAAATTTTACGTAACTTGCATCCAGTGTACACTGGCTCAAAGGCCGTCAACTTTTCTACATATGCCACCAATGTAGAGAATATATGCTGGCAGCATTCGTGCACTTTTACGTGAAATAAAATTTTATGCAGCTTTGTCCAGTGCTAGCTAGCTCAAAGGCTGCTGGCTTATCAACTACGCAGTTGGCCTTAGCCTTGGCCACCGTTGGCTTGGGCCAATGTAGGCACTATTCATCATCTTCTTCGATTTTTTTCCTGCTTTGAAATTTATTTTTCTTATATTATATAAGTATTATACTTAGTGTTTTAGATATTTTAAGTGTTTCTCCATAATCCCTAGCTATTGTTCACGATATACTAACACATATAACATTTCATAAGCATCATAACTTGTGATTTCCTAGCTTCAACACATATTATGATGTACAAATAAGGCTTTAAGGTTAAACATTACCTTGTTTGGGGCTATTAAGGTGATGTTCAATTCTTGCCCAAGCTTGACACGAACCTAGGTTGATAAGAACATGGTTTAAGCTAATGTTTAACACATAAACTAACTTAGATGAAATTTCACTTACCTTAACTTGATCCTTTCCTAAGCTTGTATTGTCTTGTTGAAGCTTGATTAATGGCTATGTTTGTGTGTGTTTTGTATTGTTGTTTTGAATTAATATAGTGTGTTTTTGCTGCCTTTTTGGGCTGTTATTTATGTGGTTTATTGGCTACCAAGGCATCTTTAATTGCTTTGTTCTTTTGTTCATTAAATTAATGAATTTATGGGCAAATAGGTAGCAACATTCTTGACCAAAATGAGGAGAATTTTTTCACCAAACCATCTTGTTTTGTAATATATGTTGCATTAAATTGGCTGCTCAAGCTAGAGGGTTGTGATTGGCTAAGCATTAATTTACTTGATTTTGTGCATGCAAATTTCAGCAATTTGCTTGAGATTTTAGCTGTGGCAATTTCAAGGACACCTCAGCCATAATTCAAGCTATTTTCCACCAAATTTGTGTAGCTATTGTTATAATTTTGTTTAATTAATTATCTTAGTTTTAGGATATTTTATCCAGTTAAACGGGTATATTTATATCAGTTATTTAGGAGTTTAGTCTTTAGAAATTTATTTAATGCTTCTACAAGTTTTCTAGATTACCTTTGAGTTCAACTTTGTGTTTGAAGTTTATGCATTTAATTATTTTTAAAGTTTTATCTCGCGCAATTAGGGTTTTTTAAGCTTAATAGGCCAATTTCGAGTTCTTTCTAAGAGCTTCAAAATTCTCTAATTAAAACAATGGTGTACTCTAAACATTTATTTGGAGTCTAGATTGTCATATATGGATCTGTTTTTGCTCCCATTTTGTATTTATAACTATAACAGTTCATCCTTAAATTATCGTTTTCTATCTATAAGCTTTATTGTTTATTTATTTTTAATACACTTGAAATCTTATTTTAATTACTTCTATAACTTAAGTTTTCGATACCATTATGAAATCTTGCCTCTGGTATCTGTTACTATCTAAAGAACTATATTTTTAGGGTTTGAAGTTATATATAAGCTCATAACTCTTTGTAGTTTTATTCTAGGGTTTTTGTCGAGTCCTACATTGACCTTCTATTTTCTATAATTGTATTTCTTTTTATTTTTACTAGTATGAAAATTCTCGGGGTTCACAACCATAATGTGAGATGTAGGGTGATTGTCACACCCCAAAGAGCACCCTAAACACGACAGTCCACCACACTCGATATTTAAACTCAAGTATGACAACCTTAGTCACTCCATGAGTTTTAACACCAAGTGTAAGGCTCACGTTCAACATATAGGGAACCATACTTTGAATCGAAATAGCTTAACGAGACATACATAGCGATAAGATTATAAATCATAATAGTCATAACCAGATTAATCTATTATAAGATCTAAGGGGCATACCCCCGTCAAAATATTAAGAGTCCTTAGGTCCTCAAAAGTCTCTTATAACAACATATATATATATATATATATATATATATATAAGAATAAGGAGATTCTACTAGAAGTCTATGCTTAACATCTAGTACTGACTTCTTCAAAAGGCTCCTTAAATTCCAAAAGTTGTACCTGAGGAAAGTGGCCTCTTAGGGATAACCATAAATAATCATACTGCAACAAGAAATTATAGGGGTATAAGCTTACGAGCTTAGTGAGTTTCACCTCCAAATTAAATACTTCATCATACAATAGGGCAAACAAGTTATATTATCAATCATATGAAATGCACAAGCACATGAGCATACAATACATAAGACTTTCCAAGAGTCTTATGTTGAATGGATTTACACCCTCCATTCAGGGTTAGGTGTTTTAAGCCTATACGACCATATATTTCAATTTTTCTCATTTACATTTTGGTTGATTCAGGTGCCCACCTACTCACAATTTTGTAGTAGATACAAGTGCTTACACCACTACCATTTCAATTCCGACCATTACGCCAACATTCGACTTTACAAGCCCCTCATTGCCCAGCTATTTTGCCTTCTTCCCACAAAGGTATAATAACAAATGCAATGTGACTCCACATATGGTATGCATGGTCAATTTGATTATAAGATCATGACATACTAATTAATGATTTATAGGGGATCATCGATATTTCAGACACTTCAATCTATACTAAATCATACAAATATTTACAAAAATTCCATTTCGATATTCTTATCATCAATTCAATCAAATAGAATTCACATGCACATTCCCATTTTATCTTGCCCCAAATCTAATGCCACTATCATTATAAGCACAATCATAAGCACATAATTTAAAGATAGTGAACTCACTTTGCCATGGCACGAAAATCCACTTAATCGTAATAGTCATGGGAAAGTCTAGTCCATCTCCCAAGTCTCCTAATCAAAAGAAATAACTCCAATAAGTATTTCTATGAACTTTGAATGAACTTATAAATTCTATTCTAATAAGTTCGTCAAAGTTCGCTTAAGAGGAAATTCCAACTTAAAATGGTCATAACTTAGTCATTTTAACTTGAAATTTCGCATATTATATACCAATCTCTACCTATTCAACGAGAGCTATCTATTTCTAAAGTTATTTCCATCAAACAAGGTCGTTAGGTCCATGAATAGTAGGGTACAAAATGATATGTGAAATTCCCATCCCACAAATCAATTCCTAATTTCAATCCAAGCATCATTCCAAAGCTTTGACAGATACTTAGTTATCATTATATCTTGAAAGACTCTATTATATACATGTATAACTTAATATCATGCATGATTCATGGGTTTTGGTAAATCTATTTCCTCATGTACTTAGATAATGCTTAATAAGATGTATAAGACATTATTTTTCTAACTTTGTTTCTACCAAGTGTATTATATGTATATGCATTGCCTACAAGTTATGTAAAGACCCGACCTACTAGATCCCGAGATTTAGAGTACCAAGTCCCTAACCACATATAACATTTTCACATTATATGTAAGATTATCCTAAAACTAACAGTTTATGAGAATTGTTTGATCAAATCTATTGACACTTTATAAACAACTTTTAACAAAGCAAGATTGCTAATAAAACCAATCCATACATATATACATTATATGTACAAAGTTCAGTGTCAACATAAGACATACAAAATTACAAGTTTTCTTAGTACAAAAAGTAACCTAAAGAGATCTTAAAGTCTTTTACAACTTAGGCTTATTTAATAAGCCTTCTATACAGAGAATTATGTTTTAAACAAAAGCTTCTCCAAAATCCAAAGGCATTCGAGTTCTACTCGTCCCAGTCGTCCATGAATCCCTCAAAATCTGACCCGTATCCTAAATCATCATACAACTCATCTTCACTACCTACAAAGCAGCAAAAGTAAGCCAAAGGCCCAGTACGCAATAACAAATACAAAACAACTTATCAAGCAAACTTGAATAAAATGAAATGCATCAACGGTCAAGTCATTATCTTGTTAAGTTTTCTTTTAACAAAACAACAGTGGTATTCAAACCCCAAATCACGCTGTGGGAATTTAGGGGTCCTGAGTAACAGCAGCTGCTCAGAGGGTTGATATAAGCAGTCCGAATACTTATATCTCCTATGTCTATTCCATAAAGAAATAGCTTCATTTAGGGTTCAAAAGCCATTGCCTGACTCTACTTAAACTCAGTCCACAACATAAGCCTAGTTCATAAGTCCCCATAAACTTTGAACTAAATCATGGTATTTCCCCCTAAGTTTAAGCACATGTTACTCGAATTCTATTCTCCCCATCGGCTATCCACTTAACTAAAAATGAATCGCTATTGCATCATCGCGTACCATTGCATCATGACTAGTTTAAGCGCCTAACTAACATGTCATTGCATCATGATAGGTTTTGCTCCTTGGACCAGATTAAACAGCGTAATAGACATCCAGTTCATCAAAGTATTAAGCTAAATCGAATTAAATCAATTTTAGTAATGCCTATTCCTAGTATACAACAAACAAGCTATCACGTACCTATAACCCAATAATGTATTACTATATTCACTCGGAGGGAATTAACAGAAGAACCTTTAACTGAAATAAGAAATATAAAAAAAATCAATAATCGAACATAGAATATATATATATATATAACACAATCTTAAGTTAACTATATAAGAGATTCAATAAACCTAACATATAGTTTTAACATCTAATTCATACATAAAACATGTTTATATAGCTTGTAGATTCATTAGAAGACCATATATGAAGTAAAGAATAACAATTGAAGAAGGTTGAATTTGTAAAACTCAAAGGATACGCGGCCCATCTACAAAGGCAAAATTGAGCTAAACGCTGGCAGCATTGAAATTATACGTCGGTAGCGTTAATGACAGCGTTAAGAAAATCGATTCTGTTTGCATTCAACACTGATTGAAGGCCGGCGGCATTGAAGCCCAGTGGCCGCATACAATTTGAAAAATAAACGCTGGCTAATTTCTTTACAAAAGCGGGCGGCGTTTTAAGTAGCTTTAGAAAAATTGGTTTTGATCATATACAATACCGCCTCTATGCTGGCGGTGTTAAAGTACCAGATGCCAGTGTATACTCAAAAACAGACCTATTTGAAAAGTGTTTTATTTTCCCTATTTTACACTTTGAAAAATTATAACATATAACACTTTTAATCCTTCTTCAAACACATATTTAGCTTCATACACTATCTTCTATCCATATTAACCAATCCTAGCAACTTTAGACATCATAACAACAGATCAAACTACTTCATTCACATCAAACCCTCTCCTACTCTTCACTTCAAACTTAACTACTCAAATCAACTTCAACCCTCACCAATACTTGTCACTACTTTCATAACACATAAACAAGTTCATATAACAATAAAACACAACTTAACATTTATCAATACATAAAACCATTCAACTCATATGACATTAAACTCATCCTAACATTGATTCTACATTTATATTACAAGAAAGAAAATAAACAAAAGTTTATACTAGCTTTAACTTACATGAAGAGGCTTGGCTTGGAAAGATTGTTGAATCCAAGAGCTTGTTATTGGTTTTGGTTTAGGCTTATGGTTTGAAGATAGAAGGACAAGAGAAGGAAATGAAAAGTGGAAAAATTCGTATGAAAAATGTGGCTACAAAAGAGGCTATATTTGATTAAATTTAAGACTTATATTTATCATATGTTTGACTTTTGAGGTATATATGACTTAGGCTTAATTTAGAGCTAATTTGAGTTTAATTCGAGCTTGAAAATGGGCTAAATTTCTTGAAAAAAAAAAATCTGCTAACAATTCTTTAGGCATTTCAAAAGTTGTTTTGATAATTTTAAACATAACATCAATAATTTACATTAATAAACATAATATATCAAACCTATTTCTACATATTTATTTTCATATATCAAAATTACTTCAAACTTAATATTTAGAACTAATATTATATTCACATAAAATTTTAATTATTGAATATATTAGATTATATTAAGTTATTATCATGAATTTCATGAGATGAGTTATCTATATGTATATTCTCAGTGATATATAATATCAAGAATTCTTTTAGAAAATTTTTGATTTGCAAAACTTTTGAAATTACTAGACTTAAGAAAACTAGTTTTATTTCTTGCAAAATCACACTTGCTTTTATTAAAACTCCACCTTGATGATTTATATGCCCACACCTTCATTATTTTAATAAAATCCTTCATTTTGGAGTTAGAAAATAGATGTTTAAATAGGTGGTCTACCTAATTACGAATTTTACAAAATTTTTAAGGAACGAAAACATTATTTAATCTATTCTTTGAAACATTTTCTTATTTTAGGATTATACTTTGATAAATTTCATTTATCCTAGTTAAAATTAGGTCTTTATTACATGTATTACCTAAGACTCCTATTTTTCCATAAAAATCATCATTTTGGCATTTGAAAAAAGTGTTTAAATAGTGGTCATTTTCAAATCCGAATTTTGAAATTTCCATTTGAGATTGTTTCTTTTGTAAACTCATTTAATCTTTCTAAAACTAACTCCTAATCAAACCTACTCTTTAAGGCTTCCATAAAAATCTTGTTTTTGAGTTGAAAAATAGGTGTTTATACTTCAAGGTTTCCTTATTATGAATTTCAAGTTAGTTATTGTGATTGAAACAAAACTTTAACATAACTTTTATAAACTTTTCTTATTTTGAAAATATTCCTTAGTAGATCTAAGATTTACTCATCAAGATGACTCATTTATGATACCTATTCCCTAAACCTTTCATTTTTAATGTAAAATACTCAATTTGAAGTTGAAAAATAGCTTTTCTAAATAGGTTCCTTTTTTATCCGAATTTCAAAAATCCATTTGTGTTGAAACTAAAATAGATCTTAAGCTTTCTAACATTTTCCCACCATTATCATGCTATTACAAGTTATTTATGTGCATAAAGCAAAAACATAAGGCATTTATGAACTCAAAACAACTAGATCTAGTTTATTATACTAGTCATAAATGCATAAATACTATGATCATTATGTGGATATGGTTAGATGATGAATACATGCACAAAACATTAATAATAAAAACATAACTTAATAATAAAACAAAGTAATAGCAAAATAACTTAAATAACAAGATCAATAATATTGTGATGGCAAGAATCTCATGTTTAAGTGTTTCCACATCCCTAGCTTAAAGCTCATGGGGATTTTTGAGTGGAATCACACATGAATAATCTTGCTATTACATGTTTTTAGTGTAGGAAAGTGTAGATCTATCACCTATTTAGTGTTGGAACAAGAACTTTGAAGAAAAATATGGAGTGTGTGTATGGGGGGAGGTCACGGCAACTACAGAGGAGAGGAGGAGAGAAAGAAAAATTTTGCAAGAGTTTGTTTAGATGAAAAGTAAGAAAGTGAAATGAAGTTGGTATAAAGGGTATTTATAGAAAAGTATTAGGGTTTTGTTTATTAATAAAAAAAAAATAAAACAAATTGAGAGGGAGAAAGAGGGAGGGGCGCTGGCTCCATCAAGAGAGAGAGAGAGATGTGTGTGATAATTTGTGTAATAAAATTCAAGTTTTTAAAGTATATTATGTAATGAAATGTATTGGAAAAGTAAATGTAAAAAAGATGAAATTGTAAGAATAGGTTATAAGGATGTAAGAGTAGGTTATGGATAGTTGTACTTGATGAATAGTTGATTATAAATCAAAAAGTAGATTAGATAATTAAAGTATCAGTAGTAAAGAAAATACGATAAAAAGGCTATAACTGTAACTTTTATAACCTAAAAAATTATATAACTGATATTTGAAAATCTTATGAAATTACGGGTCTAACGGTACTAATAACATATTTTTTATATCTCGAGCCTCGGGACACACTTTTCAAAGTCTGTATCCGATCGGGTTGGTAATAAGTCGAAAATTCGCTAATCTGATATTTTTAAGCATCCTAATTGTCACGTCACGAAGGGTACCCTAAACGTGGCAGTCCGCCGCATATAATATTAAAACTAATGAATTACAACCTTAGTCATGCAGGTGCTTTGATAACATATGCAAGGCATGCTTCCATGATAGTAGGACACTCACAGGGGTATTACATTTAAGTAGATAATAAAAGCAGGCAAGAACTTCTATAAATAAACATGGAATCTTCATTTAAATAACAATTCCTTACATCGTCTTAGGGGCATTCCCCCGTCTTAAAAGTCTTGTTTCAACTATACTATTAACAAAGTAAACATAACTATAACATAAGCCAACTATAGAGATTTTCTTAAAAGTCTATGTTCAAAACTAAATACATATAACTTCTTCTAAAAACTCCTAGTAGCTTAAGCTTGTACCTGGCATACGGGGCTCCTTGGTGCCAACCAAAGATAATCATACTGTAACAAAAAGCTATAAGGGTATAAGCAAATCTAGCTTAGTGAGATAATTCCTTATTTACAGAACATTTCCATATAATAAACAAGTATTTAATCAAGCATATGAGAATGCACCAATCACATGAGTAAACAAAATACACAAGATTAACCGGAAATCATGTGTAGCATGGAGTTTACGCCCTCCATGTCGGGGGTTTGGAAGGTTACGGGCCCATAAGCCTATGTAAACTTTCCGGCTCCTACTAGCCCATGTAGACTTTTCGGCTCCTACTAGCCACCATTACTTCCTCGTTTCCCACACGAAGAATAGTAATGAAATAAATGTGACTCACAAATATGATATGCATGAATTATTTTCAATATATATTTAACCAAATAATGTTGAGTTCAAGTTAAAGGCAATCAACCACAATTTCATCATATCAATACAAGAATCACAATTTATTTATCACATCTTCTTTCGATATTCTTAACTTATATTCAACCAATCATAAATCCAAGTCACACAACAATTGTTCATTTATCTTTTCCTTATTTTCTAGTGCTACGATTGCAAGACACAAACAAGGAAATGTCACTTAGTAAAGGATTAACTCACTCCATGTCGGTAGACCCTAATCGAAGTAATCTTCCAAGAAGGTGATCTCGGTTCCTTCTTCACCTAAATAAGATGAAATACCCAAAAATGATTTTTTCATAGAATTTATATTCTTGAAGATTCTAATCTTTCTTAAAATCACGGTAAAATCGTATTTGAGGAAATTTCAACTTAAAATGGTCATAACTTGCTCATTTTAACTCTGAATTTCGCATATAATATATCATTTTCTACCTATTCGAGAAGATCTATCTATTTTCTAAACTTATTTTCATCAAACTAAGTCATTGGGTTCGAAAAAGTAGTGACTAGATTCAACATGAATTTTTATAGACTTGAATCTTTCTTTTAACAAAAGCTCATTTTGAAGAGATATGTTTTATAATAGTTTGTAAAACCTTTGAAATGTATTTTCATATTTTTATTGACTCATACCAAATGTATAAGTTAATGAAGTTGTCTCAAACCTTGAATTTTTTGTAAAAGTAAAGTCTTCTAAAGCAAAGTGGAACTTTTGAAAATTCTTTTTGTTAGAGAATATTTCAAGTTATGAGAAAATTCCTTTTCCTCTAAATTTCAAAGAACGATTTTTATTTTTTTGTTTCTAATACTAATAATTATATCTTTATAGAAATAACTTTCTTGTTTCTTTTAAAAATTATTTTATTTTCATGAAAGGAATTAATTGTACTTGATGAATGAAGTTTAGTAAAAACCTTTGTTTACTCCAAAAAGTCTTTTCTATGTCATGTATGTTTATAAAAATTCTATGAGTCCTCTAAGTTTGTTAAGATGATCCTTAGTTTTAGAAAAATTACTTCTACCTTTTATTTCTAGAAAGAATCTTTATTTTAAGAAACTTTCCTTATTTATTTTTGTTGAGACAAGAATCATTATATTCATGCATGAATTGAATCATAGAGTTATGAACATATAAAGAAACATAATAACTTAAAAGAATAAGTAAAGAAATAAATCAAGTATGGAACCTTAGCTTCATCAAGGTATCCGGAACTAAGAAAAGACTAGTCTCATAAAGAAAAAGGAATGTTTTGACTTGATGAGGACAAGTCTAAGACTAGAAAGACTATCTTAAAAACAACATGAAAGTTAAATTTATAAAACAGATGAGCTTATATACTCTAAAAGTTATTATATTATATAGCTACATAGATTATTTAGATAATTATATGTATAAAAGCAACATAAAGAAATTAGATCATGAACAAAAACAAAGTATGAATCTATTGTTGCTTTCTTTAACCTTCATGGTTTAGAAAACGCACATTAAGCTCATACTAAGTAAAATGAATATAAAGAAGACTTGAAGAATTTTTACCAAGAGAACTAAACTTGAGAGAGTGTTTTGGGAGAGAATTTTGTAGAGAATTTTAGAGAGTAACTTTGTGTATGGAAGGTGTGCAAGAAGTGGAAGGAAGAGGGGGTATTTATAGGAAAATGTGGGAGATTAATTGTGTTAATTAAATAAATGAAAATAAAACAATTGGAGAGGAAAAGAAGAGGGCCGACGCAAATTTGGAGAAAAGGGGGAGGAAAAATTTATTTTTTTGTACTTTTGTTAATGAAAAGTAAGATATGAAAGATGTGAGGTTGTATTGGAAATGAAAATTGTAAGAAATAAAGGTATGGGTTGTAAGAGTAGGTTGTAAGAAAAAGTAGAGATAGATAAATAGTGTAGAATAGTAATAAATGTGTAATGTAAAGTAGACATGACAATTTAAGTACCGATAGTAAGAAACATGGTTGTCAAAACCAGCCCGGGACCGGCGGTTCAACTAGGTTCGATCGTAACCGGTACTAATGCCGGGCCGGGGTCTCATCTAAAACTTTTTTTGGAACGAACTGGCAAGACCCGGATTGACCCGGTCAACCCGGGCGATCGAACTGGGTTAAACCGGTCGACCCGAACCGGTTGACTCGGATTCAAAAAAAATAAAAAGAAAAAAAAAAAATAAAAAATTAGAAATTTAAATATTTATTAAATTTATTATAATTTATAAAAATATAATCATTAATATATTTATTTAATAATTAATTGATGAATTTGATTCAAATATAGATTTAATTGAGTGATTACACATATATTGGTCTTTTATAATTAATTATTCCTTTATTTTTATTTTTTTGTGACGGTTCAACCTCGGTTGAACCCATCGAACCTGACCCCTGGCTTGTCAGGTCAAACCTTGGTCGGTTCTGACAACATTGTAAGAAAATAGCGTATAAATGCGATATCTGATTTTTTAGTTACCGAAAAATATATGAAATGATATTTTTGAAATCTTATATTTTATGAGTCGAATGATATTTCAAAATATTTTACTATTCTGAGCCGGGACAACGTTTTTCAACAATGTGTGATGGGTTATAAACGAGTCGCGGTTTTTACTAAACTGATCTTTTTAAGCTTCTTAGATAATTATGAAATATTTTACACATACTAAACTCTTTCTTATTTCTTTTGGGTTTCTTAAAAGGAATGCCGGACTTGACAGTTACAATTGACTAGGTTTTGTTGAACTTTAATTAGGGTTTAAGCTTTAATTGATTACAAAACTTCGGGGGTTGTACACTAATATTATTGCGAACAAACTACACTCTTCATCGTATTTCGACTTTCTTAACTTAAGAACACAGGGTTGCCGGATCTAAATTGCTAGGGTTTCCTAGGGATTTGTTGATTTAAGACTTTCGGTTGACTTTTCGATTTATGGTTTAAGCTCAAGTTTACCCTAAAAATTAGGAGTTTACAGTGATCTAAGAGAGATTTTTGATGCATTAAAATAGCACATTGATATTTTTAGATGGTTTTGTAAGCAACTTTAAAATTATATAAGTATATTATAAAGTACCTAGTAGCATGGTCACTTTAAATTGACATTTCAAGTTATACCACCAAAATTGATAAACTCATTATATGGTTTATAATTTGAATATAGCTTATTAATAATATTGATAATTACGTTTCGGAATTCTTAAGAGCAATCAATGGTACACATGTTTGTGGATCGATTCCCTTGAAAATTCAATGGTACTTTCAAGGATGAAAGGAAGGGGCTACTCTAAAATATTGTTATAGCTATAATTTTTAACTTAAAATTTGTTTATGCATTGGTTGAGAATGTACATGTTATATCTTCTATACCCTTTGGATGTTAAGCGGACTTAGGATCCTAGAAAGTATAGATGACTCTATTGAGAAATGTATAATAAATTACAATATGAATTATTCATAGTCATAAATATATATGTTATAATGTGGGTAAACACTAGTTACGTACAAATAAGTATAGTTTTGGCTTGTTGCGTTCTTCATAATTTCATAATGGGAGTTCCTTTGGTTGGTCTGTCATAAAAAAGAAATATCACGAGATTTGAAATCTCTAAAAGGAATTAGATATCTCAACAAAGTTAAATAGAAGAAAGGAGAAAAAAGGAAATGGTTTTATGAAAGAGATGGATAGTAAAGGCAACATAGACCAATCATCATAGAAAATAGGAGTAATAATTACTTTTCTTCCTTCCTTTTATTTTGAAGTGATGCGAATTATATACTAATGAACTCATGCTATGCATGCATATTAAAGTGGAGTTTGATCTTATATATGCTTTGCAGACATTTTTGTTGCTATGCTCTTATAAATGACATGTTATGAAATTTCATTTATTTTCATATTTATTATTTTATATTAGAATTTTTTGGATTAATGGTTTTAAACTATATTACATTGTAGTAATGGAAAATGGTAGTAACAAGGACACTCAATTTAGAAACTTCTGGTAGTAGACTAATGGAGTTAATGCTGAAAATTTTAGTATATGAAGCACTTAGGGTAGCAAACCTTTAACTATATTCAAATCATCATCTTTTGCTCAAGTGATAAGTGCAATTAATGAAAATTTCGGAGCAAGTTGCTTCCCAATAATTTAGAAAATCATCTTCATACCATAAAAAAAAAAAATACATGGGTCCGTTCAAAAGATGAGAAATTTAAAGTTGTTTTGGAGGGAATGATGAGCAAGATTATTGCCAACGAGGAGATTTTCAATGAAAAGGTGATAGTAAGCATCTTTCGTTTTTTTTTCAATGTATTTTTTAATTTTATTTAAACAATTATTTTAGTAGTTGCTTACTTAAAAAATTGCCAAGGTTCTCAATGAAAAAATGAAGGTAAGCATCTTTCTTTTTCTCTTTTGAAGTATTCTTTCAATTTATTTAAACAATTATTTTAATAGTTGCTTAATTTTAATTAACTATTGAAAATTGCAATTTATGACATTATTTGTGAGAAAAGATATTCATCAGGTAGTTTTGTTGAGCAATTTGAAAAATTCAATTTGAATCAGGAAAATAATTCTCCTCTACTTAAATTGGAAGAGAATACCTTGAAATAAAATTCAATTTAAATCATGAAAATATTTTTGGTAAGCAAAACTACCTGATGTATATCTTTTCTCACAACTAATGTCATTTTATCATACATTGCAACTTTTTAATTGTTTAATTAAAAAGCAAGTAACTACTAAAATAATCGTTTAAATAAAATTAAAAGAATACCTTTAAAAATAAAAGAAAGATGCTTACCATCGCTTTTTCATTGAAAACCTCCTTATCGGCAATAATCATCTCTAGCCCATCATTCCATCCAAAACCACTTTTATATCTCTTCTTTTGAATGGTGGCCCATGTATTTTTTTTATGGTATGAAGATGGTTCTTTAAATGATTGGGAATGCAACTTGCGCCAAAATTTTCATTGATTCCACATATCTCTCAAGCAAAAGACAAAGATTTGAATATAGTTAAAGGTTTGTTACCCTTAAGTGCTTCATGTACTAAAATTTTCAACATTAATTCCATTTGTCTAAACTACCAAAAGTTTCTAACTTGAGTATCCTTGTCGCTACCATTTTCCATTGCTACAATGTAATATTGACGCAGCGGAATATGAAAGGGGTTATCGTAAAGACGTTGATTCGCGCACGAATACCCGGCTTGTGATCTTCAAATTCAATTGATTCTAAGAATACCTTGATATTTGGCATCAAAAATCGAAATCTATTCGAAGATGACGAATTTTGGGAAAAGAGAAAACATCTCAATAAAATTTCATTCAAAACAATCTATTCTGTCTCTTCTGTAACACTAGAATATATAATATGCTATTTTTACCAAAAAAAGGAAACCTATTAAATAATACTAGGGCGAAAACAATGAACGGTGGAGATTAATGCACAGATGGCTAATAAAAAGATTATCAATGAAAAGTTAAGACATAAAGAAAAGTTATAAAAATAGTAAAAAAGCGGTTTTGACGGCCTAAACGAAGGAATTTGACCGAAAACCGGCTTGGGTCACGAGCAAAGCTGGTGAGTTTTGTTCGTTGGATCGTTTCTCTTCAGAATATGGTCTCACTCGGTCGGTAAAAAATCCAAAACTCCCCAAAAATTACGAAATACCCTTATCAAATCCTGTGCATTTCTCCAAATAATTATTTGCTATCTCGTCCACTGCATCAAATATAGTCCAAAAACCATTGAGTAAAAAAAGTTTAAATATAAAATAATAATATGCAAATAATGAAAATTCCATAACAAGTTATTCATTTACAGAGCAATAGAGCACAAAAATGTCTACAAATAGGACATAAAGATCAAACTCTACTTTGATATATACATAGCATGAGTTCAATAATAGAAAATAATAATAACATCACTTCAATAATAAAAGGAAAGAAGAAAAGTAATTATTATCCTATTTGTTCCATGATGATTGGTTCATGTAGCCTTTACTATTCAATCTCTTATCACAAACCATTTTCATTTTTTCCCTTCTATTTAACTTTGTTGAGATATCTAATTCCTTAAGAGATTTCAAATCTCATGATATTTCTTTTTATGAGCAGATCAAGCAAATGAATCCCATTATGAAATTGTGAAGAATGCAACAAGCCAAAATTACCTGTGTACATAATCAATATTTAGCCACATTATAATATATTATTTAATGAAGATGAATAATTATATTGTAATTTTATTATACATTTCTCGATAGAGTCATCTATGCTTTCTAGTATCCTAAGTCCGCTTAACCTTCAAAGAGTATAATAAAGATACAACATGTGTGCATTCTCATTCAACAAAAGCATAACAAATTTTAAGTTAAAATTATAGCTATAACAATATTTTGAGTAGCCCCATCCTTTCATCCTTGAAACTACTCTTGAAGTTTTAAGGGAATCGATGCACGAAACATGTATACAATCAATTGCTCTTAAGAATTCCTAAAAATAATTATTAATATTATTAATAAGCTATATTCAAATTATAAACCATATAATGAGTTTGATGAGTTTGGTGGCATATCTTGAAATGTCAATTTAAAGGGATTATGCCACTTGGTACTTTATAATATACTTATATAATTTTAAAGTTGTTTCCAAAACCATCTGAAAATATTAAGGTGCAATTTTAATGTATTAAAAAGACCTCCCTCTTATTACTTTGTCTCACATTATGGTTAATTAAATGAGAAAATAACATAACTTGTTCTTTGATGGACACTTTTAATTTGATATAACAAATTCTTCCCTTTAAGTATCATACATAACTCAAACAATGCTGTTGGCCTCGTACATATTTGATTGATGCAATGAATATCTACATTATATTTATATATAATTTGATTCATATACAACTTTCACTCATATTCCTTATTATCATGAGGCTCTCTTGGAATTTTACTTTTCCATCGTTTTCAACCATGCATGATAATCCCAAGTTAAAGAGCCACTTCTGCTACACCAAATACATGGCATAATTCTTATTTTCATCAATCTATAGAGGAAGATATTAGAACGATCAAAAGGTTTAAGTTTTGCTAAAGAATCGATCATAAGATGGGAAAAGAAAAACGCAATTCAAACAAAAACTCATCAAATAAAATAATACTCCAAAGGGAGAAGTAATTAAAAAAAAAAAAATCAAATGCACATACCCACGTTATCACTTAAGGTAACAAGAGAAAGGATAAATCTGCACAGTAAAATTAAAAAACCAAATTACTTAAGAGAAAAACACGAAATGATATGTATAAATTTTCAAGACAAATACATTCACAATACTACCAATAAATGATAATTATATGAAGTAACTATAGTAAGACCAATAGCAAAAAATTGTCTTCATGATAGTCATAACCATTAAAATTGAAAATGACCAGTATAAGCATATCATGTATAATACTTAATAGTACTTATAACGAGGATATAAGTTTGATATAACTGATTCTACATTTCTTTACATAATATCTTCCATTGAGAAGGGGGAGGGGGGGAGAGGGAAAGGGATGGTGTCACTCAATGATAAGATCAATAGAAAATCTTGTTAACATCCACTTATGTTAATTGTTAGAGAGAATGCAAATTATGGCATTGAATTAAGATCATAATGATGACAACATGGAAGATTATTACATATTAGATATTACCAATGAGCAAACTTGAAACTTTTGTTTATATGTACCACGATTTTCCATATTGAGTATATCTTTTTTAATATACATAGGTTCTTCTTTTGATATATAATAACATATACATGCACACATGTTGGAAAACAAAAGAAAAAGTTAAATCTATATGTGTGGACTAAAGATTAATTAATACAAACACAATCTTCACAATGAAGAGGGGTCTTATATCGTTTAACCGTTTGTCAATTCTAGTGTGGTATGTGTAAATGACATAATAAAATTTTTAAGGAAGAAATACTTCATATAGTATATAAAGCAATCATTTCACTAAATATAATAAATATAGAAATGCATAAAGATCATGTTTAATAAAAAAAATGTAATTTAAAACCATGCCTATTTTTTATAGCACATTAAATTTAAAAAAATAATTATAGTTCATTATGTGATCCAGTGATGAAGAACCCAAAAGGTATAATCTCTTAGATAGTGAGGGAAAAGTGAAGGATGAATGATGTAATTGTGTGACAAAAAAGTAAAAGAAAAATAATCCAAGATGAATAGCTAATGCAACACAATTAGAATTTAATGTGGTCGACAATTTGCTTCCCCATATGGAAGAATAAATCCATAATCTAATGAAAAGAATTTCCTAATTCATATGAAGCAAATGCACAACAGAGGGGGAAAATAATAAAAAAGAGATGAAGAAGAAAGAGAGAAAAGAAAACCTTATTATATTATTAGTTAGAAGCAAGCTTTTATTCCCATCTACCAAGCAAAAATAATAAAAAAAACATGTCAGTTGCTTTTAAAAAATTGGTGAAAGTAACTGTTGAGTCCAGCATTAAGAAATGACATACGTTTTCAAAAGTTGTTTTCCCTGAAATAAGCATGATTAGCATTTGACCAGAGAGAATTTTCGTGATGAGATATTTTTTTTCAAGTAAAAAAGATATTTCTTTTAAAAAACACAATAAATTATTGGAAAAAAATTATTGGAAAGCTATTTTATATCAACAAACAAAGCTTTAAATTTTCTATTTGTGAGAATAGAACAGAGAGAAAAAATTACTTGCCTTTTAAAAATTGGTGGAAGTAATCGTTGAGTCTAGTACGGCTAAAAAAAAAAAAAACCATTGAGTCTAGCATTAAAAAATGACATATGTTTCCAAAGTTGTTTTCCCTTGAGATAAGCATGATTAGCATTTGACCGAACAGAATTTTCATGACGAGATATTATTTTTCAATTAAAAAAGATATTTGCCCTTAAGAAACACAATAAATTATGGGAGAAAAATCACTTGAAAACTATTCTATATTAACAAACAAAGCCTTAATTTCTCTGTTTGTGAGAATAGGATGGTAAAGAAAAAAATTACTTGCTTTTCAAAAATTGGTTAAAGTAACCGATGAGTCTAGCGTTAAAAAATGACATACGTTTTTAAAAGTTGTTTTCCCTCGAGATAAGTATGAATATCATTTGACCGAAGAGAATTTTCGTGATGAGATATTATTTTCCATTTAAAAAAGATATTTCCCTTTAAGAAACACAATAAATTATGAAAAAAAAAATTATCGAAAAACTATCTATATCAACAAATAAAGCCTTAATTTCTCTATTTGTGAGAATAGAGAGGGAGAGAAAAAATTACTTGCTTTTCAAAAATTGATGAAAGTAACCATTGAGTCTAGTACGGCTAAAAAAAAAAAAACCATTAAGTCTAGTATTAAAAAATGACATACGTTTACAAAAGTTGTTTTCCCTTGAGATAATAATGATTAGCATTTGACTAAAGAGGATTTTCGTGATGGGATATTATTTTCCAATTATAAAAGATATTTCCCTTTTAAGAAATGATAAGATCATATTTTATACAATTTGTTGATATTCATAAGAGCTAGAATGGATATTTGTTTTTATTAAATTTTATGTTTCAGGACTAATTTGGACAAAGAAATCAAAACAAGAGACTTTGAATCAAAAATAGGAAAAATTGAAGTAAAGGCCGGCATTTCAACATTCAAAGCCGCCGGCGTTCAGACGGCTTACACCCAAGGCCGCCACTAGCACTGCCAGCTTTGCAAGATATTCACCCAAAAACACTGTAAGCCGCCTCAAAGCTGCCGGCATAGAAGATGAAGAAGCCAGCGTACTTGAAGGCTGGCAGCTTAGAAACGGAAAGTCACCAGCTTTGAAGGAGATACATTATAAATCGGCTCCTAAGCCGCTGGCATTGAGGCTGTGTAGATCACAGATTTAAAGAGGCATGAAGATAACGAATGCTTGGAGGAAATTGAAGCGACAAATCTTGGAATGTCTATGCCGGTGAAAGCCGCCGGCTTTGGGACGGTTCGTTATAAATCAGCCCAACGCTTCATTTCTGATCACATACGCCGGCTAGATCTACATCTAAGCCGCCGGCGTAGAAGCGGCCTACATGTGTAACCAATTGAAGGCTGCCAGTGCACTGCCTGCGCAAAGGAGAAAAAGATACGCCGCCTGTAAGCCGCCGGCGTAGGATCCATAACTGCCGGTTTGAATGAAACACCATTTTTTTTAATGTTTGTTACGAAATTTTTCCTATAAATAGGGGTCTTCTCCTCACTTTCAAATCATCCCAAGTAGCTCTGAAATACACTACAATACATAGATTAGAATTAGCATTTCATAGAGATTTTTGAAGAGATATTGAAGTTTTTCAAGAATTTGCAAGTGAAGCTTTGATATTTTGAATTGGTGATATCTGATCTTTTCCTTTTATGCAATTCATATATCTGAATATTTGATCATAATGAAATCATTTGCAATTTCTTATCTGATTTTTGAATCATCATCCATGAGTAGCTAAATCCTTTTTGTGGGAAGTTGATGAAGCTTTAAACATGCTAAAATGATCTTTGAAACCATGTTATAAGATAGTTAGAATCATGAATATTCATATTGAGTTCTGATTATTCATCATATCTTTGGTGTATAAGAATTCTGATAACTCGGAAGGGAAATTAGGGTTCATATGAATTCATAAATTGAGATTAAATTACAATTGCGGAAGCGGCGGAGTTTAATCTAATTTAGAAATTGTCCATGAATACTAATGCAATTTTATATTGATTTCTCACTAAGGAATTAGGGGATGTTAATATAAAGTATTAGTCAATTATAGAATCGGAAGGTTTATAATTGTAATTTTGATTCCACAATAATTTATTTAGCGGAAGCTATTGATTATTTTTGTGGTTTAAAAGGTTTTTAACTCTGTTTTTAAATCTTTACAATTTCTTATGAATATCCATGAATCTAATTATCATTATAACATGACTTCAAGTTGATTGGCAATAGTTTAAAGTGGATTCTGCTCCTTCCCACATTTTTCTAACATATCACTCTCTTCAAAAGCTCACTGCATTCATAGTAGATACTTAATTAGATAATTTAGTCTAATCATTCTAAAAGATCAATTGCCTAGATATTAGTATTAGTTGATAACTGTCTAGTAGTTAATAGATCTCTGTGGGATCGACACTTGACTCATGCTATATTACAAGATAAGGCCCAGTACGCTTGCTGGATAAGATGCTTTAAAAATTCAATACTAATTTAGCACATCAAGTTTTCTGGCGCCGTTGCCGGGGATCTTATTAATATTAGACTACCTTCAGCTTTAGCTAGTAGTTTAGGTTTAAGTTTAGTTTTTTTTCCTTTTCTCTTTGCAGGTTTTATGCGAAGAAGTAGAAGTTCTGAACTTCTACCTTTAGACCCTGAGATTGAAAGAACCTTGCATCAACAGAGAAGAAGGAACCAAAGAAGAGGAGCAATGGCACAAATCAAGGACAAGGAAACAATGAACAACAACAAAAGCTGCTCCCGCTCCAAGGGCAATTCGAGACTATACAGTACCTACTGTTCAAGATCCCCATAAGAATGCCCACTGTGGAGGCTAACAACTTTGAGCTTAAACCGTCCCTGATTCAAATGGTTGAGTCACATCAATTTGGAGGATATCCGAATGAGACGCCAGATGAACACCTTGCCAAATTTCTCCAGTACACCAACACTGTCAAACTTAATGGTGTAAGAAACGAAGTCATCCGACTACAGCTTTTCCCTTTTTCTCTTAGGGATAAAGCCTTGGCATGGTACAATTCCCAACCTCCAGATTCAATCACTACATGGGATCTGACAAAGAAGTTTCTGAAGAGATTCTTCCCTCCAGCAAGGACCGCCAGATTAAGAAATGAGATCTCCAACTTCACCAAATTCCCTGGTGAATCATTATATGATGCTTGGGAAAGATTCAAAGAGGCGGTCAGAAAATGTCCACACCACGGTTTACCCGATAATCTACTGATCGAAAATTTCTACCTCAGTCTTGATGAAGCTTTGAGGTCCTTAGTAGATGCTACATCGGGAGGATCACTGATGGGAAAAACATATGAGGAAGCTAGTGAGATTATTGAAGAATTAGCTTCCGCGCTCATAATTGGAGTTGTGAAAGAACAAGATCTAAAGTAGCATCTGTGGAAGACAAAGAAGATATATCACAACTCAAGGCTCAAATGGCAACCCTCATCACTCAAGTAAGTAAACTCACAACTACAAATTCTTCCAATAAAAAACAAGTGTTTTGTTGTGAGATTTGCTCAGGTCCACACTCTTCTTTCGAGTGTCCGCATGGATCATCATCAAATGATGAGCAGCTCAATATGTGGGAAATTTCCAAAAGGGTAATTTTGGAAACACATATCATCCGAATATGCGGAATCATCCCAATTTCATATCGGAATGATGCCAATGTTCTAAAGCCACCACCTGGTTTCCAAGGACAAGGATATGCAAGAAATGCCCCACCTCAACAGCAAATTCAATCCTCCACTGACGCATTACTAAGGGATTTCATTGTCACTACAACAAACTCACTCAGTAATCAGAATGCAATCATTCAAGATTTGCAAGGGAAACTCCATCAACTTGCACAGCAAGTGAGTAATAGACCATCTGGGTCTTTACCAAGCAACACGAGGAGAATCCCAAGTCTGTAAATGCAATCACCCTGAGAAGTGGTAAGGAGATTGCTCCAGTTGAGGAAACTATCAAGGATCAAGAGGAAATTCCACCACAAAACAACAAAGGAAACGAAAGGTGGAGGACACTATTCAAAAACCACCTGAAATCATATGTTCCTCCCATCCCTTTTCCAGGAAGATCAAAGCAACAAAGACTTGATGAGCAATTTTCAAAATTCCTGGATGTTTTTAAGAAGCTACACATCAACATTCCATTCTTAGAAGCGATTCAAGGAATGCCTTCCTATGCGAAATTCATCAAAGAGTTGCTATCCAACAAGAGGAAGATTGATGGAAATGTGATACTCACTGGAGAATGTTCCATGATCCTACAGAAACATACACCCAGTCTACCTACTAAACTTCGAGATCAGGGAAGTTTTACTATTCCTGCACCATTGGTGATTATCATTTTGATAAAGTTTTAATTGATTCTGGTGCAAGTATCAACTTAATGCCTTTATCGGTATTTCAAAAACTAGGACTTGGAGATTGCAAGGATACACATGTAACCTTGCAACTTGCTGATAGAAGTGTAAAATACCCTAGGGGTATTGTGGAAAATGTCCTAGTTAAAGTTGACAAATTCTTTTTCCCTGTGGATTTTGTAGTCTTAGACATGGATGAAGATAGGGAAGTTCCCATGATCTTGGGCAGACCGTTCCTTGCAACAGGTAAAGCACTAATTGATGTGGAACAAGGGCAGCTTACATTACGGGTGATGGATGAACAGGTTACTTTCAATGTCTATGAGGCAATGAAGAAATTTGATGATACTGATGCTTGTTACACCATCAATACCATTGATGAGCTGGTTTCTGAGTCGCTTGAGGAACAAACTGGTGTGGAGACTATGGAATCCGTCTTGAGAGACTTGGACAATTGGAGTGATGAAGAGGATGAAGAAATACTGGAAGATGTACCAATGATCAAAACCAGATATTATGAAACATTGGGTACAAATGAGCAGAAGCAAGTTCCATCTTTGATGCAACCACCTACTTTGGAACTTAAACCCCTTCCTGATCATCTGAAGTATGCTTTTCTCGGAATTGGCGATACTTTGCCAATCATCATTTCATCTGCATTGACAAATGAACAAGAACAACAGTTGATTGAAGTGTTGAAAAAGCACAAAGAAGCAATCGGATGGACCATTGCAGACATTAAGGGTATTAGCCCTATGATTTGCACTCACAAAATTCTTATGGAAGCTGAGTGTAAACCTACAGTTCAACCACAAAGGAGACTTAACCCAACACTTAAAGAGGTTGTCAAGAAAGAAGTTCTGAAGCTACTTGACGCAGGTATTATCTATCCTATCTCTGATAGTAAATGGGTTAGTCCAGTTCAGGTAGTACCAAAGAAAGGTGGTATGACTGTAGTAAAAAATGAGCACAATGAATTGATTCCTACTCGTACTGTGACTGGGTGGAGAGTTTGTATTGATTACAGGAAATTGAATGATGCCACCCGAAAGGATCACTTTCCCCTTCCCTTCATTGATCAAATGTTGGAGAAACTTGCAGGGCATGACTATTATTGTTTTCTTGATGGATATTCTGGATACAATCAAATTTCCATTGCACCCGATGATCAAGAGAAAACAACATTCACTTGTCCCTATGGCACTTTTGCCTTTAGGAGGATGCCCTTTGGACTTTGCAATGCACCTGCTACGTTTCAGAGGTGTATGATGGCTATATTCTCTGATATGCTTGAGAATTTCATTGAAATCTTTATGGATGATTTTTCAGTCTTTGGAAAGTCATTTGATCTTTGTCTGGAGAATTTAGCCTCGGTTTTACAAAGATGCAAAGATACCAATCTGATCTTGAATTGGGAAAAATGCCACTTCATGGTAAGAGAAGGGATAGTATTAGGTCACAAAATCTCTGCGAGAGGAATTGAAGTGGATAAAGCCAAAGTGGAGATCATTGAGAAGTTACCACCACCCACGACTGTTAAAGGGTCAGAAGTTTTCTTGGACATGCTGGCTTCTATAGACGATTTATCAAGGACTTCTCCAAGATTTCCAAACCTCTTTGCAACCTTCTGGAAAAAGATGCGGTGTTCAATTTTGATGACAAATGTTTGCAGGCATTCAATTCATTAAAGGAAAAGCTCATTTCTACACCAGTAATCATTGCGCCAGACTGGGAGCTTCCTTTTGAACTCATGTGTGATGCCAGCGACTTTGCGGTCGGAGCGGTACTTGGTCAGAGACGAGGTAAGATATTTCATGTTATATACTATGCAAGTAGAACACTAAATGAGGCCCAAAGAAATTATGCCACTACTGAGAAAGAGCTTTTAGCTGTTATCTTTGCATGTGATAAATTTAGGCCTTATCTGATAGGTTCTAAAGTGGTAGTATACTGACCATGCAGCTCTCAAGTACTTGTTTGCTAAAGCTGATGCAAAACCTAGGTTGATTAGATGGGTATTACTACTGCAAGAATTTGATCTTGAAATTAAAGATAAAAAGGGAACTGAGAATGTAATTGCTGATCATTTGTCTAGACTTGAATCTGATAGTTTAGACATTCCCATTAATGAAAAGTTCCCTGATGAACAATTGCATGCAGTAGAAATCCTAGATTTGCCATGGTATGCTGATTATGTGAATTATTTGGTGAGTAAGATTATCCCATATGGTTTGTCTTATCCTCAAAAGAAAAAGTTTTTGCATGATGTAAAACAATATTTTTGGGATGAACCATATCTGTTTAGAAAATGTGCTGACCAAATAATTAGAAGATGTGTACCTGAATCTGATCAGCTGAGCATCTTAGAACACTGTCATTCAAGAGAAGCAGGGGGACACTTTGGTGTTCAAAGGACTGCAGCTAAAGTGTTATCATCTGGGTTTTATTGGCCTAACTTATTTCGTGACTGCAGGAACTTCATTATGTCATGTGCTCAATGTCAAAAGACAGGTAACATTTCTAAACGGCATGAATTACCACAAAACAATATTCTGGTAATTGAGCTTTTTGATGTTTGGGGGATTGACTTTATGGGTCCTTTTCCCTCATCTTTTTCAAATAAATATATACTTGTGGCAGTTGATTACGTTTCAAAATGGGTTGAAGCTGTTGCTTTACAAACAAACGATGCCCGAGTAGTTTTAAAATTTTTGAAAAAGAATATTTTTACCAGATTTGGGTGCCCAGAGCTATAATTAGTGATGGGGGGTCTCATTTTTGTAACAAGCAATTTGAAAAACTTTTAGCAAAATATGGTGTTACACATAAAGTGGCTACCCCCTATCATCCACAAACTAGTGGGCAAGTTGAAGTTTCCAATAGGGAGATAAAAAGGATTTTGGAAAAAACTGTTAATGCATCAAGAAAAGATTGGTCTTCAAAATTAGATGATGCATTATGGGCTTACAGGACTGCTTTTAAAACCCCTATTGGAATGTCCCCATATATGCTTGTTTTTGGTAAATCATGTCATCTTCCTGTAGAACTTGAGCACAAGGCATATTGGGCCATAAAATTTCTTAACTTTGATGAAAAAGCTGCAGGTAAAAACAGATTGCTTCAATTGAATCAGCTGGAAGAATGGAGGAATGAGGCATTTGAAAGTGCTCGTATCTATAAGGAACGAGCAAAGAAATGGCATGATAGAAACATCATCAAACGAGAATTTTTGCCTGGACAAAAAGTTTTACTTTACAATTCTCGTTTGAAGTTGTTTCCTGGAAAATTACGGTCAAGATGGTCGGACCGTTTGAGATTGCAAAGTTTTTCCATATGGCACGGTGGAATTAAAAACTGAGGATGATCGGACTTTTAAAGTGAATGGGCAACTGCTCAAACATTATTTTGAGGGGAAAATCTTGACAGTACTACTACTGTCATGAATCTCAAAGAACCATAATCAGATCAGGAAAGTCGGGCTAAGCGACTTTAAACTAAGCGCTTCTTGGGAGGCAACCCATGTCTAATTTTAGAATAGTTTTATTTGTTTTGTTTTTACTAACTTAGTTTTAGTGTGGCAGGTTTTTTGAAAAAAAAAAAAAAATTGAAAACTAAACCGGCTCAAGGCTGCCAGCCTTGAGCAAGCTTTGAAAAAACAAGGAAAGCCGGTTCAACGCCGCCAGCTTTAGGCCGGCGTAAATGCAGTACAGGAGTAGGTGAGCACCGCAAAAAAAGCCGGCATGGGAAAGTAAAGGCCTCCCGCTTATATGCCAGCGTTTGAGCACAACATTTACACCGGCAGGGAAAGGTGAAGGCCGCCGGCTTAGTGTCAGCGTATGTTTAAGATTTCTTGGTTTCTGAAAATTCCCGATCAAAGCCGGCACCTAGAGATATAAGCCGCCAGCTTTTAGCTGGCGTATAAGTCTAAGCCGGAAGTGTAAATGGGTAAGCTGCCAGCCTGATGCTCTCGGTATGAAATTTTTTTGTTTACACTGGTTGTAAGCCACCGACTTACACGATAGAAATGCCGGCGTAGGTTCTGCAGATTGCTTTTAACAGGTACGAATCCTCTCTCTCTTTCTCATTCTCTCATAATCACTCTCTCACACTCAGTCTCTCGCTCTCACTCAATAATCCCACATCTCATTGCGTTGAATCCAGCTTCCCAAGTAAGTAAATCCAACTGATCTTTACTCTTAATCCTTTATTCAAATCCATTACATTACATTATTTTTATATAATCTGTCAATATGGGTTTGAATTACTGTCATTGATATAGATTTCGGTTTTTGATGGAGTAGATAGCTTGGATGATTTTGATACTTTGTTGAAAGTATATTCATGTTCAGTATCTGTTTAATTCCAAGTTGTGTTGTATTGATCTATGATTGCTGCTCAGATTGGAAAATTAGGGTTTTTGAGCTTATGAAATTTCGAAATTGGGGTTTGGTGAAATTGAAGTTGTGGCGGCTGAATTTGAAAATTCTCATACTAGTTAGTAACTCCAATTCATGCATTATGCTCAAATTTGCTCAATTGAACTTGGAATTTGGAATTGTGCTCAATTTTGATGAAAATTTTGGTATAAAAGTGATTTTGGGACTTTTAAGGAAAAATTTTTGAAAATCATTTTTGAAAATTTGAAATTCCAACGTTCAATTCTAAGCTGGCCAACCTAAGTTGCTAGCTTTGATTGTATTTTGCAAGTGTAAATGCTACATTCAACTGCATGTGATTAGCTTAAATGCCTATGATATTCAAATTATTTTAAATCATGTTTTAGGCATAAATTAGGATTGTAGTCATTAAAATTATGCCTTCCTTATTTCTAATTGAGTTCAAATTATTTGCAGGAATGGCTCCAAGGCAAAAATGACCAAGGAAAACTGACGCCTCTACATCTGGTTCACAGAACCAAGATTTGCTGTCTAGTCAGCAATATGCGAAAGATAGAAAGAAGAGGCTCGTGAAGATGGATTTCTTAAATACCCAGTATTTAGACTGGTGCCTACTGGATGAGTTTGGGATCATTGACCAGATCAGAGAAATTGTCCAAGAGCCAGCTTGGCTCAAGCTATTTGATTTTCGGGAGCCTGCCTACAAGAACTTGACGATTGAGTTCTTGTCCACCTTAAAGAACATCCCAGACCGAAAGGAGTTCACTTTTCAATTTCAAGCATTTGGGCAGATCAGGGAGGTCAAATTAAAGCAGATGGGCCATATACTAGGACTGTATGATAATGAGGAAGAAAATAGGAATCTGCCAAACAGTTGGCCAGATCACATGACCCAGGAGGCATACTAGTTCCAGTTAGTTGCTCCTGAGAGAGCAAATGAGTCCTTCGTCCCCTCCAAATCACTGGCCACGTCTTTTCGTGCTGTTGAGCACAAGCTCTCCACCACATTCTTGCACACACCCTGAGTTGCAAAAACTAATCACAGCAAGGTGACTACGTTTGAATGTTTTACTTGTTTAGCCTTATTAGCTACCGGATTGATTTAGGGTGGAGATAGCGACTTTATAACCGCAGGCATGATGATACCAGGACACGAGTCCTGTGTTGTGGAGGCTATCACTATATTACTGAAGGGGATGGACATTTTAGCCTCCACAGGATGATGAGTATTTTGAGTGCAAGAATATAACATCTGCACCATCCGAGGCTGGGGATTACTGAAAAACCCCAGAGCAGCACAGCCACCGGTTTTGGAGGAGGTGAGCTCCAGGATATCTTTCCTGGAGATGCTCCATTTGAGATTCCATCCACATCTGCTCCTCCTCTTGCAGGTACTTCATCGACATATGGTATGGACCAGCTCAGGCTGGATGTTAAGGAGTTGAAGCGCTAAAGCCAGGAGCTCAGGGATAGTCAAGAGAAGGAAAGGAAGAAAAATAAGAAGTTTCGGAAGACTATCTTTGAGGCGTTGAGGACGGCCATTTGCTGCATTAGCCTAGAGATAGGGGCTGGCATGACATATGACATCATCTGAGTCTAGGCACAATTCACATCCTACAGATAGACTCTGTTCAGAGCACACCCACACAGCCACCCCAGGAGGCACTGAGAGACACTCCTGAGCACAGCAGTAGACAGAGTCTAGGGCCAGAGAGCTAGAGATCCTGCTAGCTCTCAATTTGATCTTTATTGTTTTTATTTTTATCTTGGCCTGTATATTTATTGAGTACCCAAATTTTTGCGGGTGAACTCCTTTATTATTTTCCGCTTTTATTTCTGCTTTTTTTTTTTTTTCTTCTGTAGTGATTACAGGAAAGCAGCAAAGCAAATTCTCTTCCAATGCAAATTTTGATGACTATGAAAAGACTGACTTTAGGGAAGTATCCAATTCATTTCTTATTCCTTTCCTATGATTTAATTTATTGTAAAATAGTGAGGACACTGTTTGGTTGAAGTGTGGGGGAAGGGATAAAATTGAGAAATGAAGTGTTGAATTGAAGTGATGAATATGATCTGTTGTCTGCTGATATTTATATTTGAAAATTCCCATCTTGTATTTTTGGTTTGAAAGCAAATTATGACAAAATTCTGCCAAAATTTTTCAAAAATCACTTGAAATTGGAGATAGTACAAAGTAAAGACTGAAAGCAATTAAATTGACTTGTAAAAGTATCTTACTCACCTACTATTGTGAATGGTTTACTAAGTTAAAATTAAGTTGTAAAATCCTTAAGAAACAAGTTTACTTTATTTTTAACTTTGGAATTGGAAATTTAAGAGCTGGTCGAGTCCTTTTGTGAAAAATAAACAGGTCTACTTTGGAAATTTTAGTTTGTATATATTCTTTGAATTTTAACACTTAGTGAAAGAGGTAGAAGAAACTTTTAAACTTAGTGATCCTTCATAAAAATAAGTCTGTGATATTGTTATTGCATTCAAAAAGAAAGAAACAAGCATAGCCACTACTCCTCTGACTTGAAATTTTGAGTTATGAGTATCTGAACTTGAATGTTAAAGTGAGGAAGAGTTCTTAGGGGTATTTTGAAACCTGGTCACTTAGGTGATGAGCCTGGGATGTGCCGACTCAATGAACTCACTATAACGAGAAGGGAAGAATGGCAAAAGTTCAATTCTTGAGCTTTGAAAAGCAAAAAGATGGAGGCAAAAACCTCCCAAAAAGAAAATAAATGCTTAAAAAAGAAAAAGAAAAATGAATGCAAATATGCAAATAAAGGAGACTTATAATAAAGAAGGAGAAATTCTAAGGAAAAAGTAGATACCACATGCTTTCATTTTGTGTTACTTAGAATATATATAAGCTAGAAATCCAATGAAGTTTAAATGAGTATTTTTCCTTAGTGGATTGAGTATTTGCTTTTGAATAGAAGGTTCTTTTGTTAAAAGTTGAGATCAAAACTTGTTTTGTTTGGATTAACTCCTAAATTTCGATTATAATACTCTAATTACAAGAAATTGGTATGGTTAGAGCAATAGATACAAGAAAAACAAGTTAAAAAATTGTGATTAAATTTGGAAAATTGTACTATCTATAAAAGATTTCATTTTATTCTTCATTTTGCTTCAGGACAAGCAAAAGTTCAAGTGTGAGGGAATTGATAAGATCATATTTTATACAATTTGTTGATATTCATAAAGCTAGAATGGATATTTGTTTTGATTAAATTTTATGTTTCAGGACTAATTTGGACAAATAAATCAAAACAAGAGACTTTGAATCAAAAATGGGAAAAATTGAAGTAAAGGCCGGCATTTCAACATTCAAAGCCGCCGGCGTTCAAACGGCTTACACCCAAAGCCACCACCAGCACTGCCAGCTTTGCAAGATATTCACCCAAAAACACGGTAAGCCGCCTCAAAGCTGCCGGCGTAGAAGATGAAGAAGCCAGCGTACTTGAAGGCCGGCAGCTCAGAAATGGAAAGTCACCAGCTTTGAAGGAGATACATTATAAACCGGCTCCTAAGCCGCCGGCGTTGAGGCTGTGTAGATCACAGATTTGAAGAGACATGAAGATAACGAATGCTTGGAGGAAATTGAAGCGATAAATCTATTGGACTGTCTACGCCGGTGTGAAAGCCGCCGGCTTTGGGACGGCATTCGTTATAAATCAGCCCAACGCTTCATTTCTGATCACATACGCCGACTAGATCTACATCTAAGCCGCCGGCATAGAAGCGGCCTACATGTGTAACCGAAGTTAAAGGCTGCCAGTACACTGCCTGAGCAAAGGAGAAAAAGATTATACGCCGCCTGTAAGCCGCCGGCGTAGGATCCATAACTGCCTGGCTTTGAATTGAAACTACCATTTTTCTTTAATGATTTGTTACGAAATTTGTTCTATAAATAGAGGGTCTTCTCCTCACTTTCTGAATCATCCCAAGTAGCTCTGAAATACACTACAATACATAGATTAGAATTAGCATTTCATAGAGATTTTTGAAGAGATATTGAAGTTTTTCAAGAAATTATAAGTGAAGCTTTGATATTTTGAATTGGTGATATCTGATCTTTCTTTTTATGCAATTCATATATATGAATATTCTGATCATAATGAAATCATTTGCAATTTCTTATCTGATTTTTGAATCATCATCCAGGAGTAGCTAAATCCTTTTTGTGGGAAGTTGATGAAGCTTTAAACATGCTAAAATGATCTTTAAAACCATGTTATAAGATAGTTAGAATCATAGAATATTCATATTGAGTTCTGATTATTCATCATATCTTTGGTGTATAAGAATTCTGATAACTCGAAAGGGAAATTAGGATTCATATGAATTCATAAATTGAGATTAAATTACAATTGCGGAAGCGGCGGAATTTAATATAATTTAGAAATTGTCCATGAATACTAATGCAATATTTTATATTGATTTCTCACTAAGGAATTAGGGGATGTTAATATAAAGTATTAGTCAATTATAGAATCGGAAGGTTTATAATTGTAATTTTGATTCCACGAATAATTTATTTAGTGGAAGCTATTGGATTATTTTTGTGGTTTAAAAGGTTTTTAACTCTGTTTTTAAATCTTTACAATTTCTTACGAATATCCATGAATCTAATTATCATTATAACATAAATTCAAGTTGATTGGCAATAGTTTAAAGTGGATTCTGCTCCTTCCCACATTTTTCTAACATATCACTCTCTTCAAAAGCTCACTGTATTCATAGTAGATACTTAATTAGATAATTTAATCATTCTAAAAGATCAATTGCCTAGATATTAGTATTAGTTGATAACTGTCTAGTATTTAATAGATCTCTGTG
This sequence comes from Combretum micranthum, assembly GCA_024138025.1. NCBI lineage: Eukaryota > Viridiplantae > Streptophyta > Magnoliopsida > Myrtales > Combretaceae > Combretum > Combretum micranthum. Next base: position 62,927 of record JAMXBD010002571.1, read on the forward strand.
GGATCGACACTTGACTCATGCTATATTACAAGATAAGGCCCAATACGCTTGCTGGATAAGATGCTTTAAAAATTCAATACTAATTTAGCACATCAAGAAACACAATAAATTATGGAAAAAAATTATCAGAAAACTATTCTATATCAACAGACAAAGCCTTAATTTCTCTATTTGTGAGAATAGATTAGGAAAGAAAAAATTAGTTGCTTTTCAAAAATTGGTTAAAGTAACCGTTGAGTCTAGCATTAAAAAATGACAAACGTTTTTAAAAGTTGTTTTCCTTCGAGATAAGCATGAATAGAATTTGACCAAAGAGAATTTTTGTGATGAGATATTATTTTCCATTTAAAAAAAGATATTTCCCTTTAAGAAACACAATAAATTATGAAAAAAAATTATCGAAAAACTATTCTATGTCAACAAACAAAGCCTTGATTTCTCTATTTGTGAGAATAGAATGGGAGAGAAAAAATTTCTTGCCTTTCAAAAATTGGTGAAAGTAACCATTGAGTCTAGTACAGCTAAAAAAAAAAAATCATTGAATCTAGCATTAAAAAATGACATACGTTTTTTAAAGTTGTTTTCCCTTGAGATAAGCATAATTAGCATTTCACCAAAATAAAATTTTCGTGATGAGATATTATTTTCCAATTATAAAATATATTTCCCTTTAAGAAATGCAATAAATTATGGAAAAAAATTACGAGAAAACTATTCTATATCAATAGATAAGGCCTTAATTTCTCTATTTGTGAGAATAGAATAGGAAAGAGAAAATTACTTGCTTTTTAAAAATTGGTTAAAGTAACCGTTAAGTCTAGCATTAAAAAATGATATATGTTTTTAAAAGTTGTTTTCCTTCGAGATAAGTATGAATAGCATTTGACCGAAGAGAATTTTTGTGATGAGATATTATTTTCCATTTAAAAAAGATATTTACCTTTAAGAAACACAATAAATTATGAAAAAAAAATTATCGAACAACTATTCTATATCAACAAGCAAAGCCTTAATTTCTTTATTTGTGAGAATAGAATGGGAGAGAAAAAATTACTTGCCTTTCAAAAATTGGTGAAAGTAACCATTGAGTCTAGTACGGCTAAAAAAAAAAAAAACCATTGAAACTAGCATTAAAAAATGAGATACGTTTTTAAAGTTGTTTTCCCTTGAGATAAGCATGATTAGCATGTAAGGACCTGCTATCACCCCTAACCTGTAAGATTATATGTAAGGATATCTAAAAGAATTGTTTGAAGAATTGTTTATCTAATTCCACATAGATAATATAATAAAACCATAATTTTTCTTCATTTTAAACAAAATACACTACTCTATTATCAAATTTTGCAAAAGAAGCAAACTTAAGTCAAAAATGGCTAAGTACATATATATATATACATATATTACATCCAAAGGCTTTTTACGAGCCTTCACGAAATTACACACATAAAATTCTACTAAAACCTTAAGTACAACCACAAAGTTAACATAACTATTTTATTACAAAAAACTTGGATTCCGTCAAGTCTAAGGTCATCTCTAGTTCTCTATGTTATCAAGAAAATCCTCGAAATCGGCTCCATACCCCATAATCGTGTAAAACTTGTTAGATTCATCACCTGAAATGGTTAAAATATGAGCCAAAGGCCCAGTACACAAGTAACGAATACAAATGCAAAGTGATTCACACATACTTAATCTAAATGTAAAATGCAACAACCAATAATTTATTACTCAATATAGTTAGTCTTTCATCAAGGGAGTATTCAAACTTCGAGCAACGAGGATCTAGTATTACGTCCGCCTCGCTGAGTGATCCCTACTGTTCATATAGACTAGGCAGCCCCACCTTCCGGCGTAACCCGTAATACTAGGGGATCCTGAGTAACTCATTACAACACTCAGGGGGTTGATATGAGTAGCTTGGATACTCATATCTCCTAAATAATTTTATCCAATAACGAGAAAGTACCCTGCCCTAATCTGAGTAAGGTGCCGCTCTCTGAACCAGATTAAACGGCAAACAAGGACAATCAACACTCATCAATTAATAAAATTTTCTTAATTTAGAGTAATTTGATTTGATGCCTATCCTAGCAAAGAAATAAGCAAGTTATTGCGTACCTGAGATGGGAACTAATGGGGTTGGCTGAGCGAAGATCTATCATTGTTTAAAATAATATTAAATTTCCCACTTAGTTTAAGCACTAATTAACTAGTTGCAAATATAATTAATCAAAGAAATTCAAATAAATTAATACAATGTCATAATAGAGCATTTAAACATCTTATTATATCATAGAATACTTAACAAATATTTAATTGATCATATACTAGGCTTTGGAAAATTTTGAAGAAAGTTTTTGAAAATAAAAAGTGCAGGGGATATGCCGGCCTTTAAAGCCGACGACTTTGAACCGGTGGGTAATACACTAAAGTTCAACACTTGCCAACACTGGCAACCTTTTTTAGCAAAAACCGGCAGCATTTCAAGTGACTTTAAAAAAATCGATTCCGTTCACTTCTAACGCTGCCTCTACGCCGGCTGCGTTGAAGTGCCAGATGCAGGCGTACACTCAAAATTAAGCCTATATGAAAATGTTTTGTTTGCCCTGTTTTTCATGTTAAATTTACACTTCCAAAATTCCCTTGAACTCATTCCAAGTTTCCTAAATCTTGTTATATGATCAATACATCATTCAACCTACATAAACTCCACTCAAAACATTAAACACTTCACCACAAATCATCATACACAAATACCATCCCAAATCCTCACTCATCAACACTCTCAACATTTGATCATTCAACCATAACTTTCCAATACTTCCAAATTCATATACCACACATACAACTAACTTCTATAACAACAAAACACTTCTCATACAACCAACAAAGCATATGAATCATTAAACACAAGTTTAAGTTTAAACCCTATTGTTAAGAAATCATATTCATGCATAAGTTTAAGACATGAAAAACATACTCACCAATAGAACTTTAGGCCTTAGCTTTGTGGTCCTTAAGCAAGCTTTTGGTCGTTATTTTTGTAAGAGTTGAAGGGGCTAATGGTATATAGCCATGGGAGAGATTTTGAAGAAGAAAGAAGGTTTTGGAGCTTTTGGAGGTGTGTTTGGGAGGTCTGAAAATTTTGCACGAATTTAACACTTTATTAGGTTAATATTATCTTGTTATTTGACTTTTGAGGCATCAAAAGTTAAGGTAACTAATGACTTAACTTTTGGCTAATTAATGATATTAGTTTAAGGCCTTAATAGTAGTTTAAAAGCTTGATTTTTGGCCTTATTTTTCTGCTATAAGGAGACTTATATGCATGCATTCATCTACTTGTTTTAATACATTCCAAAATAATTCATACATGTTAATGAAATCTAAATTTTATGAACTAAATATTTAATAAATTCTAGAGTATTTCCATATTTTAACACAACAATAAAACACATAAGTTATCATGAACATAAATCATATTCAACACATACGAAAGCATGTATAATTCCAATGACACTTTTATAAAATATGAATTAGGAATTTCATGGCTATTTCATAGCATTTGACCAAAGAGAATTTTCGTGATGAAATATTATTTTCCAATTATAAAAGATATGTCCCTTTAAGAAACGCAATAAATTATGGGAAAAAATTATCATAAAACTATTCTATATCAACAGACAAAACCTTAATTTCTTTATTTGTGAGAATAGAATGGGAGAGAAAAAATTACTTTTCAAAAATTGGTGAAAGTAATCATTGAGTCTAGCATTAAAAAATGATATAAGTTTTCGAAAGCTGTTTTCCCTCGAGATAAGCATGAATAGCATTTAACCGAAGAGAATTTTTATGATGAGATATTATTCTCCAATTAAAAAAAATTTCCCTTTAAGAAACTAGGCGTGAGCGGATACAAGCTGTATAGGGTATTGAATTTTATACTTAGAACCTATCCTATGGCTCCTTATACCCATCGTGTACTCTATACCTTATAAGATCTACAGGGATACAGGGTATGCTGTAGAATCTGTATTTTTATTTTAATAAAATCTCTATATTTTTTCTTTCTTTTTAAAACATGGGGTATATAGTTTTTGATATGTTTTAACATAATATATAACACTATCTTATTTACATACATTTAATATAAACAATATGCAAAAAGAAATTTGTTAATATCATAAATTCTATAATATATATAATCTATTTATGTGTGAAAGTTGAAACCTACAATAAATACTTATAGAACCTATTTACATGATATTAAACAAAATTATAAAACTTACACAAAATTCCAAAATTAAAAACTTTGGAACTACTTCTATATATTAATTAGTATTATAATATAAACAATATCTATATATATTTTGGGAGTTCAAGTATGTACATACAATCATAGTTATTTTACAATAAAATATCAAGTTATTCTAAAATAGAATAGTACAAATCCTTCTATAATAAAACTTTTTCAAATATAGTGTACAAAAAATAATCTTGAATATAAGTGGTTGCAAAATGAAAATATGGAATATCATTATTTATTATATATTAATATTATTAAATTATATTTAATAGGGTGGATACATAAAACCTAGAACCTGTATCCTGTACAGTATAGTACAAGTTCAAGGGTGGATATAGGGTCTGCAGACCTCATATCCATGCCCTACTCTATAAAACAGGCTCCAAAAAATTAATACCTATACCTTACTTATGATCCTTAATAGCCCTCGGACTTTACTCAATCAAGCAAGATTCAAGTGGGTAACCTGTACGATAGGATTACCGCTCATCCCTATAAGAAATACAATAAATTATGGAAAAATTTATCAGAAAGTTATTCTATATCAACAAACAAAGCCTTAATTTCTCTATTTATGAGATTATTAGTCATTGTTTTGTGTGTGTGTGGCTTACATGTCAAATTTAGTAAGTAAACTTTACACAAAAATTTAGTGCTTGAACTTCGAAATGGTGAATTTTATGGCTATATTTAATACCTCTTAATACCATTTGCTCTATTTACTATTGTAGAAAAGAGAATACCATCTAATTTTTACTACTTGTCTTATATCTAGTTGGCAATGGATTCCTTCCCTTAGAAAGAAGGGAAAAGGTTGTAACCTAATGGTGTCGTCAGTAACACCATTCAATTTCACTGTATTGCAGTATTGAAGGAAATTTGCTATATGTTCATCAGGAGTCTCATTAGGATATCCTCTAAACTGTTGTACCTCAACCATTTGTATAAGTGTCGATTTTATCTCAAAATTGTTAGCCTATAAAGTTAGCCTTCTTATTGCAGAACCCGTGACAATGGGTACTGTATAGTCTATAAGTGCTCTGGTGGTAGCAGCCTGTATTTGATTGTTGTTGTTTTAACCTTCTGCCATTTCTGCTTCTCGCACTTCTTCTCTTCTTATGTTTTCTCTTCTCAAGTGATGCATGGTATGCTCTATTTCAGGATCGAATGATAGAAGCTCAGCACTTATACTCCTGTGCATACAATACCTGCAAAGAGAACAAAAAACAAAAAAACTTGTGAAATGCACCTAAACTAGTAATAGAACTAAGGTAGTTTAATATTATGATAATCCCCAGCAACGGTGCCAAAAACTTGATCCGCTACAAATGTATATAAAAATAAAAGTGAATTCTTCCAGCAAGTATATTGGGCCAGATCAAGTAATATAATGATTAATAGAGTATCAATCCCACGAGGATTACTTAACTACTAAATAGGTATTAGATTCTACTATTATTTCAACAATCAACATTAAGTGAAAGTATTAATAAACTACTATTGGACCTAGTTATGATTATCACTAAAAACAGAGAAAGTGTTTAAGAGAAGTATATTGATTGAGGGTAGGAAAAACAAAATCCCCCCTAGTTTCACTAATTAGATTGCTATTTTTTATAATAACTATTAGCTTTGTGGATATTCATATGAAATTATCAAAGACCTTAATCATTTCCAAGTTTTAAAATCTTTAAAACCACCAATTATCTTCCCTTTCTTTCCAAGCTTCCTAGGTGATTGTGCAAGTTAAAAAAAGAGTTTTGAGCAAGAAAAAATTATTTTTAACTACATATAGGAGGGATCCGAACCCTATTATAGTTTGTATTACTACAAATAGAGTTTCAAAGAAGGAAAGACCCCTTTTTCAATGGCCTCAATTGGAACATAAATTTTAGAAAGACTTATACTCACATTTCTTTTGTTTTTCTACCCATGAATGGTACCAAAAGCAAAGTTTAGGTATTATACCTTAAGGATTGAGAAGTGATATTATATCACTTGCCTCTTTAGGATGTAGATCCGAACCTAGAAGACGGTAAAAGAGAGTTTTTAGCACATCACCATAAAAGTTAGTAACATTGAAAAAAAAGAAAAAGAAAGCTTGGCTTACCTAGAAGCGCGAGTATCTTGGTGACTTCTACTCAAAGATCCTTCCTTTTTGAAGCATAAAGACACTATTTTCCCTTATTGAGGTCAAGGTGAGCTTTGATGGCTTGTTTAAAAAGGATAAAAGGATAAAAAGAGAGAATCAAAGAAAGAGAGAAAGGGACGTGGGGGAAGGGGAGATCCGAGGGAGAGAGAGAGAGAGAGAGAGAGGTGCGAAAGGGAGAGAGAAGAAGTGAGGGTGAATGAGAATACCTTCTCTTTTTCTTTTTAAAAACAATGATATTGGAGCATTTGGAATTGACAAGGCATTAAAGAAAGCCTTCCAAGAAAGCTTTGCAATAAATTTTAGTGTACAACAATTTTACTTTAGGCATGATGGAGGTGGCTTATGAATAATGGTTGTTATAGATGCATTTTACTTTTGTACTAATGTGTAGATATTTGTTGGATTCGGCAAAAAGAATGATTTGGTATAAATGCTTTAGGTCTTCCATGGTTTTGGCAAAGAAAAAGATGGGGTTTTCATTCCTCTTATAAAATATTTGTATTTCTATTATGTACATGGACTGAACCCATTATTATCTAACAAATATTTGTGAATTAGAGGACAATTTTATTTATGAATTAGAGATATAAATATTTATACTACATGGTGATGCAAATTTAATACAGATAATTCCTGTTGCTAAAATTTGGGGTTTTAAGATTATGCGATTGGCTATTGTTAGTAGTCAAGCCACATAATTTTGAGTCCTTTAATAATATCGTTAAGCTTAACCTTAGGGTTTTGGTTCTTATTCTGATGAGAATCAGATGGCATCATATCATATTTAAGTTTATGTCTTTTTAGGATATTTATTATTTCCTTAGGGATATTTATTGTATTTATTAGGGATATATAAGTTTTTGTGTCTTTTCGGATTTCTTTTTATGTCTTTTCATATTTTCTTGTTTAATTGTCAAATTTGTCTTTACATATTTCTAGGAGTCATTAATAGGTTGTTTATTGTCAAGTTTGTCTTTACATATTCCTATGAGTCATCAATAGGTTATTTTTCCTTATTTGTTGTAGCTTAGTTTTTAGGCTAATTAAAAGCCTATATAAATCTATGAGATGTAACATATATGATATATATCTTTGATAATGAAAATATGAGATTTTCTTCTCTTTGAGTTCTAAAAAAAACTTATTTATGAACTTATCGGGAGTTTCCCATGGCGTTCAACCTCTTTGACTTATCAATCGGTTTGCCATCACCGGTTGTGGCGTCTACCACTATACCAAGGTTCTTGCCTCCATATAGGCAATGGGTCGCGGTTTCCACCAGGTTTCTCAGACGATCCTTGGGGTTCAATTTCATTTGACGAACGTTGGGTCTTAGGTTTAATATACCTAAGGTTTTCTGTATCATATTCTATGATATTGAAACTATCTTTGTTTTGTTACTAGGTTGTGTCAAATGATTTTCAAGTTTCTGATATCTGTTCAAATCACTATCTAATATTTTTAAGGTTCTATACCCATAAAGGAACGCTATGGTACAAAAAATTATAAACGTTTATTCAGAACGGAAAAATTCTGGGGTTTACAATCACATGTGACCCTAAGTTTAAGAGTTATAAATAAATAAGATGGCTCTTTTTTTATTTCTTTTAATATGAAGCAGTTCGGTTCAAGATGAAACGGTTTGGTTTGGTTTAATTCAATCCATTGAACCAAATCGTAACCATTTAGACTCTTCCCAAACCAAATCGAAATATAAAAAAACTACATTTTGCAATTCGGTTCGTTTTGGTTCTATTCAATGAACAGCCCTAGCAGGACAGACAACATATGATTGAATTTTCATAAACACTCCTAACACTATCTAATACTAATAGGTTGTTTTTTTCCACAACAAAAAATATTATAAATGATATTAGTGGGGTGGTAAAAAATAGCCACTTAAGCTTTGGTTGAATAATAAATTGACTACTTCAAAGTTTAATTATCATATTGAATATTTATATAAAGTTTAGGTACCAAATTAGACATTTTTCCTATTTTTTATTAATAAAATTATAGCTTCACTCAAATTTTATATTTATTTAAATTTTTGAAAGGGGAATAATGTCAAAATCACGGGTCTCTCTTCCTCTTCATTTCTAATTTTCCAACTAAAATTGAAGTTTTTAAATTCTATTACTAAAATCAATATTTACTTATTAAATTTAATTTTAATTATATAAATAAAAAGCTACAACTTTGATATATAAAAATTCAATTGAGTATGATTTTTGTAACATAAAATTAGTCAATTAAAAGTTCACATGCATATAATGTTTTCTTTAGCAAAAAAAAAAAAAAATGCATGCAATTGAAAAACACTCAAATTCTAGTAGAAAATTTCCAGGAGCTAGCTAACAACCTATTGTATAAGATACACATCCATACCCTACTCGATTGAGTAAGGTTCGTATGGATATAAAAAGCTACAGAGTAGGATATGAGAGTAGTTTTTTTGGAACTTACTCTCATAGGGTAGGGCATGAGTATATGGGTATTCATATCCTCTATCCACCTTAGAAATTGTACTTAGAAGTGGGCATATAGGCCAGGTAAGGTCGAGCCAAGCCAACCTACTTCGGCTTGCAAGTTAAATGGGTAGGGCTATTTTAGCCCGCTTTTAAATTGACCAAAATTTATAGGCTCGAGCCCCACTTGCTTTGGTCTACAAGCTAAACAAGATAAGTCATAGGCCAAAATGAATTTATTTTTTTTTTTTATGTTAGTTTATGTGAAAATTAGAATATTTATATTTTTTAAGGTTTAATATGTATTAACGATTAATTTTATTATTGTTTTGATTACTTATAAAAGAAACAAATTTTTTAAATGATTTATTTGATATCATATTGCTTTAAAGCAAGAAATATATATTAAAAAATGTTATAATACTTGTGATGTATGTATCAATCTATCTTCTTACATAATATATCATAAATATTCATTAATATGTTATTATATTATTCTTGTTCTTAAACTATTCCTCCTTTTTTCCTTTTTTTTAATGTTTTGGCTCGTGGGCCGACTTGGCTCATGGGCTAACCAAGCTCATTATAGGCTAACTGCTTTACCTCGTGAGCTAAACGAGCCACGCCAATTTGAATCGCTTTTAAAAGAGCTAAAAAAATTGGTTGTGGCCCATTTTATAAAGCGGGTAAACGGGTTAGCCCGTGCCCAACTCTACCTTTGCTTTGTTATATAAAGAATATAGGTTCCAAGGTACCATGTACCTACCCTAAAATAAGTACATTATTTAAAAATTATAATATAATATAAACAAATGATAATACTTTATTTTTCATTTTTGCAGTCACTTTTAATTAATATTAACATTTTAGAAAATATTTTTCGAAAGATTTGTACTAATTTATTATGGAAACACTTGTAACTTTTATTTTAAAAAAACTTCAATTCTATGTGTTTGATCTTTCAAGTTATATAAAAATGTTATCAATCTTGTGTGGCTATTTAATACAAATTTGCCTCCAAAGTTTTTATATTAGAATTTAGTAAATGTTGTACTTGTATAATTTTGTTAAAAATGCAAAATTAATTTCTACAGGTATTTGTTACAAATTTCAACACTAAAACATAACCAAATTTCTTTTCTTAATTTCTTTCTCTTGGTTATTATGATGAATATATAAAAATAAATTAGTTTTACATAATACATATATTGTATATATTATAACTAGCAGTCCATGCATCCACAATGCATGTGCATAATTTAAATAAAAGTATCAAATGTATAAAATATTTATTACAAAATAATTATGTACCTAATGAGGAGGGAGAAAAAGAAAGATTAACTATAAACACATGTTCAAGAAGATAAGTATGACTGAAATGGGGAGGTTTTTTAGGGGAGTGGTGTGGCTAAGGGATGTAAAATAGGATAAATTATACTAGAAAGTCACAATATTTTAGGATAAGTTTTTTGAGGTCATAATATTTCGAGTAGTTCATTTGAGCTATAACCTTTTGGAGAAATCGGTTAATTAAGTCACCATAGATATGTATCACAACATAGCATTCTTTTAATTTTTAATTAAATTTTTCTCCTATTGACAATTGTTAATGACCTCAATGGACCTACTTTTTTAAATATTGTAAGCTTGAATAAACCATCCCAAACATTATGATCTCAAATGTATTTACCCCAAACATATGACATTCCAATGTAATTTACCCATATAAAATGTATAATACGAGAGAAAGATAGAGGGAGTGGAGTGTATTAAAGTGATTGTCAATTGTAATAAACAAAGTATATTCTCTTAGTAATACATAAACTTGAAATTTGAAAAAGAATGTAAGGTTGTGTATTTTTTTATCTACTTAAACCTTACCAGTTCCAACCAAAGAAAAAATATATATATATATATATTGAAAAAGAAAAAAAAATATTTATAGGTTCCCGGGCACCTTATAGGTAAGACTTCCTACTCAATCCATTTCATCCACTCACCTCTAAATTTTTTTTATTTTATATTATATTTATAAAAAAAAAACGAGATTGTTTTCAATAATTCTTGTATTTTGAAAAATAAAATAAAAATGGTGTGCTAGATACATATGTTAATGGGCAAATGGATAAGCCTCGTGTTTGTTTTCAGTTTGTCGTTAACCACTCGGAAGATCCAAAGCCATACAAAACCCCCAGTTTTCAGATAGCATAGCAAAGCTTCTTCCAGGAGCTAAACACTCCAAGAGATAGAGAGGAGTTACAAAACATGGCAGTCTCTTCACTAACACTTCCTATGCCCACGTCCATAACACTCCCATCTTCGTGCACATGCAGCTCGTTTCCTCAGCAGAACAAGTACAGCAAAGGTGGAAGAACCTTGTTGTCCCTTAACAACTCTAGACCAAACAAGTTTTCTAAACGTTGGTGTTGGTTTTTTAGCAGCCTCGGTTTTGCATTGACTCCATTGAATGCTGATGCCACGCGTATCGAGTATTTTGCTACTGTTGGTGAACCTTCTTGTGAGCTTAACTTTGTGAAGTCCGGATTGGGTTACTGCGACGTCGTTTTGGGGTCTGGTGAACAGGCTCCTTATGGTGAGCTTGTCAATGTAAGTCATTTGTGCTCGTATTATGTAATCTATACATCCATTTTAGCTTATATTATAAATCAGTACGTTTAAGATTAGACAGTTAATGTGCTAAACTGAACAATGATCTGATGGGGTTGAGGTTGCCTTTATGAATGCAGCCCGCAACATGTTTGGTTTATCCATGGAATAGGATTGTATGAAACGGAGTGTGCATTAGAAATAATTCATTCTTATGATCATGGTAAGTTGACTAATATTTGGGTTAGATATTCTCAATCATGTCTATTTAAGATTTCAATTAGATTGAGTTCAAGAGGTGTGTGTCATGCCGTGTTAGTCTCAGGAATTATTGCACTCTGATAGCCGTATATTGATGAAATGAGGTACATTCAAACATCCTACTGGATATGGTCTAGTTGTTGCAGCATATATGTAGAATCTTCGGAATTACCATTCATCAGTAGATCGGTTGAAGAAGTCAGATTGGTCTTTCTATATGTTCCAATGAATCTGAATTTACTGCACCTGCCAATTCAATATGTGTTTATCCTGCTATCATTGATCGCTAAGGTTGTAGAGTAGAACTCAGCCTTCTTGTTAATCTGCTAATGATGTAGGTATGCAGGGGCAGTAGAACCCATACAGTCAAGCGTTTTAGTGTACTCTTTGCCCTGCTTTTCCTTTCAAATGATCATGAGTCAGCTCAAGTAAAAATCACAACTGGGGGATATCTAACTGCATATGCACGTATTCCTTTTCAGTTTCATGTGTCTTACATGGTTCCTTCAAATTCTTTAAGATTTCCATACCCGTTTCAGATTTTTTATTTTTAAAAAAAACAAAATTGCTCAAAATACAAATAAAGTCAGCATGTATTAAACTCTGCCCTCAAACTATCATGGGGGAATGACTTCATCTCATGCAAGGCTCGTTTTTAGTTGTGGATCATAGGCACACTTTGGATAGGCAACTTTGTATTATCAAGGGTGAGATCAAGGGAAGCCTAGTATTGTCCATGAGAGAAGAACCCCAGAGTTGACTGCAATGAGCAAAGACATCATTCACCAGCTTAAACAAAATATGAAAATACTCGAATATGAGAGAAACAGATCACTAGATGAATGAAAAAGCTCTAAGGAGGAGACGAGGGTAAGGTGAGAAGCATGCTTTCAAGGAGGTGGCAATCTGACTCTTATCAGAACTGTGATAACAACTGACTGAGTATGTTGTAGTGGGTTTATTTTCCGGACAGGATGGGGCCAAAGCTTTAAGTTGTTTAATCCCTCTCACCAAACATTGGCAGACCGCTTCTAAATAATAATTTTCAGGAGAAAGGAAAGGACGTTTCTAGAACCAGATTAGGGTCGGAGTTGGCTTACCTGCTCCTTAGGAGGGCCTTCCCATCAATGAAGGAAGGTTTATGTTAGTGAGCAAGATAGATATAGATTGGCTATCTTTCCTCAGGTGATATGGTAGTACAATCACTCCGGTGCCCATACCAAGAAAGGGCATAGGCAAATTTTAAGGGCTTTTAGAAATGGGAGTTAGACTTGCTCTTCTCAAGTTAAACCTTCAAACACAGGCTCTAGGCTACCTCTATGCCATTACCTTTGACATTGAGAGGTATACTCTTACCTTTAATTCCATTTCTAATTTCTTTTCGTAGAATCTAAACTCGGGCTCCTGCTGCAGCTGCCACAATAGGAACACTCCCTCCCCCCACACCCCCTCTTCTTATAAATATTGATCTGCGAATACTAAGCTTAGCCACTTCTCAAAAACTTTTAGATGGTACCAACTAAAATGATATTGGATGAAGAGATTTGTTCTCCAAAAGACCTGGTCGAAAATCCGAATTACTGATGCTTGTAGCAGCATTTCGCCTGCTGTTAAAAAACTATGATTGTACAAACGCTCATTTATTTAGTTTGTTCTGCGGTGTTAAAGAACAACAGTTTATTAAGCAAAAACTTTAAGAGTTGGTCATTTTCTCTCGAGTGCTTCTGAGCTGGGAAGATAAGAAAGCTTTAGGAATCTCTGAAGTTCTTAGTAGGAATTCCTTGTGTTATTAAAACCAAAGTAAAAGCTGCCTCATCTGAAGAGTATGGACGTATCATTCCATCCTCTTGTGTGTGTTTGGAGCTCCTTTCCACTGAATTCAGCACCATAACCAATTGCTCTAGAGGTGTAAGTTTATAGAGGTGGTTCAGTTTTAATATTTACTACTTAACACTTGCTCTTATTTATGGGCTAAGACTTGGATCCTATGAAGTAAACTGTTTATTAAATGGCTGGTATAGGAAATCGAACCCTTAATATCCTTATCTAATACAATATTTAAATTAGTTTCATAAAAAGCTGAATTAAAAATTTAAATTTTCATATATTGTTTGGTTTTTATATACTGCTTTAACTAATGTTTGATGATGAATATTTCTGTTTAATCTCACTAGTACAATTTGCATGTATTCTCCTTATAGGTACACTACACTGCAAGATTTGCAGATGGAATGGTGTTTGATAGCAGCTACAAACGTGCTAGGCCTCACAATGCGCATTGGTGTTGGCAAGGCATGTCAATTTCTATACTATCAAATCCGGGGCATAAATTGTCTCATATTGTTGTTTCATTAAAACAATTAGTGGAGGAATCTACTAATATTTGCAAAACAACAGACGACTATTGTATTTCAACTAAGAATGCTTTTGAACCACTCCCTAACATAGTGTGTAGTGTCAAATTTCCTATTTTCTTATTCACCTTTAAATAATCTGTGTGGCATGTCACTCTCAATGAATATTTTCGAGGATTTTCTATCAAAAATTGTGCACAATATTAACCTGTGAATTGGCAAAGAATAGGATAAACAGAGGTCATATACCAAGTTAAGTGTTGCCACCTGATATCATTTATGCTTATGAATGTACATGGCATAACCATCTGGAGTTGATGAGATTTATCAGGCAGTGATATGTTTTAATGATTGGCTGTTTAGGTGATCAAAGGATTGGACCAGGGAATATTAGGAGGTGGTGAGGTTCCACCGATGCAAGTAGGTAAGTCTACCAAAAAATCTATGCTTTGGTTCATTTTCTTTACATTTAGTAGTTTTGCAAGAGAAGATAATTTTGCTAACTTTCTTGAAGGCGGGAAGCGTAAGCTTCAAATTCCTCCAGCATTAGCATATGGACCAGAACCAGCTGGATGCTTTTCAGGTGAGTAGTACTCATCTGCTAAGTGTCCTCCATTTACAATTTCTTGCATAGTTGGTCTTTCTTGCTTCAATCAGCTTTTGTGGTCATAAGACCTGATGTTAATGAAAGATAATAAAATTCTTGTACATCCCAAATTGATGAATGTGAGGCAGGGCATGTACTCACAGTGAATTATTCATTTGGAAACTGAATCCTTTGATGATGCACCCACAGGTGACTGCAACATACCTGCCAATGCAACTCTTCTCTATGACATCTATTTGGTTGGCATCTATTCGGGAAATGCCAAGTGATATTGTTTGATGTACATTCAGTAAAGTAGAACAGAATCCATCTTAGCCTTCCAGTAAAATCTTCTAACTATTCTTGATTTTATCCATTGGAGTTGCAGTCTATGTCATAGAAATTAGTATCTTCAACCTTCACTTTTTAACCCCTAAATAATGCAGCAACGCCCCATG
This sequence comes from Combretum micranthum, assembly GCA_024138025.1. NCBI lineage: Eukaryota > Viridiplantae > Streptophyta > Magnoliopsida > Myrtales > Combretaceae > Combretum > Combretum micranthum. The sequence goes on from JAMXBD010002571.1 coordinate 78,125, forward strand.
CATCTTTGTCTATACACTGAAATGGTGGTCTTGTTTCAATTTAATCATGTTCTTGTTTCCTGAATAAACTTGTCTTGCATGATATATATATAAGAAATGTGTTCATGCATTATGCCATCATAGAATTAGTTAGACAAGAATCAATGTCAATATTAGTAGTACTACGGGGATTGTGAGCATTCCATTATGTAGAGAAAGGGGTAATTGCACTTATTTGGTAATTCTATTTAGCCTAATTTAATTCCATTGGCACTTTTGGGCTCGCAGCAGAGCCCAGCAAGCTAGTCATGATTATTTAGAAATTATTTAGGGCATATGGCTTTCTAGGTTCGAAATAAAGATTATCAAACCAATTCTACGGTGTTGTTCCTTTTTAGTTCTCTCCCATGCTTAGAAAACCTTTCTGCGGGCTCATTCATCTTAATAGGCCTTTTAGTGGGCTTTAGGCCTAGTATATTAAGCACATTAAGAAATCCAATTATATAAAGGCCCGAAAGAATTACAAATGAATTTGTTGAGGTTTCATCGCATCTCATTGTCATTAAAATAATCTAAGAGATGTCATAAATGGCTCATCTCATCCATCAGATCCATCTTAGAGCTGAGATTGATTATCAAATCGATAAATAGAAGTCTCTCTTCCTCTTTTGAAAGATTAAATCAAGAATGTAAGAAAGGACGATCAATAACATTCAAAAGCTTTCACTAGTGCCTAAAAGCCACTAAGCAGCAAGTCCTAACACATATAAGGAATATTATAAGAACTGATAATGTGCTCCGATTTATTTTTTCTTGGTGATCTTCCATGTATAGTGCTTAATGGAAGAAGAGGTCTACAGGTTTTTCATGTATCTTTTTCAATTCTAATTGCTAGGAGGAAAAAACAAAGATGTAAAACAGAAATGACTATCCAAAGAAACATCTCGATAAGGTCAATGACATCATGTCCAGTGCAAAAGCTTGTAAAGTATCTTAAATGACATCAAAAACATATCATATTATATGGATTTTCTACAATGATTCCTCAGTCATTGGACCACGCAACAACTTGCCAAAGTAGTATGTCAAAGTTCGTTGAATATATTCATACAAAGACGAATTGTACACAGCCAAAAATGTCATCATATCCGTATGAGTTTCATACTAATCATAAAATAGGAGACAGCTTAATAGTATCATGATTAAAGACTAGACAATCAATGTTGATGAAATGGTCAAAATAAGGTTTTCTGATGCTTCATTTTCTAAGATTGCTTTTATATGCTGTCCATTCTAATGTTTAAATCACATATTTGGACGCAGGTTTTCTCTCAGAAGCAACAAGAATTTGAAAATTTGCCTGAATAGTCCAATTTTTCCAAGCACTCAAATCAATTCTCCATCAAGAGATGTATGGCCATTGTATAAGACGGGACGATGATGTTTTGGGGTGATGAATCTGCCATTGATAGCTTCATGGGATGTTTCATATCCTAAATAGAAATGATAAGTTTAATATTGTTTTTGTAAATGAGGCATGTCTTTCTTCCTCCTAGTTGGTAATATCTGATGAGAATAATTTTAGTGCTCCTCATGTTGCGTATAGATCGCTCATTCACTTTGCGAAGCAGATCAACTTCGTCAATGATACCATCCTTTGATCGAAAAATTTTGTTGATTGTTGGGATCACTGTCTGCTTTTCATTGGTAATGGTATTAACTTATGTTCTGTCTAATCATATATTTAATGCAATTTTGGGTCATAAGATATCGTATTGTAATGTTTTATAGATACTCATTTCGGACTCCACTTTTTCTTGAATTCATCCTTCGATCAGACTATTTGTCAATTATGATCATGGGAATAGTGAAATTTTGTTCTCTTTGGGTTGGAGTTTCATTATCCTCGGCTGATGTTACCATTTACATTTTAAGAATACTTATTAATGTGAGATTTAATACTGAAATTTTATAAAAATTCAGTTTGATATATGAACTTTTAAAAATTCAGTTTGATATATGAACTTTGAAATAAACAATTTAATATTTAATCAAATTCTTCGTAATTATTTTTTTATTACCTCTCTAAAATCGTTTTCACTGTTTTTTTATATGAAAAAGATAGCTTATTATTATTAAATGACGTTAGGAAATATAGTAAAAATACAATACTAGAGAGTTTCTTTCATGTTAGCAAACAGACTTAATGATTTTAAAAATGTGGTAAATGAAAAGTTTGATTGAGTATTAAATTTGTCATTTCCTTTACTTATGAAAAATAGTAATATGTTGTGTACTCAGATGAGTGGTGAGTAAGTATCAATATTATTATGACCAACGATGATAGTATTACGTTATATTCAATAAACTATTCATAATTCAAAACTTTATTGATAATATGTCACCGATCAATCCATGTGTGTGTAATTTATATATAAAATAGAATGAACAAAACAAAAACCAAAGTATCGATTAGAGGAGTAAAAAATGGATATCCTTTATCTTGCCTATTTTAAGTAACACCCTCCTTTGAAATTGTGATAGATAAAAAAAATGGTGCCAATATGTGAGATTGCATGTGAAGATGCTTTTTGTGTATGACACATAATGAGAGTGTTATTAAAGATGAATCAGTCATGTCACACAATGAAGAGTGTTATTAAGAATGGTTAAGTATTGCTATCTATCTGCTTGCTTAATTGAAAATAAAGAAACTTTTCATATGTGTTACACACCAATCAAGAGTGTTACTAAAGATAGATAAAACAAGCCGACCCATCTTTTTACTTTGTTCTCATTTAGGTCCTACAAATCGTATATTATCATGAATGTGAACATTCAGTAGGCTCCCTTTTTCCACTTTTATTCATATTAATAATATATAAGTAGATTGAATGCGAATGAAAATGGTAATAGAGGTTGAGAACTTTGTTTTATGGTACCTTAAATTAGTTGTTCGATTTCATTCTATATTCAAACAGTTTAATGGTGCTAACTCCATTTTCAAAACAAAAGGAAAAACTTCTTCTGCATCAAGGTTCTGGATCCAAAGGGTTTGAAAATGGAATGCACATAACCTTAGCCATGAATTCCTCATTCCTACAGCAACCAGCCTTTACGCTTCCTTTGGACTTCTTGGCATCAAAGTAAGAGTAAAGGTTAAAGTATTGGGGGGTGAAATAAAAGCCGATTCTTTCTCTTGTTTGTGCTTCTGTGGGACACCAAGAATGTCTCCTTTTTTTTATCTTTGCTCTGTCTTCTTAATTGGAACCAAATAAGTTTGAAATAATATGGATGTTTCCAACTACCCTTTTTTGATGCCACCACCAAGTCATTCACACACCAAACAAATAAATAAACAAAATAGGGTCATACTAGTAGTTGTTTTATGCATTACCTCTATTATCATAAGGTAATAAAGCTACTATCATTATTGTTCCATAAAGTTTGTAATGTCTAGTTAGTACATCAATAGGTAATACCACATAATACCTTCTTATTTTTAAACCGAATAAAAATAAGATGATATCAACAAACACTTGTTAAACCATACAACTTCCACAATAATAAATATTAAAAACATGCATGTAGAAATGAATTATATGTGCACTATGCTATACGAATGGCTGCCAATAATATTTATACGCATTATAAAGTGATAATTATTTCTAACTTTACTTTATGGGTTTCATCATACAATGACACAAAATGGTATTTACTAAGGTTGTGCATGAAGGAATCTATAGGGTTAAGGGAAAAAATATATTTTCATAAAAAAAATTATGAAAATGCCATCAGATCGTGAAAAATTCTTCAAATAGGTAAGTTGAAGTCATCTTTCAAAAAAAGGGGCTTACATTATCTTGAACTTGTTTCTTTAAGAGATAAACTTATAATTATTGTCTTGAGCTCGTCTCCTAAAAGTACAATTTAATAGATAAACTAGTCTAGTCATAAAATGGGTTTATTGTAGTTGTATTAAACACATATCTTTAAAAAAGAGTTTATTACAATTCAAACTAAAAAAAAAAAATTATCTTTTCTATTTTTAAGATTATTGTTTATCTAATGATGTTTTTGTAATTTTTTATTAAGATGTTTTTTTTTTCCATAGAATATATATTCCACCAACCATCCCATATGCGGAAGTTGCTTTAAGAAAGATTAAGTGGGTGTCACACACCACGTGTAATGTACATGTAATATGTAACTCCCAAAGTATTCTAACACATGGATATATTGATGCTTGATAGCTATCCATTATATTGCTCATATGATAAAAAGTTATTAGAAGTTAGACACCACATTTAGATTCATGTGATGTGTAATACCCATCGAAGATTTTTTCCGTAGGTTCTTTTGTTTTTTGTATTTTGTTTTTTATGTCGACATAATTATCATAGGTAATGGTGTCAAATTGTATTAAAAAAAAAAGACAAATATAATACTTGAATCATGGAAATACTTATTTAGTTCTATGGACTGGTTAACATGCCAATGTAATGGGGCAGAATTAGAGATTGGCAAGCTGTTAGTGTATTTATTTATGAGTATCAATGTTCCTAATCAAACAGCCTAGTCTGCCCCTACCTGAACAGCATTACACGGTTCCACCACCCTTGCCAGCCAGCTTTCACCATTTATATGATGTGAAGAAGGTCCTCTACAGCTGTAAGCTTTAATCATCCAAACCACAAAAAGGGGAAATGTAAACATCATTCATTAAGACAGGACAGGACTCACACAGACAAAAAGTCGTTGGCTAATAAAGTACTGTTTGACATAGGCTCCTCATAACACAGCTTATAAAACTCGACTTGTTGCATCATCTACTACCTAAACCACTTCCCTTTTCGCACATCCTTCAAGGCCCATTAAACTCAACACAAACACATAAATATAAAATGAAATGAAAAAGCAACAAATAACTTCATCTAGAAAGCTCTGATCTATATTTTTAATATCCATAAATTAGGGTAAGTTTTATCCATGGTATTTCAATTTTTTAGTTTGTAATAATTTGATATCTAAAAAAAATTTATATCAAAACAATACTTAAATTTTTTAAAATTTTCATTAAATGTTACAATTGACCAGAATCCAATCATTTTTCAAACAATTTAATATCATAAATACCAAGTAAATCATTATTTCTCTATCCTACATGTTTAATTAATATTTTACCCGGTCTCCCTTTACGTATTAGGGATCGCTAAAAAATAGTTAGATTCGATCAAATATATATTCAATAAAAAATTAAAAAACAAATTCAAATATTATCTTGATATAAATTTTTTTTAAATACCAAACTATTAGTAACCAAAAAATCCAAATATTATCGATGAAACTACCAATTGTAAATCACTATTCTAAATTATATTAAATTCATAAATAATCTTAAAAAATCATATATAACCCTTTTAGACTTTAATCATAAAATGTGAAATTTTCTTTAGATTCATTAAAATGTGCTTCAACATTTGTATTTTATTTTATTATTGTTTGGTCGTTTCATCATTTTCCTCTTAGTTTAGTATCTTATTTTCCATTTTCAAACAAATATTTATCAAAAAAATAAATACAAAGAAAAAAAAGATGCTTTTATTTATAAACTGACTAAACAGATAAAATATACAAAAATATAAAACAAATCAAATATAAATAAGATACAAATAAAAATCAAACAATTTAATATATCAAAAATACAAAAATCCTGTATCGATTGTTTAGATGATTATTTACACCTTTTGAAAATTGACGGGAATAAAATTGAACTAGTTATTTATGGTTTAAAACTTTAAATATACAAATATATAAAGGCTTAATTAGAAGGACTATTTTTATGACATCTCATAATCTCACAAACAATCCCAATTTTTTTCCAATTATACTGATGTCCCTTCTTATATGCACATGGGGCGAAACCAAAATTATTAACTATCCATATAATTATGAAACTTATCTATTTGAAATATCTACATCTGTAAAAGCAAAATAAATAAATAACTCAAAAAGTTACATAATCAGGTTTCGATATAATTTAACAACTCGAGACTAATCGATATAATACATGAAAATTAAATAATTAACATGTCATCCCAATTAAGACAAATTTATACAAACCCGGTCTATAAGGGGCTTAATTAGGATCCAAAAAAGGGGGGGAAAAAGAAAAAAAATACAAGAAAGCAGCAGCAAAACCCAACACTCTTCAGTGGCTTGTGGAGCTAGATCAACAAAAACCAATTTTAACCAAATTTTCATGTTCAGTTCACCATCATCACATGATTGAACAGGCATTAGGGTTTTCATCACTGAACATGGTGGTATAAGGGTCTTCGTATCTAACAACAGCGCCTGCGTTTACATTTTCCACTTTCCTCACAAACCCAGGTGGTGCTTTCTTGTCATAAACCTGAGCAGCATATGGCTGAGCCACTAAGCTGTACTTGACATACGGCCAAAACTCACACTTCTTCCCAGTTGATTTTGCTGCTTTTAGCACCTTCTTTTCATCAACATAACCAGTCACTGTCACCTTCTGTTGTTTCCTGTTTACATCGACTGATTTAACCCCTGCACAAAAAATAATACCACAACATGAGCTTCCAAAGTTGGTCAAAACTAAGCTTTCTTGATTTTGCGTAAAGGTAGAAAGGAGCTGAAATTTACCACTGACAGAAGAAACAGCTTTCTTGACTTTGAGCTCACAACCATCACAGTCCATTCTGACCTTGAGTTCTACTGTCTGGAAGGGCTTCCTCTTCTTCTTATTATGCCCACTACTCATCAAATCAGACAAGTACTCCAAAGTACCAGCAACACCCATTTTTTAATCCTCACAACAAACTTCTTTCCTAGGACTTTCAAGGAGAAAACTAGAAAAAACAACGTGTTTATGAAAGGATTCCTAGAATTACTAGAGAAAAACTATGAGATGGGTTTGATGTTAACAATGGTGAAAGTTGAATTTATATAGAGATTTGAAACAAGAAGAGAAGCTACAAGGAATAGTCACTCATTAATTTTCCCTCCAATATACCTTCCTTAGCTTTGAACAAACTAGGAAAAAGGGGACTTCTTAGGTTGTACCCTGAGTTTCTTTTACTTCCTTTCAGAGGGTGTTTCTTTAAATAGGCCATGTTCCTACTTAATCAGAGGGATTTTCCATCAGGTTTAAACATGGAAAAAAGTTTGTGGACCCCATATTGACAGCATTAATTAGTAAAATAAACATTAAAGGGAGCCTGATATTTTCTGGACACCGGAACATTGATGCTTAGACTAGTAGTGTTATGATCAAAATGTGGCATAAAATAATTAAGGGTCTTTTTTTAATTGTTTCCTATATCGAGCGGCTTCTTTGATATATTACTTAGAGGGCAAGAGAGGGAATATTGAGATCGAAATATTTTCAAGTTATTGCTTTTCATTAAGCATAACCTTCTAAAAATGCAACTTGGCAGGTGTTTCGACCATATAAATTTGAATATATCCTCATAGGCCTAATTAGATTTCCCTATATGTTTAAGACGGAAACTTTTGCAATCATACCAATCATCTTATCATTAAAATAAAAATAGTTATTAATATATTAGTTATTTTAGTAGCACTCACGATTAGGTATGAATTTGAATTGATAGGACCAGTCCTATTAAAATTAGTAACAGAACCATGAAATTTTCAGCTTTAAAACTGCTTGTTAAGTAAACATGAACCAATATGCATTCTAGTCAAATAATTAATCTGTTTGCATTAATTAAACTATATATTTATGTTAGGGTTATAGATCCAACTAATATGAGTATATAACCAAAGGGAGCCTAAATATATATTGGATATATATTTAGAAGACTTTTAAATCAAGATAACATAAGTATATGTGATCTACTTGGAAGAGAATTGGACTAAGGAGTTTTGTGCAAAAGCAAGAAGTTTTGTGATGTACACCTACAACAAGGGAGGTACACCGTCGGTGTACAAGCAGGCATTGATTGCTCTAGAATGCCAAAGGTCAGCACCTAGGTCTAAAACCGCCAGCCTTTAATTAAACATTAACAGCCTGGAGTATCCGTTGGTTTTCCTTGTGTTGTTACATATATATTCTCCTTATCATCCTACGGTTTGTAAGGAATAAGTGTGTGTCTCTTCACAAGCCTAGATAGAGACTTATAGAGAGAGAAAGAGGGAAAAGTGAAGAAACCCTAGAGTGAGAGACTCTAGGCGAAAGAAATCTTGTTCTTATTGTAATGTCAAATCCACCAGTTTAGTGAAGAAATAGAAATCCACTGTTTGTGGTGATGATTGAGTGATTCACTAGACAGATCTAGTAAAGAACAATTGTAATTCCATTATATTATTTATAGTGGAAGAATTTGAATGTTGCTGGTCCTGTGGTTTTTCCCGCAGTGGATTTTCCAATTTAAATCCTGGTGTTATTTCAATTCCACATATTGATTTATATTTTGTTGATTTTTTATAGCATTGGCAAGAAGAAAAGGTTGGATCTTTTCGTAACAAGTGGTATCAGAGCATAGGGTTTCAAAAAGAATTAAGGTTTTGTTGCAGTGCAACTATGGCAGAATCATCGGGTATGATGATCAAACTAAATTCAACAAATTATTCCATATGGAAATCTATGATGGAGGATCTACTGTATTGTAAAAATTTATATTTGCCTTTGGGTGGTGACACTCCAAAGCCAGAGAACAAATCTAATGCAGATTGGGCAATCATGCATAGGAAAAATGTCGGTTATATCCGACAATAGATGGATCACAACGTTCATCACCATATGGCCCAGGAGATGAGAGCATATGTCCTATGGAAGAAGTTGGAATCCATGTATGAGAGGCAACCGGCCTTAAATAAAATCTCCTTGATTAAGAGAGTTGTAAAGCTGAAATACAGGGATAGATCCAATATGACAGAGCACTTGAATGATTTTTAAGGGCTAGTGAATCAGTTGTCTAACATGAAGCTGGTGCTTGAAGATAAGATCCAAGCACTGTGCTTGATAGTTAGAGACACTGGTTGTGTTTGTTAGTAACTCTACCCCAGAGGGAACGCTCATCCTTGCAATGGTGAAGGACAGCATGATGAATGAAGAAGCTAGGAGAAAGGATCCAAACACAAGATCTGATTCTAGGGCACTTGTTACCGGTAAGCCAGGAAGGAATGGTAGAAGCAGGTTCAAAAGATCATCTAATGAAGACGATGAATCAAAGAAATCCAAAGGAAGGTCCAAGTCAAGGAAAAGAAATATCTCAAATGCTACTATTGTGATAAGCCGGGTCACTTGAAGCGAGAGTGCAGACTCCAGAAGAAAAAGAAGGGTAAAGAGAAGAAAAGAATGTAGACACGGTAGCAGCAGCAACAGATAATGATGAGATTGTCATTGCTTGGGATGAGAAGTGTGTTAGCTTTACTAGTCATGATGATGACTAGGTTGTTGATTCCGGTGCCTCCTTCCATGTGACTTCACATGGTGAGTTCTTCTCAACCTATACTGCTGATAATTTTGGTAATGCTATAATGGAAAATGATGGTAATCTAAGATAGTAGGCATTGGAAATGTTATCTTGAAAACTAACACAGGTTGCATGCTCACTCTCATAGATGTTAGACATATTCCAAACTTCCGCCTTAACCTTATTTCTGTAGGAAAGCTTAATGATGATGGCTATAGTAGCTACTTTGGTGAAGGAAGATGGACGCTCACCAAATGTTCTCTCATTATGGAAAAAGGAAAGAAGAGGAACTCCCTTTACTCAATATCAGCGAAGCTAAGTAAAGAAGATGTGAATTCTCTTCTCTCACATAGAGGTTCTAATGATGGCAAAAATGGAGGAGTTTCAGTTGAAGAATTCCAAAGGCCTCATCAACAATTCAAGATGGGAAGATCTGCAAAAGATGGAAGACCATCAATTAGATTCGGTCCTCACTGATGGGGGAGAGTCAGATAGTCATCTGAAAGCCATGGAAAATGAGAAGAAGAAAGCAAAGGTCAAAGCCATGCAAGATGGATTGAAATCCTTGCATGAGAACAGGAAATTGACTTGGTGAAATTGCCTAAGGGTAAGGGACCTCTGAAGAACAGATGGGTGAAGACTGATGATAAAAGCTCACAATTAAGGAACAAGACAAAAGCTAGTTGTGAAAAATTTTAGTCTAACAAAAGGGGCTGCAGCAAGGCAATAGGATTGGGGATACCCCTCATATGATTTGGAGGGGGAGATTGTTGGGGTTATAGATCCAACTCATATGGGTCTATAACCAAAGGGAACTTAAATATATATCGGATATATATTTAAAAGACTTTAAAATCAAAGTAGGAATGAACCAGCATGCTTTGAATAAGGAGATCCTAAATATATGGTTATATATATTTATAAGACTTTAAATCAAGATTTCCTAAGTATATGTGATCTACTTGGAAGAGAATTGGACTAAGGAGTTTTGTGCAAAAGCAAGGGAGGTACACTGCCGATGTACAAGCGGGCATTGATTGCTCTAGAATGCTAAAAGTCAGCACCTAAATCCAAAACCGCTAGCCTTTAATTAAACATTAATAGCCTTGAGTGTCTGTTGGTTTTCCTTGTGTTGTTGCATTTATATTCTCCTTATCATCCTAAGGTTTATAAGGAACAAGTGTGTGCCTCTTCTCAAGCCTAGATAGAGACTTCTAGAGAGCGAAAGAGAGAAAAGTGAAGAAACTCTAGAGTAAGAAACTCTAGATGAAATAAATTTTGTTCCTGTTATAATCCACCAGTTGTGGTGAAGCTTTTGTCAGATCTACCGGTTTGGTGAAGAAACAAAAATCCACCGTTTATGGGGATAATTGAGTGATCCACTAAATAGATCTAGTGAAGAACAATTGTAATCCCATTATATTATTTATAGTGGAAGAATTTGAGCATTACTGGTCCCGTGATTTTTCCCGCATTAGGTTTTCCATGTTAAATCCTAGTGTTATTTCAGTTCCACATTTTGATTTATATTTTATTGATTTTTTATCGCATTGGCAAGAGGAAAAGGTCGGATCTTTTCCTAACAATTTATATGCATAGAACAAATAATAAATAATATATAGAACTTAATGTAATCAAGCTCTCCATCAACTATTAATATGATCTCAAAATATAATTCAAAACCAATAGTTTTAAAATAATTAAGAGTATTTTCCTCCCTTCTATATCAGGTTGAGTATTGTCTTAAGAGGGCAAGAGATAGATTTTGAGATTGGAACATTTTGATAACTCTATAACTCTAAGAATTCTTTTTTGGACCAATATAATCATATCAATATGTTATCACGAAATTAGGGCTAAATACCACAATTGAAATTGACGTGTGTTTATTAAGCGTTTAAAGATAACAATATAATTAGACTCAGAGAAAATTTCGCCTTTTATTATTTGTTCGAAGAAGTTTTCAACCTGTACCAAATTAAATCAAAATTTTAAAGATTAGTAAATCCAATTTTATTACTATATAGTCATATTGATGGTGTAGATATAAAAAAACAATAGCCCGTCATGCACATAGTGGAAGATGTTTTGGTATAATAGAGATGATTGAATATTAAGGTATAAGATGATATCATTTCTACAAGGACAGTAGATTTGACGGGCATTGGTTGAAAGGGTTATAATGTGTAAATATTATATCCTGTTATACGAGAACGAAAGCAAAGGACACACATAAAATCGCATCAAGGGATTAGTATACGTAATACAATCCAATTATTATTATTATTATTATTATTTTTTGCCATAACAATCCAATTATTGTTACTTTGTCGGATTTGGACAAGCTAGGGTAGGTAGTGTTTAGTAAAGATAGATTTCTTGTCAGTAGCTCATATCTTTGACTCAAGCACATGTATTGATTCAATTATTTTTATCTAGCTGCCGGTCCCTTTTAGTTTCCAATCAAACGAAAATAAAGATTCCGGCTTTGTTTGATTCATAAACAGATATATATAAAAAAAAAAAAAAAAATACCAGATAAAATAAAATTTAAATATCTTTACTCATCCAAATAGAATAAACAGGACAAATAAATTGCTCTACGCCATATTACATGGTGTGTGTTAGTTATATGTAGCGAAAATAGAGCAAATTGCAAAGGAAACTTATTTCAGAAGGAAGGATTAAGTTTTTTGCTCAATTTGTTTTATTTAGTGATTTACTATGTTCTTTATTTTCAACCATACCTATCTCGAGCGATTGTTATTATCCTAAACGTTACAACATTTTCGACTGGCCACTTATAGAAATATGCTTTAGCTTAACCATTCATCCACTTTTTTCTTTTGCTAAGCATTGTTGCAATATTGATCTTCTTTTAACTTCAAAATATAATTTCTATAATCTAAATCAAATCATATGGAAGTACAAAATAAACCATTAATTTAATTTATAATTTTATTAAATTCTATAATGAAGCATGTTTTGTGGAAATCTGGATGAAGTGGCTAGCCTTTTTTGGAAAACTAAATAAAGATATGATCACTAATATGCACGATGCACGCATTGACTATTTTTCTTATCAAATGGCTATTAACATATGTTTAAGTAGACATAGGCATGTAGGCACAGGCTAATTCGACCTCGCCAAAATGAATAGGTTATAGGGCCCCAAAGTAGTGACTCAGAATAGGGCCATTTTAGTGTTGATTCCATGCTAGGTCTTAAGACTTCGTAATTCCAGCAAGTCTAATTTACGGTTCTAACTTTACTAGGATACAAATAAATCAAATTGATTCACAAATCACTCCAGCTATACTGAATGTTTACTTAAGTTTAATTTTAGAATGGTTGAATCCAACTTGAAACCTTGCTACTAAAATAGTTTATCAAATTGAGCTTAAGCTTTATATTTTTAACTCGATTAGATGTAAGTCTAATCAAATTCTATTAAGTTCGAGTCAAGTGCAAATGTTAATTGAATTTAAATCGAGTTTGTGTATATGCATTATTCAAATTAGAATTAAATATATTTTTTCTTAATAATCAAGCCTAAATGAGTTTACTTGAGTCAAGCTTGAGATAATATAATGTTACTTCGAGTCGAACTCGAGCTTAAAATCTTAAGCTCAATCGATCTTGAGCAAAGCTTAAGCTTTAAAATTTCACATAGAGTTCAAGTTCAAATTGAACATTGTATTATCTCGACTCAACTCATTTGCAATCTCAATTCTAATCATCGCACTAGACTTCAATTTTCTTTTAACTATCATTGTGTTTTTTTCATTCCACCTTTTATATATTTAATAGTCATCATTAATGCAACTCGATTGTTATGTGTTTATTGTTCTCCCATCCAAGTAGAATGATATATCGTATCTTCATTTATATTCAAAGTAATACACATACATGGGAGCATCATATGGTTGTCAAACTCACAAATCTATTCGTATGTTTTTATGAGTTTACAAGTTGGTGACATTGTTTCTTCAACTTGCATATAAAATTGTTATTAGAGCAAACTCGTGGTAGACATACTATTCTATATAGTAGAATTGTTGTAGAATCGAAAGTATAGTCATTTTACACGTTTTTTGTCTACTTGAACTTTGAAAAAGCAAGTAATATTATATATTTAACTTTAGGGACTTTGAGTTGGCTCTTGATGTTTATCTTAAGCTAACCTAGTTTTACGGCTTTTTATTTTTTATTTTCCTTTTATTTCCTTTTTTTAGAGGGTTATTTCTTCTAGGTTATATACTCCGATGTATTTTGAACGATTCAAATGAAAATTGAACAAATATATATAATGATTTATCTTCTTTTTTTTTTCAATTTTTTTGTATATAATTTATTTATTATAAATTTAATAACTTTTTGTGCAAATATTCAGTAAACATAAAAATGCTTATTAGTAGACAAAGCTAGTTGCTTGCACATGATAATTTGAACAAAATCTACAATACATCTTGATAATTATAGTTTGTGAATCATTAATAAATATAAATAATTATTGTAATTATTAGGATTGCATCAAACATATTAATTCATGTTGATTGTGATGGGTAAAACTTAAAAGCAAGATTTGAACTATAGTAGACACAAGAGAGATTTGAAGGCATAAAATGATCAATTTTATGTCTTCATTTTGGTTGTATGTAACTAAAACTAAGGCTAATCTTTTCATTTTCATCATTTATTTAAAGTTTTATTAACATAGTATGAATCTATAGTTTTTACAAGCAAATCTTAAGATTATACGTTTCAATTCTATAGACTCTTTGGCGATTCCTAGTGGAATCTAAAGTTGACAAACACGGAGCACCAATACATTTACAACGAAATATAATGGGGTAAATTATACTAAAATGTATCAATATTTTGAAGTAAGTTTCATATAAGATATCTATGTTTTCGAGTGACTGAAAAGCGGAATTAATGCACTACAAAATGTTGATTTCCTATTTTTAGCCCCTTAAAATGTTAATACCTTAAATAAGCTAAGCTATCAATATGGATACTTTCTGATATAATGCCAAAATAAATAAAGTCATATTACTATCTTTATATGAACTAATATGAAAAGTAATAACAAAGTAGTACAAGTTGTTGCGACTTTGTAATGTTAATATTCTCTACACATTATAGCGGAACTGGGAAAATTACAAGCGAGAGAATTGATATTTGGGACTAAGTTCAAAGAGAGAATCAAACTTGCAAGTGGTTAAAATAAACAATCAATATTATGTTAAGCTGTGTAAATAGAGAATCCAATCATTGTCTTGAGAACATATATTTGAACCACTTTTTATTTGTAATTCTATATTTTATGCACTTGAAAGATCAACCACATATTTAAACTTAAGTGTAGAATTTGATCCTTTCACTTGTAATTTTCTCTTATAAAATTTTACAAGTAAAGCTATAAAATTTTACTATAATCATCAATAGTGTCTCTTATTTTGGCAATACACCTACGTATTATACTAAAATAATCACTGCAACAACTTTTTTTGAAACTTGATCTAAACATGTGATTGGCATCAAGTAAGAGATAGACGAAAATAAAGAAAATTGCTTTTCAGAAAAATATTTGCTTTGAAACAAACAAGAGTTATGTTAGGATGATTTCAATACTGATATCATAAAGTAAACTTCATTAAAATGGGGAGGAATCAGTACAAGAAATTTGCTTTTTCGCAGCCAAACTATGGCAAGGACGGAACTTTAGGCAGCGAGCTTGCTTTCATTTTTTTCTAGTTTTTTATCGCAGGGATCTAGTCCCTGCAATAACTTTTATATAATATTTTAATATTATTTTTTTTAGTTATTCAAGAGATTAGAGTGGGTTGTTATTTTTAATCTTTTTTTATTTTTTTTTTTACAAATAATTGTCCTATTAGATGAAATGCAAGGCGATCCCTTTGATAGGCTCCTGCTAAGAAAATGAAACGTAAGGCAATCCCTACAATAGGCTATGGCTAAGAAAACTAATATGGCACACAAAACATCCTGACATTTATGGATTATATCAAAAAGCTAAAAATTTTCCAAACAAAAAAGTTGAAATAAAATGACTTATATATTTGAACAATGCAAGCAAATCATTAATTGGGTTTGTAATAATAATAATTAATTATGAGTAATTTTTATCTATATTAATGATTTTATGATACAATTATTGATTTTTGTTGTGGGAGACCCATATTTATTTATTTGATGATGGAAATTTTCTATTGCATTTAAACGAAAATCATGTTATTTGACCCATATATTTTTAACATATATTCATAACATTTTTTTCTTTAAAAATTTAGAAATTCAAAACTTTTAACTTGTAACTTTAAATGAAATTTTCAATTTCATTTTTTTTCTTCTTTGTTTGTCTCTCACTTTCAATCATTTTTGTTATTCTTCAGTTTTTGTTTTTTAACCCAGTACTATCCTATAAGATCTTACTAGAAAATATCTATTGATTTGATGGCTATCTATAGATTTCATAATAACTACAAAATCTTAACTAACTGAAATGACCCAGATTTACATTTTATTCAAATTCCATGTGTTTAAGTATTTATGTTGAAATGTTGAATTTAAGGAGTATGATTATGTAGTTAGTAGTCTAAGATATATGATTTTGTATGTGTAATGTTGATATTAATATTTTGTTTTTATATGCATTAATGTGTGAGTGATGAAATTATTAATGTTGTCTTTTGCATCTTAAGATGTTAAGTTAAGTTAGGATTTAATCAACATAATTCACTTAAGCTAGTTGATGTAGTTTCTTGAAATTAAGTAGCATTTATACCCTAAATACAAGCCAAATGAAGTTCAAATTAAAGCCAAATGCATCCTAAGTTATTATATGCATTAAGGGGTAAATTTGGAATGTGAAAAAGTCAAAATTAAGCTAATTTAACTTACTTTTTGAAGGCAGCCAAATTTTATCCGAATTTTCTTTTCCTTTCTTCTTTTTCTTCTTCTTCTTCCTCCATTTCCAAGCTCAAGTTAAGGTTCATGTCAAGTTTGAAAATCAAAGTATTTCTCAAGACAAGGTATATATAGTTGCACTTGAATTAATTTAGTTAAGGTTGTTGTGTTGTTTTATTTTCCTTTCTTGAAGTGGTTGCATGGATTATTGGATGAATTTAGCTTAATGTTAATCAAATGGTTGTTCATGCATGGGATGAGTTGAGAAAGTGTTATATGAGTGTGGGAGAGTATATATGTATTGTTGTATGATTATGAAGAGTTGGGAAGTTGTTAAGAGAATTTGGGTAGGAGAATTTAGAATTGATGGAAATAGATTTTGAAGTGTTTAATGATGTTGAATTCATGCATTGAATTGATAGAATTGAGTAGTATAGATATGAGTAAGGCTATGATGTTAGAAATGTGGTGGAGGAAGGATTAAAGTGTATTAAGATATGATTTTGTAAAGTTGAAAAACAGGGGATTTAAGTTTCTTTCGTTTAACCTTGTTTTTAAAACGTACGCCGGCAACCTGGGAATTCAACGCCGCCGGCGTAGAGGCATCGTTGGATTCAGAATTTTTAAGGCTGGCTGAAAGCCGCCGGCTTTCGCTGGGAAAGTCAGCCGGCGTTCATTCTGTCATGTTGAACGCTGGCAGTGAAAATTAAGGCCGCCGGCGTATATGTCAAAGCCGCCAACTTATCGGAGTAAGCGGCCGGCTTAGACCTCTTTGGACGTTTTTGAAAATTTTGGTTTTGGATTCTACGCCGGCTCAAGGCCGCCGGCGTAGAATACAAAGGCTGACGGCGTACCTTTGAACGCTGCCAGCGTTGGCAGTGTACATTTTCAGAACTTTGAGCACCGGCCCAAAGCCGCCGGCTTTGGCTGCCGGCCTATCCCCTTTGCTTTTGAAATTTAAAAACTTTTTCTAAAAATTTTCTGAAGTTTGTTATTTGAGCAATTGAGTTTTATTAAGAGATTTAAGACATAATAGGATGTTTAAATACTTTATTGTGACCTTGTATTCGATTATTTGAATGTCTTTGATTAATTGTGAAATATGTAAATATATATATATATATTTGTGAGAATGAAATCTATAATTTTGATTTATTAATTATTGTGACATTTCTATTACAGTTAAGGATTCTTCGGTTAGTTCATCACCGAGAGATCCTAGTTCTATACTAACGGGTTCAGGTACGCAATAACTTGTCTGATGTTGCTAGGACCAGACATTTCTAATTTGACCTAAATTGATTCGATTTAACATTTGGATGAATTGGATGTCTATTACGCTGTTTAATCTGGTCCGAGGAGCAGCAAACCTGTCATGATGCAATGACATGTTAGCTAGGCGCTTAACCAAGTCATGATGCAATGACTTTACCATGATGCAATGGTACGCTATGATGCAATAGCAGTTCTTTTGGTTAAGTGGGTAGCCGATAGGGGGGAATTGTATCTGTGTAACGTTTGCTTAAACTTAAGGGAAATACCATGACTTAGTTCAAGGTTTATGGGAACTTGTGAACTAGGCTCATGTTATGGACTGAGTTTAAGTAGAGTCGGGCAACGACTTTTAAACCCTAGATGAAGCTATTATCTTCATGAATTAGATATAGGAGATATAAGTATTCGGACTGCTTATATCAACCCCCTGAGCAGCTGCTGTTACTCAGGATCCCTGGATTCCCAAAGTGTGACCGGGGTTTGAATACCCTCTTGTTGATTTATGAATCAAAATGTAATAAAGATAACCACTTGTTCTATGATGCATTACATGAATTGGATGACTTGTTATGCATTGGTTATTGTGTACTGAGCCTCTGGCTCACTTTTGCTGCTTTGCAGGTCTTGGAGACGAGTATTACGATGACTTGGGCTATGGGTCCGATTTCGAAAGGTTTCTGGACGAGTGGGATGAATAGGATCCGATGACCCGAGACTTTTAGAAGACTTTTTGCTAAGGACCAGCTATGTATAGAAGGCTTATTAGTGAAGCCAATTTCTTTTGTAATGACCTAAGATCCTTTAGGATCCTCATATTTTGAGAAACCATGTAATTTGTTTTGTAGTGTCATGTATTGGCACTAAACGATGTTTATTTGATGTAAATGTATGTATAGATTGCTTTTGTTAGCAATCTTGTTTTATAAAAAAAAAAAAAAAAAGTTCCTTACAAAGTATGGTGTTTTGATCAAACAATTTTCATAAACTGTTAGTTTTAGGCAACCTTACATATAATGTGAAAACGTTATATGTGGTTGGGGATTCGGTACTCTAAATCTCGGGATTTAGAGGATCGGGTCTTTACACTAACAATATAAAGGATGATGAAAATAATCCTAAAAAACAAGTAAAATAAAAAATGAAATTCATAATAAAACAAAACTAAAAATCAAATCTCAACAAATAATTAAAAAAATGAAATATGCCTTGAAAAATGATATTATTGTTTTATCAAGAGATGTTATTTATTTAGTTAATTTTTTTTGCCAATATTTCACTAATATTTAGATAAAATTTTCACTTAGTACTATTGTGTTAGTTTTCTATATGACATAAAAAAAAAAAAAGTAAAATTTTATGTTTCAAATTATTAGTCTTGTGTATGATTTAATTGATTAATAATGTTACGATCTAAATTTTATTATCAATAGATTCAATTCACTATACATAGTTTTTTTTCCAAAAATTACTTGTAGATTTCATGTAACTAAATTCAATTTTACTTCTCATTTTTCCCTCTTTCATGTTTATGCATATTTGATTTATGTTATACATATCTCATTTTATAATGATAAGTGATTTCCCTTTTGAAAAAAAAAAATGGATATCTCTAACTTGTTCTTTAAGAAAAACAAATATATATTATTTTCCATATGAAATTTTAGCCTTATTATCATATTATATTTTATCACAACAATTAAAAAATTATATACTTTTCATCTCAAATTTTAATTCTACTCTGACATTATACTTAGCACACAAACATAGTGAGTGCGTTGTTTGCTAGTACTTTTTTTATACAACATATATTTATTCCTTTTGTATGTACCTCTAATTTTATAGCAATAAAATTACTTATTTTTATTAATATCTTACTGCTAAAAATCTATCAATAATTAAAATTTTTGAAGCTATATTTAATAAGAATTTCCCCCCAAATATATTAATACCTAACAAAATTTTCTACAATATATTTAATAAAGAATTCTCAATAAAAATGAGATTAAATAAAAGAAATTGTTAAATAATTTTCTTAAAGGACTGACAGTAATATATATTGCTGTAAGAAAAATAAGGAGCTATTATAGAAAAGTAATTATTTCGTTTTTAATTTAAAAATAAAATCATAATCGATTTAATGCTGAATAAGATTTTAATTTATGAAGAAGACAAATAATGCATCTTATGAAAAAAAATAATTGCAACTTTTTTCAATTAAAGCAAGACACATCATAAAGGAAAAACATCATATTAATTTAGTGTTTATTTTTCATAAACTACCTATGTTATAGCTTATTATTGATTTTCTTTTGACTACTCATAATATGTTTTAGTATTGATTTTCCATTTTTTCAATTATAATTCTTCTTTGATAGAAATTTAATAATTAAATGAGATTATGGGTGATAGTTTATGATTCAAATTTTACTATACGTATCTCTATATCAGTATGTCATTTAATTCACACATATCTATTTTATTCATATCCCATTTTACTTTATTCATCTCATTCTATTAAAGTTTTTATCATAGCCTTCGAAAAATGTAGTTATTAAATTTATGTAAAAAAATCACATGGTTTAGATGATATATTGATAATTTTTCAATATAATTTGTTAAGATATGATAAGTTTCATAAATAAAAAAGTACATTTAAAATTTTTATTTAACATCTATCTATTTATTATCTTTCAGATGGCATGCAACTTCACTTTCTAATCTTCATATTTAAAATTTTATTCCACTCTGGGAAAAGAAAAACTTAATAACTACTTCTTCCTATTTTTAGAAACCACTTCCTCCAATGGTGAAAAAAATGGAGAAAAAATGACTCAATAACCACTTCTTCCTACATTTTAGAAAACTACTTCCTCCCCACTTACACTTTTATTTCTCCATATTTGTAACTATTCCTTAGCACGTATTTTCACTTTAAACTAATAAGTTCAAAATTCTTTGCATCAAGCAATTTTTTCCTCTCTTTACCATTGCTTAAGCTTTAGTAATATTCATTCTATCGATTTTCTTTCCATCATATCGAATAATATTGTTGATACAATGTATTTTTTACCACTATTTCAGTATTATGAAATCTTGCTTTTTAAAAGAGAGATAAATTATCAACACTTTAGTGTATTTCTCATTTGACAGGTATGTAATGCTTTGTTGTGTTTATTTTATTTTCGTGAAAGATAAATTTTTATTCTTTTTGTTTCACCGTTAATTTTTAAATCTTTGAAAATTGATTTGAGTTATCATATGGAGTTATTGAAATTTAATGTTTGAATTGAAATTAGTCAAATGATGGAGTTTTTAAGTCTAGATTTGTTTTTACTTTTATTTACTTATTTATTTTTTCTTGATAGGAACACTTAACGTAATTCGACACAATGAATACTGAGGCGACAAAAGACTGTACCAGCAAGACAAGTTATATTGACAAGCATAGGATGTTTTATTGTGGCGGAAATAACTCCTCAGACTACAGCTTGAAGAAATAGTGTTTCAAGTTCCATGTCAAAGTTACCAGATGCAAGTTTCAGAATTTTTTATCTTTTTTTTTTTTTTATTTTAAGAGAATATTGTAATTAATAACAATGTAACTAGTTATCATTGTGTATAGAATGAAGATAAGATCTTTCTTTAACTTTCCTCTCTTCAACTTTCTCTCCTGCCTTATTCTCTACTTAGATCTTTATTGCCCCTTTGTTCACAAAACAATGTTATTACTCAATTTAATATAAATATTAAATATAATACATGTTTTATATGGTATTAGCTACATAAGTATTTTATGACATGGATTAAATGTAATATTAATTTATTAATTAATTTTTTTCCTAAAGAAAATGTCATTTATAAAATATAGTGTTGCTGTTACAAACGACATATGGCAGGGACATACATCCCTTCCATAGCATTAACACATATGTTAAATATTTTAGAAGGGATGTGTGTCCCTGCCATAAGGGGAAGCTATGGAAGGGATGCCATCCCTGCTCCCGTTTTTTCGCAGGGACAGTAACTTAATAGCGCCAAGAATTGAAGCGAGATTTATCTCCCTGCTATAACTTATGGCAGGGAATTTTTTCTCTTCGAAGGGACTAACAATCCCTACCATAAATCAAATTTTTGTAGTGAATATATTGATAAATTCATAGTTCAATATGATTGTAATCAGTATTATCATCTCTTTCAAAGTTCATTATGATGGCAACCAGTATTATCATCTCTTTTTGTGATGCTACCCATAGTGGGCAGAAGTAAGCATTTTGCGTCTTGTCTTTCACCAATTTCCCTCATCATGAATATACTTCTCTTCAATCACTTACTTAAACTTTAACATCTAAGAAGTCTTTTTGAGTGATACAGATGTTGAAAACAGTGATTAAAGTAGATTAGGATATTACAAAGAAAAAAAAAATTATGGAGCAAGTGAATATTGAGCACTTACACTACTTGATACAAATTAAAAAAAAAAAAAACCCACAAAATTATGCATCGAACATGCCATATGATATTGAATGTATCATTTTTTGGTTTAGAATGAGCCTTAGTCTCTTTTTATACCTATGTTAACAAACATATATGGATAATTACGCATACAACATTTTTGTAGTAGTTTTTAAAGTAGTGGGATTTCATATCTGTGTTAGTAATTCAAAATAATAAGTACATATATGTGAGTGAACCCTAGTCTCCATTTCTAGGTCAAATTGGTTCTACACACTTGCTATAAGATAAGGAATATATAGCGACTATTTGTAGGTCAAATTGGATGCCACCTTGCCGCTAGAAAAGGATTAATATAGCACCTAAGATTTATGAGCACTATCTTTTATTTGTAATGTTGAAAATTATCCTTCCATATATTGCGTGTATTAAACCGGAAGCCTCAAAGAAATCTTGAGTTGAAATAATACTGTATTGAACTTGATTTCAACTTAATTCAAAATTTAAAGTTGGAAACTCAATCGAGTTTAATATTTGTGCTTAAACCCAATACAAATGACACAAAGCAAATTCAAAGTTGATTCGATTAAATTCTTTCATAGGATCGATTTATGAAAAAATAATTTATTTTAGTTAAAATAACATTAATATTTAAATTTGACTCAAACTCAATTAATAATTATACTCATTTGAATTCAGCTAGGCTTGTGAGCTAATTAATTAATCAAGCTAAATATTATGAAGTTCAAGTTTAGTTAGATAAGCTAGTTAACTTAAACTTAAACCATTATTCCGAATCAAACACGAATAAATGTTAAATCGAGCTGGAGTAGTGTGATAATAATTTAATTCAATTACATTCCTAATTGTAACATTTTATCTTAAATTTTGATTTAGAGTAAAACATTAAATTTTTCTATGCATCCATCCCGTCATAAACTCATAACCCTTCTCCCTGAATTTGTATTATATAAAAATGTGAACTTTATTTTCACAGAAGGCAAATAAACATAGTTTCCATGTAATAATTCCTATTAATAGTTATAAGTTTCACACATTAGTCCTTAATCTGCTTGTTAATTAAATTTTTTGTCATTATATTTCCGTCTCATCATATATGGGATTAAAACAAAAATACAAGGTTGTGGTATCAATATAAAATAATCTTTATATGGGAGCATTATACTTTTAAAAATATGTTCTTCATAGAAACAGAATTCTTTGAAGTTTTTTTTTTAAATGTTTCATAAAATAACTCTTTCAAATACTAGCATATATAATTATTAATTACGGTCATAAGTATTAAATTAATATCACATAATGTTTTTTAAAAAATTTAAATAATCTAAACTATTAATTAATATTAACCCCGAATCCTTCTTGACGTGCCCACGCCCATTGAAGCGCGTAAAGGGAAATTTGATTTGAAAAAGCAAAGAGGAGCGCGTAAAGGAGGCTCCAAAGTTCCAGAGTCGGTGGTTATGAGCTGTTTTTTTTTTTTATTTTAATGAACCGACTTTACAGAACCACACGGACAGGCTGCAGCCACAAATCTTCTCGCTGGATCGGAACCTCGTCCGCTGTGTTTTTTCTTTTTCTTTTTTTTTTTGAGAAGTAATTTTAATGTAATTATTCCTACACTTTTAATTATGTTAAATTTACCTGCCTTTTTTTATTAAAATGTTTGAGTGATTCATAAATTATCATATCTAAGTTGACTCGTCCAATTTAACTTGATTGAACTTAATCCCTCTTTAAAACAGATCAATTTAACTATGATTTAATTATTAATTCAACTCAATTTTATTTATAACTTTTTATCCTCTAGCATGTACGTATTAAATTTCTAGACGGGTTACAATAACATTAATAATTAAGATGAAACAACCCTGAAAATGTGTTCCTTTACTTTTTTATGACATGGTTGGGTTCATGGACATAATCAAGGTTTTGAACCAAAATTTACATTATAATTAAAACATTTAAATACTTATCTTTTGATTTTTTTTTGTCTTTTTTCTTTATTTTTTTAACAAAAAGATGGAAAGGTGCATTAAACGTTTATAGAAGAGGATGGTTGAGAAGCCAAAATCCCATTTTAATACACAAAAATAGAATGTATCAAACTAAGTCCGTAAAAAGAATGGAAAAAGCGAAAAGAATAAATTTAAAAAAAAAAAATCAAACCTCTTTATAAGTGGAGTCGATCTTTTTTTTTAGAAGCAAATTTATTTGTTCCCAAAAAGTCCTTGGATCAAATTATAAAATATGATTTATTTTCGGTTTTGTCCCGAAATTGTATATTGTTTCGTCTGCCCCATTAATCAACGAGATGAATTTTTTTTCTTTTTAATGTTTTTATCCAAAAACCAAAATACCATCCTATGATGGGAATGTCTGTTTATTACCTAACAATTAGAATAATTATAATAATTAATTTAATAAGAACTTTAATGATCAGTCCAAAAAAAATAAAAAAAAATATTGGATTTGAAAGCTTTATACATTCGTCTTTATATATTTCATCACATCCATATATATTTGATAAATCGTAAATACATCTTTTTATATTATTAGGGAAAATGAGCTTTTAGCCTCTTTTCATTAAAATTAAGCATGAAACCACGAATGTTAAATATAATATACGTTTACACTTGTACCTGGCTATATTACCATTATAATAATAAAGTAACATTAACCACAACAAATATTCAAAAACTAATACATATATATATATATATGTAGGTTTTTTTTTTTTTCGGTGAGAATATTTATATATAAGTTCTCTGTCTTTCTCTCTCTATCTCTCAATTTTACATAACTTTTTCAACTTTAGTGGATATTTCTTTTAGAAGGTAAAATGATATAAATAGGGCTTTGAAAGTATATCACCAAAGATTTAAGAATACAAATGCTTAAATAAATTCATATATTAAAAACAATGTTTCCAAAGTCCCCATTATTCTTTTGCATGCACCAAAAGAATCATCTTCATAATATTGATTCATTTTAAGTCATTAAGAAGGAAAGAGACGCGTTTAGCTAGGAAAAATATTGAATGGGTGATACACGCCACGTGAATGTGCACGTGGTGTGTAACTTTCAACTATATCCTAGCATATGGATAATGTAGTGGGTGGTTTCTAAAATAATCATCATCCACATGTCCACGTATTAAAATTCACATGTCCACGTATTAAAATATCATTAAAAATTATATATCACGCGTGTATTACACGTGCCATGTAACACCAACTAAATCTTTTCTGGTTTAGCTAGGGCAGGAACACTGCTTGGAATGAAAAGGCCACGACAACAACAAAAGAACATTATGTTAATTTCTAGCAACTAACAACAAACGGCTCTAAATTTGAAATTTGAAGTTTCCAAGAATCTTTCGTTTTCTCAGCATATCCTGCGGCCAAAAAAGTCGTCGGGCTCTTCCAATCCGTGTAAAGCTACCATCCTAATCCGGTAGATAGCATCGTAGATGTATGGTCGACACCATTGTTCGGATGAAAAGTAAATAAATCTAATTTTATTAGTTATTTTTTATTCCTTATTTATTTATTTACTTATTTTTGTACAAAAAAAAAATGATTCATTCACCTTTGGTGCTTGAAAAATTTTATAAGAAGCATTCTCGTAGTATGAAAAACTTTTATAAGAAAAAATCAATATTTTATGATAAATTCAAGGGTAAATTGTCAATTTTGATTATTAAATTTTACATAAAAATTTAATTTGGTACTTAAATTTTGAAGTGATTAATTTAACACCCAATAAACTTTTTATGTCTTTTTTTATTATCCCCTTAACATTGCTTACTTTGTATATTGATGTAGAAGAGATGACTTGTCATTGAATCTTTTACTGCTACTCCCAACATTGTTTAGTATTAATAAACTAGTAGACTATTTCTTCTACGTCAAAAATAGAGCAAACAATGTTAGTATTGGCTTAAAAATAACTTTAAAGAGTTTATTTGGGTGTTAAATTGATTACTTCAAAATTTAGATATCAAAATGAATTTTTGCACAGAGTTTAAGTATCAAATTTGACATTTTTCCCTAAATTCAAATAGGGGGAACACCATTTTCAATGGTTAAAAAAAGAATCAAGATTATATAAAATGATGAAAATTGGAATCGATGTTTTATGGATACTCATGTGGCTTTATCCAGACGTGTCATATAGCGTATTTTTTTAAATATACATCTTTTTACAATGTCAATTTCTTTTTTTTTTTTTTTGGATCAATTAAAACATTAAACTCTTATTTAACTTACCACTAAATGATGATCACCTCCAATATAATTTTCCCAATTTATAAGGGCTATTAAGAAATTCTTTCTACTTTCAGGGTATGCCTTCACCTATTGATAACATGTATGTTGGTTTTGAAAGCACAATCAAGAGTGGATAAATTGATTCTAATATAGATTTTAAAATCTTTTCGAATTTAATTAATTAACATTTGATTATACTAAGTATATGGCATAAAACAAGCAATCAAGCAAATGACAAAAAAAAAAAGTATGAAAGTTTGAAAGAGAGTAAGAAAAGAAAAAATTAGACACCACAATATGTAAAGGTCCCACTTGAACGTCAGACCTCTTTTCCAACTCTATTATTTGGGATTAGGTAATCCACACCAATATTGCTCCACTATATCAAAAAAAAAAAAAAAAAACTTTGAAAATTTTACAGATCAAGCCAGCACCTTGGTCGATATAGCCACTATTATGTCTCACTAGCTATCAATAAGCTAAACATACAATTATAGTGAACTTCAAACTCTGAAACAATTTTCACAGCAATATCTAGCAAATCAAATTGAGGAGAATATACAAGTTCTTCTAAAAATATAAGCTCAAAATTTTAACAATTAAATGAGATACTAGGCTGCCTTTGTGGTTGATTGCAAGCTAAGGACCACTTTTTAGAATGTGCACAAATGTATTGTTGATGTATTTTTCTTGAACATTTTCTTCTCCTTCTATACCCGTGTTCCAATTATGAAAGGATGGGAAAAAGATCTCTCACGGCTAACATTCCTTTAATTTTGAGATATTTTCTATAATTTAAAGATTTCATTTTGTAAATATCCGAGTGTTGTTATCAAATTTAGAATTGCACAACCATGGTATAAAGAATCAAAGTACAAATTTGACGGGTCGAGGAATTTAACTCTATTATCCATGCTTCAATCCAAGATCGAGCTTTACGTAACCTATAAACTAATGAATCAATGGGAATATAAGACAATGATCGAGTCTATGGTCAAGAGGTTGGAACGAGGTTTCCCTCCGTTTCTTCTACTAATAGCTTATTTTTCAAAGCTAAATACTCATCTACCACTCTTGGTTTAAAATCATGAGGAATTCATGGTTGATGGTGATGGGGTTTTCGCCATTTCCAAATAGCTTGAGGCAAAAAAGGTTGCTCACCAGTGGTCCATACACACTTTGGTATCAACTGGCCACATTCCTTATAGATCCACTAGGACAATTTGAAACCACAAGCCTAACAAAATCTTGGCATGGAATGCACGAAAGGCAGTTCCCTCTAAAATTTAAGGCACCAAGATACAACTAAAATGCACTCAATAATTTTTCATAATAATGAAAAATTAATACCAGGTAGTAGGAACCAAGATACAACTAAAATGCACTCAATAACTTTTTTCTCCAATGTTGAAGGCCAAAGGGTGGTCTTATTATCTGGAACACTAACATCATTGACATGGCTTTACAATTTCAATAAGAAAATTAAGTTATGATCCACATCTAATTTAAATGTCCATGGTTTTTAACTGCAATATATGCTAGCCTCAATTTAAAATTAAGAATGGACCTATAAAATATATCGAGGAATTACAAAGGTGACTTTTGAGACAAACCCTAATGTGTAACAAGTTAACTTAGTGAAATTTTAGGGAGGGGGGATGATTCACAAGGTAAGGCCTCATGTGGAGTGTACATTTGATTGTGGTCATTTAGACCTATGTAGGACCTTAGTTTACTTGGTCTAATATATGAAAAACTATGAAAATAATTTAAACTCATGTGTATAAATAACATACGAATGAATGATGGATGGAAATTGTGTCCACCTTGGATCTAGTTAAACATGTTTGGTCTTCAAAAAATAACCACTTAATTGAGGCTACACTAAATTTCAAGACTCAAATAAGACTTTCTAAAATTTTGATATTTCAACAAAAGAGAAAGGGAGACTAATAGCTAAACAAGTTTAGATTGAAAGAGCTCTTGGTAATACACTGTAAATGGGCTTAAAATTATGAATATTATTATTTAGGCTTAAATCATGGCCTGAGTGACAAGGCTCAACGAGTCTAGTTCGATCATTAAAATGGCTTGGGGAGATTTGGCTTGGTAGGCTCAGAATAAGGATCATTGGACCAGTCCACTGCATCTAACCTCTCTTAGGCATGCTCATGCACATAGGAGAAAACTTTGGCCTTGACCTACGAGAAGCTCGATCCCATCTATCAATCACTAAAATGATTTGATGGTCATCTTTCATGTCAAGTACCTATAAATACTCAGTTACTTTTTCTCATTTCTAATTTTTAGTGACAGACGACAAACAACAATCTATAAAGGAGGTTCTGTTTAGAAAGATTAAACAAGATAACTCAAGTGATTTCTACCTCACCTACTCAAGAACTATAAGGTTGACACGCGAGGCTTACTTAAACTTTCTTACTTGTCATTTGCGCATTCGAGACATTGAGATTACCTATTTTTCATCCTCTATCATTCTCTCAAAATCATCTCGTTATCAGCAGCACTTCGAAGTCATGTGCTAGGCACAAAACCCATGCGAGACGCGCTTGACTACCTTAAGAAGAACCTTGCATCTACATACACCAAACCATTTCTTGTCGAATTGGGAAAAAAATGAGAAAACACTCTAAAAGGACCCCAATCTCTTGGATAAAGAACCAATGTTAAGAGAAATAAAAGCTTGAAAACTATGGATAAAGGATGGGGACATGGACAGCAAGTTTCTTCATTCTTAAATCTTAATGTGGAAAGAATCGAGGATAGTGTAAAGAATTGTACTTATAACTAAGCTTGAGGACTTATATCCCCAAATTCATCATTATTTTCAAATATATTTTCCTTCAATAAGTTGGTGATTTGTGATAAGGTTATACTCAACTTATTATATACCATTGGAATAAGGTACTATTGAACTTTATTATTTGAGCAATTTGAATAATAGTTCCAATACTAGTACATTTCCACACTGCAAACTTACCTCAACTTAACATAAAGTGTTTATCTCCATGGCCACTCAAATGTAACTTCTTCCAACTAAGGTATACCTTTTTTGTTTGCATAAACTTTAAAAATCTCTTTATCGCTTTAGACAAACCTCTTAAGGCTAGCTCCATCGGTTTAAGAATTATCTAATACACTTAGGATTTGTCCAAAGTAACGATGGCGTGCCCATATACTTATACTCTTAGGTATATGACACCCTTGTATTTGCCTTTATATAACAATATTAATCTTATAGAAAACAACCATAACCAGCTCCTCTCTCACCTAATTTAACTTATTTTGCATTACTATAAACTATAACCATTTTCTTCCCATCACAATTTTAACATGCTCAAAATGAACTTAAATGCTATCACATGCATTGTTTGCACGCCCTTATCTCTATGCTCATAGCTTTGTTGTATCTGTGATTTTTCGACACTATCTAGCTTTACAACATTTCCTCAAATGATGAGTCCCTTGCTAGTATTATATCACTAGCCTAGATAATATATGTGATATTGATTATTGGGTGAGTTGAGACATGCATTCTTCAAATAAAAATCACTTGTATGTAACATTAACTTCTTTGTTATGTTCAGAAAACTCCCTCAATGGCCAGCCCTTAGATGCATTCTTCTTGTATCAAGCAAAGCTTATTATTTCTTGTAACCATAAGGAATCAAATTTAAAGCTCCCACATGTGTAGTAGCCAAATCTACCGAGACTCGTCAACTAGTCGAGGGAGTTGGTGTTCTCATTTAGTGCCAAATTATTCTTTGTCATGTCAATGTTAGCGTTATTTAGCTATCTGTCAATCATGTAATAAATTGAGTGTAGTACATGGGCATTGATTGTCTTTTTCAAATGTGAGAAGATAACCGATACCATCCTATTTAACTGTAGCATGGTAGTACGTTCACTAAGTATTGATTTGGCAGTCACTTTATCAATTAGTGCATTAATCTCAAGGTCCTAATTGGTTCTTTTGTAACTGACACTATTTGTTCTCTACAGGTTTTAAATAATCGCACATTTTCAAAACTTAACTTTTCAATTTTATACAAAATTAATGTCAAAATTTATACCATATGATAGAAAAAGAATTTTATTTTGTGTTAAATTATTTAGAAGTATTAACCACTTGGATTAGACTTGGAAAATTACTTACTAGAGGATCAACCTTTGGTTTAAGATCAACGTAGAATTGGTCCAACAATTACAAATCTAGAATCCGCTTAGGAATGTCAATCCCAACTGGCGGTATAGGGACCACTCAGTCTAGTGTGTAAATGTGACAAACTACTCCAAACATATAAAATCGATGGACCCCATTAGTTTCTTTGACACTTTTATTTGAAAAGCATAAGAAAAAAAAAAAGCATAAAATCACATCATAACGTAGTGAAAGTTTAAATAAATGCCATGCAAATAAGAAAAGTTCCTTTCCATTCATATTATTTGATATGTTGATCATACAAGACAAGAAATAAAAAATTTTATAATTCCATTAAAACTAAAGGCAACACCTTAAATTTTTCATTTCTCAGGATGTATGCATTGGTATATATAAAGTTTCATCAAAATTAAGTTCCACGTTCTTAATAATGGAGGACTATCTTTTGTTGTTTAATCTTTTTTCTAGCCTATAAACTTTTGTTGCATAATACTAATATTACAATCCAAGTCCAATGCAACTCTATATAAGTAAGTGCAAATTCTTTACAATATTTTTGAATAATGAATTAAAAAGACCTTAAGGTTCCTAATCTTATTTCTTTTTTAATTTTGAATTTAAATTTTTTTCTAACGATTAATTTCACTAGTGGTACTTAAACTTTTTGTATTTAACAAAATTGAACCTAAACAAAATTTTTTTCCCCAAAAATACTTAAACTTTTTAAATCTTGCACCAACTGTATCTTTAGCTGAAATCTAGCCAATTTTTCGGCAAGATGGTGATATGGACCATTATTACTCTTGAAAAAAATATGCCAAGTAGGAAAGAGAAATGCCACAGCCAACCTACCCTAAACATCCAATGTCACCATAACCACTACGAACACGACCACCAAAGACCCACGCCAACCAAACAAGCACTAAACCCAACCACGCACACAAATACAACCACCATGAACCAAACCTCTAGTCAACAACCGCCCATGCCAAATGCTAAAAAACCCAAGCACAAACCAAACATCTACCCAATTTGAAGTCAACACCAACTATTGCCAACCATCCAAAACACCAACCCTAACTTTGCAACTTCACCATTGCGATCTTCAATAGCACATGTAGGGCACGTAACAACCTACACCTCTACCTTTGAACCACCACAGTGCCAACATACAAATCCAGAAGAACTTAAAAACTCACACCACCATTTACATTGAAACCTAACACTTCAGTCAAACCAATCGCCGCTGAACACGAACCTCTGCTACTCATTGTCGTCTAACGTACGCCAGATAAACCAGAGAGAGAAAGAGAGAGCCCACTTTTGACCTTCCTTGATCCAAATCAAAAAGAGTAATTTTTTTTTTCACTTTCCTCAAAAATAATTTTGAACATAAAAAGACAATGAAAGATATCAATACTGACATAGAGAAAATTAGCATGCAATGTCAAGTATCGGTCTTTTTACGAGCAAAATTTTGGAAAAAGACATAGAACATTTAAATGCACTCCCTTCAGCAATAGTATTGAATTTGAAATCAATCTCATGAATGTGAAGGAAGTTTTGAATTTGATGTAAAAGTTGGATTTTAGGACAATTGTTTTGATTATATATATATATATATATATATATATGGATGTGTGAAGAAGAAGATGCACAATAGAGATAGAGGGGGAGAGAGAAAGATAAAGGAAGGGAGTTAACAATCAAGAAAAAAAAAGGAAAAAATATGTCAAGTAGGAAAGAGAAATTATTTTGTAAAGAATAATAATTGTCCACATCAGCATCTCGCAAAAAAATTGGCCAAATTCTAGCCAAAGGTATTATAGGTGTAAGATTTAAAAGTTTAAGCATTTTTGTGAGAAAATTTTTTTAGGTACAATTCCGTTATATTCAAAATGTTCAAGTTCCACCAATAAAACTCACCCTTTTTTAAAGCTACTCTTTCACCATAGATGCTCAATGAATGGTAAATACTTAAATATTATAGTTGTAACTTTCATATAGTTGTATATATTTATTTATTTATTTTGCTATATAATATTTTCAAAAGACACACAAAAAGAATAAACATTTCCTCTTTTAAGATCATAAATATATATTATTTGAGCAACTAAGCTTTCTCTTAGTATCTTAGGGTTTTTTTTCTTCCTTTATTTGGTGAATGGTATCTGAGTGGATGATAGGATTTTCTTTTAAATTACAATAAAGACTTTATGTATTTACATTTTTAATCATAAATAATTTATAAAAATGATAATATTAAAGAATTGAGCATCTATATTATCATAGATAGAAGTATAAGACAAACATGAAACCTAGTTGGATGAAAGATTATGTTACAAAGTAATATTGAGTATAACAAAAATAGTTACATGTATAGGAACTAGTCAAAGATAGTTAATGTTTGTAACAAACATAACCGAAAAACCATGGTTAAAGTAATATCTCTAACAATGTGTAACTACAGTAATATCTCTAATAACATGTAACTGAAATAGCATATCTAAACTCATATAGACCGTTATATGTATTGAATGATGAATGGAATCAAGATTATCCCACTACTACCAAAACATTGAAGTCTCTTGTGAGATTAGGAGCTTGAGCAGCTCAAATAAGCTCAATATGCACCTGCAAATACATAAACAATGCATCGATATAGTAACCATTGGTAAAGAAGATAAACATGAGAAGAGAAGAGAGTTTTACTTAGCTATGTGAAAAGGCATTGAAAGAGAAAAAGAGGGTTCTAGAGTTTTAGTGACATTAGGTTTAGGAGTGGGTGGGCAACATTAAATGGCCTATCTAACGTTGGTGCTTTTGCTTTTTTGATCAATGGCACCAGCGACAAGAACTTCACAAGGAGATATGGCATCGGACATGTATTCTATCAAGAACATGCTCTTGGCAATTCAGCAACAATAGTAGCAATTTGAGAAACATCCTCAAACCATTTTGCAAGAATTATCAAGAAGAATGGAGCAGTTAGAGCAACAATGTTCTTAGACTCAAACTAATCCAGCAAGATCATCAGAAATAGGCGAGTCATCATCGAACAAGAGATCAGATAGCATGGTTCGAAACATAAAGTTGGAATTGCTAAAGTTTTCTGGTGAGGGTGTAAAGAAATGGATGCTTTATAGCTTAATAGTTTTTCAACTTTTATAAAGTTGAAGAATCATAAGATTTACCATCTTGTCATTTGCCATGAAAGGGAATGCCTCAAATTGGTTTTGGTAGATACACATTAAGAACCAACTTTCAACTTAGATGCTTTCTTAAAATCATTAGAGGCAAGATTCAGACCTTTGAAGTATGATGATACATGAGGTGCCCTATTTAAACTAAAGCAAAAAGGATCGATTAATCAATATTATACTGTAAGCCCCTAAATTTTTCGATACTCTTAAATGAAAACCTTTGAGCTAATATCAAAATTAGAACAAAAAAATTGAGCCAAGTTAAAACCGAACTGTAGAACCCTAAACGGGATCAATAAAAATTTTCAATATTCCTAGAGCATTAAGTAAATTGGGTAAAACCTAAAACCCCAAAGATGAATAGTTTAATAGGAACGTGTCATGCCAAAATGATTTTATACCAAAACCTAATCATTTCAGTTCAGCCTGAAACCATGAAAACCCTAAGTTTAATCCGAGCTAATCACGAGTTTCAGAAACCTTAGACAATATCAGGTAAGAATTGATTACCCTAAACGTCTAATAAGTGTGGTGGGAATAAAAAACCCTAAATATCAAACCTTAAGAAAAAGAGTACCTTTAAAAATAAAATGAAAATCTAGTAATCGTTCAACTCAGAATCCCTACGCTAAACAATCTGTCCATCTGATCTCTATCACACGAATCGAGGTAGTATATCCAAATAATATTTAATAGCAAAATAATATGAAAAAATTTTCTATAACAAAGAAATAATTTATCAAGTTGAAATTTCACCAGTTAAGCTAAAACTATTTCCATACCCGGTCATTGGCATGCAAATTGAGATAACATCACCAGATAACAAGTAATGATAAAATTGTAAACCCATTGATTCTTTGGTAGCTTTATAAGTGAATCTTAAAGTCGAGATTAAAACAAATACCCAAAAGTCAAACCGAGTCAATATTCAACCTTAGAAGCCCTAAACTCGATTTCATAATCTCAAGAGCTATAAAATATTAAATAAATTATAAAAATGGAGTAAACTCAAATTATGAACTCAATATATAGCATAAGTGTAAAGCCCTAAATTTTATAATCTTACAAGTAAATCTTAAAGATGGAATTGAAACCAGAACCCTAAAAACCAAACGAGGTCATTATCAAGTTCTAGGAAACTTAGATTCGGCAAGACCGCCCCTAGAACCCTAAAATATTACAAATAGGACAAACCTAAATTAATATCTGAAAAAATGTCATGTACCCTAAAATGATCAGATTTGGTGAAATCTCGTTTTTTTCATATCCAAATAGGATTATATTTCAAATTAGGGCACCGACATGCAAAACGAGGAAAAATATTCCAACAAACAATCTAGACTAGTAATATAATAAGAATTTAAAAATATCAGATACAATTTTTGTGACTTATAAAAATAATAGATATAGCTTATTCAAGTATTTTTATCTCTACTGATAATTTATTTGTCTTGTTTACTATTTATTACTATTCATCTACTCTACTTTTTCTTACACTTTTTACAACTTTTGCACCACCCATAACTTTTCTTACACACTTATAATCTTTTCTACTTTACAATTTACTTTTCATAACTTCTTCTTTACTTTCTCTCTCTCTCTCTCTCTCTCTCTCTCTCTTTCCCCCCCTCTCCTCCCCTCCCCCCCCCCACCCTCCTTCCCTCTCCTGATTCACATGCAACATGCATCCATTGCCCCTTCCTTTTTTTTTCCTCTCAATTTCATTTTCTTTTTCATTTATTTTCCATATTTTTATCCCCCTCCAATTTCGTTCTATAAATACCACTTCCTCCCTTCATGTTTCTTCACACTTTTAATCATCTATAACAAAAATCTACCAAATTTTCTTCTCAAACTTTTTTTCTCTAAAATTCATCGCAAATTTTCTTCCCCTCTTTCACCATACATAAAGGAAATTTCATATCTTTTTGGAAAACACTAAACACTCTCTTCATACGTATTGTGTATTAAATGAATAGTGTGTTTGTCATTGTGTTCCATAAAAGAAAATCCCCATGATGCATATGCTAAGGAATGGAAATACAAAGACAACATATTATTCATGTCATGTTTATATTCATATTTATATTATGTTTTGTTACTGATCTAACTTCCTACATGTAAAATATATATATATATATATGTATGTATGTATTAATATTTCTTAGAGCTTAATGCTCACTAACTTAACTTTATTTATTTCACACACTAATTTATTTCAAGCAATTTTTTATTTCATGATGATAGACTTGTCCTTAATTGAAGTCTCAGACTTGTCCATCTTTAAGTCAAAACAAAAGGGGAGTTGTCCATATTAAGTCCCGAAGAGCCTTGAATATAATCTAAGACTCCCATACTTTTATTATCTATCTTGAATTTTTATTTATGAGACTGGAAATATTTCAAGTCTCAGGAAGCCTTGATAAAGATCTAATACTTCCATATTTATTTCTTTATGCTTGATTATATTATTTCTTATGTTGACTGGAATATTTCATGTCCCGAGAAGTCTTGATGACAAGCTAAGACTCCCTGCTTTTATTTCTATGTTCTGTTTATCTATTTTTAATTTCTATGTTCTTGGTGTAATTCCATGATCATTAATTATATTTTTCTATTCTAAAGTTCATGCACATATATGTGTTAGGAAAAATCCAATGTTTTTCTTCTTGCCAATGCGATAACAAAAACAATTGAACAATGAACAATTAAAATGAAACATTAGGATTTAATGTGGAAAACCTCAATTGGGGAGAAACCACTAGACCGCAGTAGAAAATTCTTTCACTATCAACACTAATGGGATTGCCATTGTTTTTCTTCACTAGATATACTAGTAGATCACAAATCTTTACCACAACAATGGATTTCAACAACAGGAATAAGCCTTTCTCTCTAGAACTCTCTAGGTTTTAGATAGCCAAAAGTGATGCCCTAAAAAACAAAACAATGAGTATTTATATGAAAACCAAAGAAAAAACTTGTAGACAACATAAGTTG
Source organism: Combretum micranthum (assembly GCA_024138025.1). Classification (NCBI taxonomy): domain Eukaryota; kingdom Viridiplantae; phylum Streptophyta; class Magnoliopsida; order Myrtales; family Combretaceae; genus Combretum; species Combretum micranthum. Next base: position 114,909 of record JAMXBD010002571.1, read on the forward strand.
GCCCTACATCGGCAGCCTTTATAGCCGGCATATGTTAAAGGCCAATGGCCTTTGGCCGGCAAAAAATTGAACACTAACAGCGTACATCCCAACGCTACCGGCGAACAGTGTGTTATTTTCTTTATTGCACAAATCTCCTTATTTTCCAAGTCTACTTCTAAATATACAATATTTAAGATTTCCTCTGTTATAAGTTACAAACCCATATAGGTTGGATCCATAACCAAAAAAACTTCCCCTCCAACTCATTGAGGGTTTCATCACACCAGCTATCTGTCTGCAACAAATGAGTTTGTCCTTGGGTAGAGCTTTAGTCATCATATCTAAAGTGTTTTCATTAGTATGGATCTTCTTTAGCTTCAAAAGCTTTGATTCCAATACATCTAGAATCCAATGATACCTAACATCAATTTAATTGGATCTAGATTGAAAAGTTGAATTAATTCTTACTGAGATGTATAACACTCTGGCTATCATAAAATAGATTCAAGTCTCTTTGCTCTTGACCCAATTCCTCTAAAAATTTCTTCATCCACAAGACTTCCTTGCAAGCTTCAGTTACAGCAATATATTTTGCCTCAATGATAGATAGTGCAACACACTTCTGCAATTTTGATTGCTAAGACACTGCTCCCCCTGCATAAGTAATCACATACCAAAAGTAGACTTCCTACAATCAAGATCTCTAACCATATCAGCATCTAAAAACCCTTCTAATATAGGCTTACTACCACCAAACTGAGAACATAATCTGGAAGTGCCTGTGAGATATCTAAGAATACATTTAACAGTGGTCCAATGCCCTTTACCTAGATTCAAGAGATAGTGATTAATCGCACCAACAACATGAGCAATACTTAGTCTATTGCACACCATAGCATACATTAGACTGCCAACTGTAGAGGCATAAGGAATCTTTTCCATATCTTCTTTATCTACTTTACTTTTAGGACATAGTTAAGAATTGAGTTTAAAGTGATTTGCAAGTGGAGAACAAACAGGTTTTTCTTTGCTTATGTTGAATCTCTCTAATACCTTTTCTAGGTATCTCTCTTGTGATAACCATAATTTCTGGTTATTCCTATCACGAACAATTCTCAAACCAAGAATTTGGCGTGTAGGTCCTAAGTCTTTCATAGCAAAAGACTTGCTCAAAGTAATTTTCAGATCTTGTTTCTTCTTGGCATCATGACCAATAATCAACATATAATAGGAGAATAATGAACTCACCAATGCCAAATCTCTTTATAAAAACTTAATGATCCAATGCAGTCCTGGTATATCTCTGATTAATCATGAAGGAGTCAAACTTCTTATACGACTGCCTTGGAACCTATTTCAACTCATACAAGCTCTTCTGCAATTTACAAACAAAATGCTCCTTTCCCTTGACCTTAAATCCCTTAGGCTCTTCAATTGAATCTTCCACATCCCCCCATCATTGTTAGACTCTTCAAGTGAGGGCATTGGATCTACATTTGTAGGGATCTTATCTATGGATTTCAACTTTCCGTGGATTTCGACTTTTATAGCTTCTTAATATCTTAAATAGTTTGGTCTTCAAGAAAGACCACATCTCTACTCCTGATAATCTTCTTCTTTGTTGGATCCCACAACCTGTACCCATACTCACCATGTGCATAACTTAGAAAAATGTACTACTTCAATTTGCATGAAGTTTCGATCTTTTATCCTTGGGAATATCACAAATGCCCTACAACAAACACGTAAGTATTCATAAAAAAATATCTTTACCTGTCTAGACTCTCTCGCGGATATCTCCATCCCCCAAAATGATTTTGATAACTTGGCATGTGATAACATACACTTTACTCACTCTGTGATGGTGCGATTCATCTCTCTACTATGTTATTCTGCTGTGAGGTCTTTGGAAATGTCTTCTCCAGTTTAATCCCATATTCTTTACAATATTCTTCAAAAGATCCTCTATATTCACCACCATTATATGCTCGGACACATATCAACCATCTTATTGTTTCTCTTTCAACTCTAGTATGAAATTGCTTAAACACATCCAGTACTTGATCCTTGGACTTCAAAGCAAAAGCCAACAACTTCCTAGAGTGATCATCAATGAATGTCACAAAATAAAGAGCACCACCTACTGGCTTGTCTTTCACATAACACACATCTGTGTACACTAAATCCAATATATGAGATTTCCCAGCAAGTGAATTTCTCTGAAATATAACTCTATATTATTTATCGGCAAGAAATCAATGCAAGTTTTCAGAGGAGTACCTTTTACATCAAGCAAAAGTTGTTTCTTGACAAGCATTTAGAGTCCTTTCTCACTCATCTGACCGAGCCGCTTATGCCATAGCTCCATAGAAGTGTCATCAATTAGATTTACATCTCCTTTACTTAGTTTAACTGACAATAATAAAGGTACTTTCCTTCCTTTTGCCACTATGAAGAACCATTAATGAACTTCTATTTACCTTCACCAAAATGACTATGATAACCTTCATCATCAATTTTCCATGTAGATATAAGGTTTAAGTAGATATCTGGAACATTTCTGACATATCTGAGAATGAGTATGCAACCAGTATTAGTCTTTAAAACAAGATTTCCAATGCCAACAACTTTAGATGTCTCATTGTTTCCTACCATAATCACCAGCAATATAGGTTGAGAAAGATTCATTATGTGAAGTCATATGGAAGGAGGCATCACAATCAATAACCCAATCATTGTCATGACATGCAAGGCTAGCACAATTCTCATCCCAGGCAACAACTATCTCACCACCTGTTGCTACAACAGTCATGTCTTCATCTTTTTCATCGACTTTATCTTTACCCTGCACTCTCTTCCACAATCTATGTTCTCTCTTGAAATATTCTGGCTTATCACAATAATAGCGTTTAATATTTTTTTCTTCTTGATTTAGATCTTCCCCTGGATTTCTTAGATCTATCATATTTACTAGATGAGCCTTTGCTTCTACTTCTACCACATCTTTTCAGCTTATTAGTAACAAGTGCCTAAGCTTAATAACTCGTGCGAAGATCTTTTCTTCTAGCTTCTTCAGTCATCAGGCTATCTTTCACCATTGCAATGGTGAGCATTCCATCTGGAGCATATTATAATAGACACCACGAGTGTCTCCCAGCTATCAAGAAATGAACTCAATAATAAAAATGCCTATATCTCATTATCAAGCACAAGCTTCATAGCGGATAACTTATTTACTAGATCCTGAAAATCATCTAAGTCCTCTGTCATTAGGGGTGGGCAAAAAAACCTATCGAACCGAACCAATCCGTAACCGAACCAATCCAAACCGAAAATATGGTTTTTTTCATGGTTTGGTTTGAAATTTTTAAATCCGAACCAATCCGTAAATTTATGGTTTGGTTTGGAAGGTAAACCAAACCAATCCTAAAACCGAACCAAACCGTTTTAGAAAATATAATAATATTTACTATATGTTTATATGATTTTATTTATATTTATTATTTGGTGAATATTAATTAAAATCAACTTGTCCTTTTTTTAATTTTTCTAAGCTCATGATATGTAACTTTTTGTTGATGATGAACTATTATTTTTTCTAATAGCTTTTAACTTTGTAAAGTATGAAATTTATTTATTCAATTATAAACTTTCATTATGTATTAATTGTTTAATATATTTTGTTAACTAATCATTTTATTTATTGATTAATTTTGTTTATAGATGATTTTTTATTTTAGCTAAATTATTGGTAGATAATTGCAATGATGGTTATATTAAAAATCATAAATTATGACTTACTATGTATTGGTTAGTGAATGTATTTTATTCGTGGATAATTGATTTTATAGAGAACTATATATTAAAAGTATGAAGAATTTATAAAGTATTTTGTTATGGTTTATAATATCAACTTTATAAAATGATATAAAATTTAAGAATCTACACAATTATAAAAAAACTAGATTTTTAGTGAGAATTTTGATTTAAACCGTAATCCAAACCGAACCAAACCGTTATTTAATGGTTTAAAAATTTATAATCCGAACCAAACCGTTATTTAATGGTTTGGTTTGGGATGGAAAAAAAAACCAAACCGTAAATTATGGTTTGGTTTGGTTTTAGGAAAAACCGAACCAAACCGATCCGTGCCCACCCCTATCTGTCATATTGGATCCATCCTTATACTTCAGATTCACTACTTTACTAATCAATTGTCTCTCATACATGGATTCCAATTTCTTTCATAGAACGTTAACTCTAGGTTCTTAGGTTCTTGTGATGATACACGTTGTGATCAACCTATTGTCATATATAATCGACAGTTTTTTCTTTGCATAATTGCCCAATCTTCATTAATTTATTTGTTAGCTTTGCAGCATCACCGTCCAAAGGCATATACAGATCTTACAATATGACTGATCTTCCATCATCGATTTCTAGATAGAATAATTCAACGAATTCAATTTTATCATCGTAGCTGATGATTCAGCCATGCCTACAAAACCCTAAGATTAAAAAAAAAAAAAAAAACCCCTTTTTTTCAACCTAGGCTCTGATACCACTTGTTAAAAAAATCCATGTTTTTCCTCTAATTAATGCAATACAAAATAATTGAGAAATAAACAATCAAAAAGAAACACTAGAATTTAACATGGAAAATCCCAATTAGGAAAAAACCATGGAACCACCGCACAAAATTCTTCCACTATCAAGAATAATGAGATTACAACTGTTTTTCTTCACTAAATATACTAGTGGATCATAAATCTTCACCACAACGGTAGATTTCAACAATAGGAACAAGCCTCTCACTCTCTCTTTAAAACTCTCTAGGTTATCAGATAGCCAAAAGTGATGTCCTAAAAGACAAAACGAGGAGTATTTATATGAAAACCAAAGGAAAAACTCGCAGAAAACATAAGATGGCCCTACGCCGACAGCCTTTATTGCCAGCGTATGTTGAAAGCCAGCATTGGAAATGCTATTGTATTCAGCAAAAATTGAAGGCCGGTTCAATTCTGGTGGTACTCATGCTCATTTGTCCGATGTTGAAATACTACTACTCTCAGCAAAAAATTAAATATCGACTCTAAGAGGCGACATACATCCCAATGCTGGCAGTGTACACATAAAGGTTAGCGGTGTACATTGTGTTGTTTCCTTTGTTGCATAAATCTCTTATTTTCCAAGTCTTCTTCTAAATATACAATATTTAAGATTTGCTCTATTATAAGTTACAAGCCATATGGGGTGGATCTAATCCAACAATATGGTCATAGATGATGTTGTTACGATGCTAAAATAGATTTTCTAAAAACGTAAATATTGATAATTACTTGTTATGCAAAATATTTTACATAAAAATCTTATCTCCAATACTTGGGAAGTCCTTTAATTAGGATAAAGAATTTGAAAGAAAAGACTCGAGTATATTTTCAAAATGAAAAAATGAATTTCTTAAATATAAATGTTGATAATTATTTATTATGTAAAATTTTCTAAAAATCTTATTTATAATACATGTACAAACCTTTTTATTAAAAAAATAAAAATTTAGAACAAATCATTTACCTAACTTTTCTTATATGCCAAAACTTAAAACATTTTAAAGACGATACAACTTAGAATAATTTTTATCCACAAACACATAGAAATTCATGTTTTGAAAAAAATTAGTTAAAAGAAGTTTAATATGAAAATAAAATATTTCTGGATTCAAACTAAATATAAAACCATGATTTTCTTTAGTTAAGTTTCACATTTACAAAGTCTAAGAATTAAAATTTATTTAAAAACCAAGATTAAGACAAATTCAAGGGGAATAAACTTAAAGTATTATGTCACAAATAAGTAAAACCATGTTTTGTAAGATAAATTGTTAAATGAAGTTTTGAAATAAATGGAGGACCTTCAAGGTTTCAAGGTATATAATGAACCATGATTTTTTTAAGCCTCATGTTTACAAAATTTAAGGTAAATGATTTTATTACAAGTTAAAAGGTGATTTTTCATAAAATCCAATATTGCAACTTTCCACAAAAGATTGTTTTACAAAATTTTTATTTTGGAATAAATTCACTAGGATCATGCATGCATTATGATCTGTATTACCTTTTAAGGATGAGAGTTAAAGTATATATGTATATATGCTTAGCTTAGAAGATCTAAAAGAGGTAAAAAGACAAAGTGTAACAAAAACAAATCTTGGAGCATGCTAGACTCATTCTACACAGTATGATTCTGAGAGCTAAATGACTCCAAATAATTAAAATAATCTTAAAAATGGATAGAGTATTCGAAGTAGGTATAAAAAGACTACTAACATGCGAAATTCTAAGTTAAAATGAGCAAGTTATGGTCATTTTAAGTTGGAACTTCCATAACCAAGAAAAAATGATGCGAATAGAATTACACAAAGTTGGAAATTTAAGTAGAACCTATATGAAATACTCATCATGGCTATTTCTTTTGTCTAGGTGACGAGGATTATGGGACTCCACTTCCGGAGAATTATTTCGACTAAGTAGATTGTGATATAGACGTGATTTTTCCCTCATGATTTCATTACCTTGTTTGTACTTATAGATAGTTGCACTAGACTTGTAGATGCAACCCAAAATTATATGTATGGGGTTATGGGTATATGTGTGTGAAATGAGTGATAAGGGATGCTAAGCATATAAAAATGGAAATATGATTGATTAAGTGCATTATCAATATTATGTGTTGCTTGTATGTGTATGATACTTGTTTGGTCACCTATAAGCATACCTTAATTATATTTGGCCTTGATATAAATAAAATGGACATGCATTGCATCCGTTGAGTTACACATCAAAGACTGCTACTCTTACGTGAATAATCAAAGGGGCCCAGGAGGCTAAGCTCATTCGTAAGGAACTAAGACGTACAGGGGACACAGCCTAAGGGTGAGCCATGCCAATCGATCACTATGAGCAAAGTACTCAAGGACTAACAATGAAGATTACGGAGGCTTTCAAATCTAATTCTCTAACCCTCGATACGGAGGGCGTAAATCCATTCTATATATGATTTTCAAATACCCATACATACTTGCTTATATCATGTGGTTGTTGCATAGAATTCATAGCATATGCTTGAAATAAATAAACTTATTTTTTGTTTTAGATGTACGGTATGATTAAAGAGAATTATCTCACTAAGCATATTGTATGCTTACAGCCCCATAGATCTTTGATGAAATAGGAATAATTGAGACTCCACTCAAAAAATGAGACATTAAGGAAATCATTGGTGGACTTTTAAGCCTTAATGGAAGAATTGGGAGCATAAGATGAAGGTTCATGTTGAAAATTTCTTTATGAGAAATATGTGATATATTATTATTTGGAGACTGTTAAGAAACACTGATATAGTCTAATCCATTTGAGGACATTAGCGGGGGTATGCCCCTAAGAATTGTAATTAACTTTATTTATGTTTAATGATATGTATTTCTCTTGCTTGCTACTTTACTATTTCAACATAAATTACACTACTCCAATACATCCATTTATGTGATGTCCATATTGTACATAATATGGAAGCCTTTTGTGATTAAAGCAATCATTCCAAGGCTTTATATTATGGCAAACTGCTACGTTCAAGGTACTCCTCGGAGCATGACATAGATAGTATTTGAAGCCTTGTCTAATCAAATAAAAGGCTTATGTGAAAACTTTTTATTGAGTTGCTTTATCTCGGTTTGAAATTACTATCAAATGAGAATTACAAATAGCTGAGCCAAGGTATTTTTTTACAAGCAATTGCCTTAGCTAAGTTGCATGAATCAAAGTATAGTGATCAAGATCAATATGTCAGTAAACTGAGGAGTAATTTTAATAATACTCTATAGCCTCAATCTTTTTTGAAGACTTCTTTTTCATCGCCAATTACATCAAAACCAGTTAAAGCTAATATTCAAGAAAAGCAAAAGACCATACATGTTTGAAGGTCAATTGTGAAGAAGATGCAACAAAGAAGATAGAAAGGCTTATGCTTTAATTGTGATGAAAAAATCAGTAAGTCTCATAAATGTAAAGCAAAATTCATGATTATGTTGTCTAGTATGATACATGGTGATAATAGTGAGAATGCAGTTGATGAAGTACAAAATGCATGTGATGTTTTAGATGATAATGAAAATTTTTCTATTAGTTATCATGTGTTGTTAGGGGACTTAGTGCCTCAAACATTGCGATTACATGGCAAAATTCATAACACTACTATTAATGTGTCGATTGACTCAAGGAGCACCCATAATTTCATTCAAAGAAAAATTACAAAATATCTGGGATTGCCCATTACACATACTAATTCTTTTAATGGGATGATTGGTAATAGTCAAAATTGAAATGTGAGGGTCAATGTACCAATGTTATCCTTTTAATTCAAGATTGCACATATGAAGTACTTTCTATGTCCTACCAATTCAAGGAGTTGATGTTGTACTAGGAGTATAATGGTGAAAGACTTGGGAGATATTACTATTGATTATAACATATTGTGTATGTCTTTTGTGGATAAAGGTAAATGAAGGATTTTAATGGGGTCTAAACTGACAATTCAACCAATTAGACATCATCAATTGAGAAGAATGATCAAGGTTGATGCTGTGGCATCATTATTTGAATTGGTGTCTTAGATAAATGATAAAGCTACATTGATACCACCAACAATAATGAATTGGATCCATTATTAGGTAGATTATCTAAGCTTTTCGAGACAATATCATCACTGCCCTAAACAGATCAATTTAACATTGTATTCATCTTAAATCAGGTGTCTTTCCTATTATTGTAAAGCTTTACCATTACGCACATTTTCATAAGGAAGAAATAGAGAAACAAGTATGTGAAATGTTGGAGCAAGGAACTATACAAAATAGTACAAGCCCATTTTCTTTTCTAGTGTTGTTAGTGAAAAGAAAGGTAAGATGCGGAGGTTTTGTATTGATTATAAAGCTTTAAATTATGTGACTATTAAGGATGAGTTCCCAATACCCACTATAGATGAGCCATTAGATGAATTGAGACATGCGACAATCTTTTCTAAATTCGATCTCATATCAGGCTATCAATGTAATGCCTTACTATTACCCACATTTGTAAGGGAGAAATAGAGAAACAAGTACATAAAATGTTGGAGAAAGGAACTATGCAGAATAGTACAAGCCCATTTTCTTTTTCGGTATTGTTAGGGAAAAAGAAAGATGGAACGTAGAGGTTTTGTATTGATTATAAAGCTTTAAATTAAGTGACTAGAAAGGGTGAGTTCCTAATACCCACTATAGATGAAATATTAAATGAACTGAGACAAGTGAATATCTTTTCTAAATTGGATCTCAGATTAAGCTATCATCAAATTAGGATGGCTAAAGAAGTATTCACAAGACAGCTTTCCGAACACATGAAGGACTATATTCAAGCCACATATGAGGAAGTTCGTGATTGTTTTGCTTGATGATATACTTGTAAGTTCATGTTGAACACTTGTCAATGGTGTTCCAAATATTATTGGATAACACCTTTTATTTGAAGAAGATTGAGTGTGTGTTTGCTGTTGACTCTATTGAGTTACTTACGACGTATTGTGTCCAAGGGTTTTGTAAGACCAAACCCTACCAAGATAGAAGCCATTACTACGTGGCCAATACCTTCTTATATTAAGCAAATTAAGGCGTTTTTGCTCTTTAGGCTATTATAGCTTATTTATTAAAATTTTTGCTATCATTGCTTCATCCTTGACAGATTTGCTTTAAGAAAGAAGTATTCAAATTGACAAATGAGGTGCAATAATCATTTTTACACTTGAAGCAGGCACTTAGTTTGGTACCTTTACATCAACTTCCCGACTTTACTAAGACATTTGTCAATGAAATAGATGCTTATGGTACAGGGAAAGCCTGTTTTATTGCAATATTTAGCAAGAAATTCCTAGTACACATGTTGGAGACTTTCCCATACATTCGAAAGTTACATGCTTTGGTTGATGTTGTAAGAAACTAGAGATAATAATTATTCGATGCTTATTTTATTATATGCATACATCATAGGAGTCTAAAGGATTTGTTAACACAAGTAATCCAAAATCTAATCAATAGATATATTTAGTTAAGCTATTAGGCTATGACTATAGCATAGTGAATAAGGCTGCTCAAGACAATAAAGTAGCATATGCTTTATCAAGGTAGAACAATGAACAACTATTAGCTATTTCTAAGCCTCAATTGGATTTAGAGTCTCAATGGAAGGAGGAGTATACTCGGTTGCTTGAGCTCAGAGAGGTTATTGAGCAAGTATAACTAAGCCATATGAGAAGAGGCCACTAAGGTGGATTAATGGTTTATCATATCATCATAACCTTTTTTTTTTCCTACATCACAAATTATTCCACTTTTATTCTTTAAATTCAATGATTCTCTTATAAGGGGAAATTTTGGTGTTGCTAAGACATACCATCGTATTGCTTCTCAATTTTTTTGGACGGCATGAGAAAAGCAGTAACTGAGTATTGTAGGAATTGTACTGTATGCCCGCAAATCAAGTGTTCCACTAATCACCTTAAGGATTACTTGATCCTTTTTCAATTCTAGAAAATATTGGGAAGATGTCTCTATGGATTTTGTCACATGTTTACCTAATCTCATACGAAAACAGTGATATTAGTAGTTGTTGACAGTTTATCTAAGTATTGCCATTTGGGTTCTTGGAATCTCATTATAGTGCTATAAGAGTAACTCAACTTGTCATTGAGATAATTGTCCAACTACATGGATTTCCTAAGTCAATTGTACCATATCGTGATCCAATTTTTCTCAACCATTTTTGGAAGGAATCATTTTGACTAAGTAGCACTAAGCTACAGTATAGTTCTTCATACCATCCACGAACAGATGGTCAGATAGAAGTTATGAATAGTCATTTAGCAATATTTGAGGTGCTATGTGATGAATAAACCTAATGATTGAGTCTCGTATTTAGCTTGGGTTGAGTATTCTTACAATACATCAATCCATGAAGGGAGTTAATTGACTCCATTTCGTGTGGTTTATGATAGACCTCCACCAACTATTCCTTTATATAATAAAGAAGATGTTAAAGTAACAACTATGGATACAACTTATTTAACAGAGATGAAATATTAAGTCAATTGAAATCAAATTTATTAAAGGCTCGATAGAGAATGAAGAAGAAACCTAGTTGGATCAAAGATTATGTTACAAAGAAATCTTGAACACAACAGAAGTAGTTACAAACATAACTGAAATAACCAAAGTTAGATTAATATCTCTAACAACATGTAACTGAAATAGAAGAACTTAACTCATATAGACTACTATATATATTTAATGGTGAATGGAATCGAGATTATCCCACTATTATCAAAACATTGAAGTCTCTTATGGGATTAGGAGCTTGAGCAACTCGAATAAGCTCAGTATTCACCTGCAAATACCAAACAATGCTTTAGTATAGTACACCCTAGGTAAAGAAAATAAACACGAGAAGATGAGGAGAGTTTTACATAACTTCATGAAAAGGCGCTAAAAGAGAGAAAAAGGGTTCTAGAGTTTTAGTGATATTAGGTTTTGTAATGGGTAGACCAACATTATAGTGGTCTATCTAATATATTGCTCTATTGCTATAAGTCACTCTATATTAGCATCCACTCTAACACTGTGTGGTTAATGAACTCTAATGAATATCATCTATTTACATCATTTATTTATTTATGTTGATAAGGTTGTAACTACATTTTATATGAACAAAATTTTTCATTGTTTATTTCATTTTAATTCGAACCTTTATCCTCTTACATGTTATATTCCAATCGAATTAAATTTATTTGCTAAGTTATGACCAAGTGTTTTACAAATACTAATATTCACTTCTAAACAAGTATAGTATATCATTGACCATTAATCATATTTAGGGCTAAACGAGTCAAGTCGAAACAATACAGTACTAAATTCAAACTCAACTCAAATAAAAAACTCAAAGCTCAAAGCTCGAAACTTGACTCAAACCCAATGGAGTTTTAACTTTCAAACTCGAAGTCAACTCAAATTGATACTTGATAAACTTAAACTTGATTCAATTAAACTCGATTAATCTTATAAAAATCAATTAAATTAAAAAAATAAGTTTAAATTTTAAAATAGAATAAGGTTTGAAGTTGACTTAGTCTTAAAATATAATAAATATGAACTATTGAATATATATATAAAGTAAAAAAAGAAAAAAAAAAAAGACAAACCAAGATACAAATATATTATTTAAGAAAGGAAAGAATACAAATGTTATAATTTTTTTATAAAAGATATTAAAAGCTTAAATTGGCTTATGAGCTACTCAAATCAAGTATTTTAAAACCTAAATTTAATAGTTGTATAAGTAGCTCGAACTCAAACTCGACTCGATTACATTTAAGTCAAACTCAAGTATCTCACCAATTAGCTCAACTTACTTTTAACTTTAATTTACTCGAATCATGTATTTTAAAACTTAAATTCAATGGTTATACGAGTAGCTCGAATTTAAACTTGATTCAATTGTAGCCGGGTCAAATTCGAATAGCTTGCCAAGGGGCCGTAAAACGACCTCCATATAAAACAAGTTGCACCAGCCCTCTCATTTTATTTCATAATATGCTCATGCACGATGGCTGCTGCCCACAAAAATACATCTGGTCATGATATATACATACACACACATACAAAACATCGGCGTGCATTACCAACTAGTGGGGGTCCTCTCTCGTCTTTTGCGCGTTGATCTCTTTGCGAAGTATCTTCTTCCTGTTTGTTCATTTAATGAAAAATAAATTAACGTTATTGTCACGTAGCTGTGTCTTTTGTTTGATTTATTCCCAGCATTTCGTCTTTAAGAAATGAATTTTATATACGACATTTTTCTTACGTGGTCCACTGTCGAGTACAAAAAATGTTGTGCGTGTACTTTCACCTATAATTTAATGGTTATTGGGGTCTATTGGTACGGCTCCTTTTTATCTATAGAATCACTCAATCTGTTGCATGATTGTTAAACGTTAATAGGACGAATGGTTCAATGATCAGATGAGGAGTTGGACAGTCACAAATAAAGAGTCTTTATGTCATATCTTGATCATTTCGACATCTTATTTTTATAGTTTTCAAACAGAAGTTTATCAAAAAACAAATATCGATAAAAAACTTACAGTTTTACTTAAAAACTGACCAAACAAATATAATATAGATACGCTACAGATAAGTTACAAATACAGATCGATATGGATACGATATAAATAAAAATCGATTATCAAAACAACCAAAAAAAAAAAAAAAAAAACAAATACACTTATTTGCTTGATTTCAAATATATTTTATATTTGTATAATTGAATTTATTAGCTTGCTACATATTACATTGTTTAAATTACCTAATTTTTAGTGATGGGTGGTATTAAGTAACAATAACTGATGCTAACTAAGCTCGATCGATATTGTCTTTAAAAAACATGTAAATGAAGAAAATGAGTTTCTTTTTGAAAGATAGAGAAAATTTATTTTAAAAAAAAATGAAAGAAACTCCTTGAGCATGAAATTCAACAGAATAATGAAGAAGAAAATAGAGCAACAAAGATAAAGAGTCATAATTGAAAGATGTATTCAGAGGATTTTGTAACTGTCTCGACTAAACAAAGTAGAAATACAAGAGTATCTATACACGTACATGATATTTACACGCGTAATCCAACTAATTAACATTTCCCCTCCCCTCCCCTCCCCTCCCCTCCTCTACCCTACCCCTCCTTAAAGAAAAATTAAACAAAATAAAGTAGTTCAACTTGGAACAAGAAGTAACCAAGTGTTTTTCCATGGACAGCTTTGGTAAAAAAATCAGCTAATCATGCAGCAAAAAGGATGTATTAAAGCCAAAGGAAACCCAAATTGATGTGATCCTTAATAAAATGCCTATCAAGCTCAATGTGTTTGATTCGATAATCGAAAAACAAGTTTTTAGTAATTATTTTTGTATATTTGCTATCATGAAACAATGTTACTGGTATAGAAATAGCAATACCAAATCTCTTAGAAAATATGACAGCGATGACACCTCTTTAGTAGTAGATGTGATGTTTTGATACTCCGATTCAGCAAACAAAATCAAACATTATGTTGTTTCTTTGTTTTCCATGAAACCTAGGACTTCTCAAAAAATACACAATACCTCATTATAGATTTTCAATCAAGTTTGTTTGATCCTCAATAGCGTACCCAACCAAATATTAAGAAATATCAGCAACTTAAAACAAGCCATGATGAATGGAATTCTTCAGATATTGCAACACATGGATAGAAACTTCAAGATGAAATGCACGAGGATGTGAGATAAATTGGCTAAGTTGTTGCACAACAAAAGAAATATTCGTCTAGATAAATTTAGGTCAAGAATAAGTCCAGCTTCATTATTCAAATTAACATTTGGTGGGAATGGCACTTTATAAGCTTTGCACCAATTAGTTCAAATCTGGCAAAATGTCTAATGAAAACTTGTGATGATTTAATGAAAAACCAGATGGAATTCTACAAACCCTAATGCCCAAGAAAAATCTTAACATCGCCTAAGTCTTTTATAGAAAAAGTACAATCAAAAGCATCTTTGACAAACAAAATTTTAGAGAAATTATTACCAGCATTAACACATCATCAATGTAGACAAGAATACTAAGAAAACCAAAACCATTTGACTTTGTAAATTGTAAATTATGGTGTTTTGATTGGACAAGTAATTTATTAAATTCCTTGTTTCATTGTGGTGAATCCTACTTAAAAGGTAAAACCACGCAAATTTTTTAGTTTTTTATTACCTATTTGGCACATGTAAGTTTCCTAAAGTTTTATTAATTCACTTGCTTTTTTGTCTAAATTTCTAATTTTTTATTATCTACTTAGCATATGTCACTTCTTCACTGGCTAAAAATGTCAACAACAAATAAAGTTAACTTTGTTAGTTAAGAGAGTATTAATTAACATGAAAACTTTAAATGGTATTAAATTGACCTTTTTTCAAATTCAAGGAGTTAACTGTGAACTAAGGAAAAAAAATTAAGTATCAGATGCCACATTAACTCGTATCCCTTATTATATCGCTCTATTGTAGAGCTTTAGTATATGGATATATTTTGAATATTTATTATCCCATTAGTTATAAGACTATTAACATATCTTATTTTCTCATGGCTTATGTTGACTTAATTAAGAATCATTAAGACAGACTTATAAATTTTAATTTTTAAGATATTGTTTTCTTTATTGTAACATATTTTAAAAATTATATATCTGTTATTATTTTATTTGCATCATAGTCATTTTACTTGTTAATCGTTTATTAATTGCATTCCTAAGAACATTTTTATCCCCAGGTACCTAATGCAAAAATATGGGTGATGTGGCAGTTGCTTGTGCAATAAAGTAAGTTACAACCAAAATTACTTAGGCAAGCAATCCTCTCATTCCTCTTCCTAGTGATCATTTCACACTTATTTAATATTTATAAATATATATATATATATAAACATTATTTTAAAGTAATAAAATAAAATGGGACCGTAAAAATTTTTAAAGTGTGGATAAGTAGCTCTCTTAAAATGACCAGAGATAAAATAAAGTATTGCTTAATACAGAGAGTTACTTTATGAAAGCTTTTACAATCCCATCAACAAGATCATCCAGCTAAATATATAATCATTAAAACAAATATAGTAATTGAAATATTAATTATTTTAGTGATTCGATCACAATTAAGTATGATGTGAGCCGTTAGATTACCGACAAGATCATAGAAATTTCCATTACTTTAAATATTGACATGATACTTTAAGTAATTTCTTAAGCGGCCTTAGGAAAAAGATACTCTAAGTCTAACGTAAAACTTCTATCAAGTAAGTCATAACTCGCATTTCCAAGGGGTTCTCTATTTTCTTAATCTATGTCACACTCAGACATATATTACCTTAGAAAAAAAAAAAAAAAAGGCATCTTTTATTTTTTGAACTTAAGTTCTGTTATTATCTAAACTAACATGCCCCGGATTTGGATGTCAATAAAATCTACTATACTACTAACTAATAATCCCCAAAACAAAAATTCATATTTTCAAGATCAGTGGTGCACTTTGTCAAAAATATAAATACATGCAATGCTGTATACCTTTTTTTTTTTAATTAATAGCAAGGATCCCAGGGAAAAGGAAATATATATATATATATATATATATATATTTCAAAAAATTACGCAAGCACTACCAAATGATAAATAATTCAATAATAGGCAAATTAAGTTTGTATCTTAAAAAAAAGTTTAGAAACTATTTTTTTTAAGAAATAAGTTCATTAAAAAGACAAATTCATAATAATTACATTAAGCCCGACTTTTCAAGAAAGAAAAAAGTTCAGTTCAACGTGCTATTTTTGGTATAGTAGTATTTTTGTAATATTTTATTAAAAAATTATTATTATTTTTGCCTTTTTCCAGCATCCCGCACTAGTTACTTCTTTGCCCAACTTAATATATTTTATATGGAGAGAAATTAGAGGATAGTGGGGCAAAAAGCCATCCCTGTAAAAGGTAATATGATGAACGCTTTAGAAACTACTTGTCCCCAAGTGCTTTTGTATGAATAAAGCCATGTTCTTGGGTCTCAGTGCTTTTTTCTCTTCTGCGCTACATGTATTAGGCCACTAGGCCGGCTCTGCAAGAGTAAAGCAAAGCAATGATCCACAGATTTCTGCATCTTTTGATGTTTTTTTGCTAAAAGAAGACAAACTTTTGAAAAAGAGAGATGATTCTTTTTCTAAAAACCACTAAAACACAATCGTGAGCTCACATTCCTGCATCACAACCTAATAATTTATCATGCATGATTTCATGAATTCATGGTCAGTAAATGAATACTTAGGAAGAAGGAAGGACAAAAATAGAAAAGAAAAGCGATGGACGGAATATCTCTGTGAATATCCCCTTTCTTCATTGTACGGATCATTACTATCTGTTGATATTTTGAGATATTAAATCCATTTCAGTTTCACTTTTTCTTTTTTTCTTTTTCGAATTTTGAAAAAAGGGGTTAGAGAGGTCTAGCTACTACCATTACTGCCACTACCGCACTACCACTACAATTGCCAGTGCCATTTCAACTTCCACTACCACTACGGGATAAGGAAATTAATATTACTATTTTTAAAAATAATTATAAAAATACCACTGAAACAAAAATAATCACACAATTAAGTATGTTAAACTGGTTTCTTGAAGAAATAAGATAATAAATGAATGACCCTGTCTCTTCATAAACGAGTTTATTGTTGCAAAAAAAAAAAAATGAGGTCACTACAGCTACAACGACTTCGTCTCTTCAAGAGACGAGATTGATTCTATCCTTATCTCTTTTTTTTTTTTAACTTACTATTCTTATTTCTTCAAAAGATGAGTTTAGTGTATTTGCACTAACCTCGTCTCATCGGCCACTTACAATCTTATCACTTCAAAAGACGAGTTTTTTTTTTTTTTTTTTTACCATTATGATGGGAGAAGGGAAAATTAAACTTAGAACCTCTCACTTGAGAGTACAGGGAGATGCCGTTAAGTTACAATGCCATTAAACAAGAAACAAGTTTAACTTGCCTATTTATGATATTATTTTTTGCCTAGCAGGATTTGTATAATTTTTTAAAACAATGTTATTTTTTTCCTTATCTCCCACCACTACCACTACCACTACCACACTATAATAATAATAATAATAATAATAATAATAATAAAGAAAATCAAAATGGGCACAATTTTCTTTCTAATTTTCTATTATGGTGGGGGATGGTCGCTAGCTCAAATAAGTTGTGACCCACCACATATCTAAGGGTGTGTCTTCGAGTGCTCAAATATGGGGATAACTCAGTTCCCTTTTTTATTATTTTTCTTCCATTTAGATTTTGTACTTTTAAAATATTTGATTTAATTGAGTATATTTGACAATACTATTTGTTTACATTAATTATTGTGAGCCACTTAAGTTGTGACACAATCAAAATTTGAGAATATCTTTAATAGAGTTAATAAAATGGTTTAGATAAAAAAAAAGTTCACTTAGATAAATAAAAAACCCAAATAGAAGAGCAGCAAGATGTTGAGAATTGATTTTGCACTTTTAGAAATAAGCTTAAGATTTAATATAGGGTTTCTAAGTTTATATAATTTATATAATAAAAGTATGGTTATTAAAATCCTAATTCATCTCATAAAAATCTCATATTTTACGATTCTACATGGCATTTACTATTTAAAATCCATGTAAAATCTTTTTATTCTCAAGAGGATCCATCTTAAAACCTTAAAATTGGTCAAATCCTATTTCATGTGTGAGTTTACGATTTTACATATCTTGCAGTTTTTTTTTTTTTTTTAATGCTTTTTCATGTAATACTCTAGCATAATGGGCTTTTAAACTAACAAATTATTCTTGCCTGTTGTTACAATAAATCACGTTTTTATCTGTTGAAGCTAGAAAATATGGATGTCATAGTACTAGTACCAATAACAACCTTAAAATGATTTATTTGTCAATTCTTTATTTGTCTTTCCTTTTTTCTTTTTCTAATTCAATGGGTATACAAGTAATCTCACATTAAGTCTTATTTTGTATTTAGCAAAATTTAGGGTTCCTTAAACATAAAGTAAGAAATCAAATACACTCATAATTTCTTCCCCATAGTCTTTTGTCCTATATTTCTTCAAATTCAATTCATTCCTTCTTACCAAACAACGGTTGTTATCAGTGACGGTAGCTAGCTAGGCAGTAAGGTAAGGATACTCCTTTTGGCGGAGGTGGAAGGTTTGTTGTATAAAGCAAATTTGGTGGGGTCTCTTTTCCTATCAAGTAAGGAAGCAAGTATAAACATGGAACTATGCGGTTAAAAGGGTCGTGTTTGGCTTATTTAACTCCATATTAGGATTATTTATGAATATTTGCTTATTATTATGAGGATCTTCTCATAGATATAAGGATTATATATATGTATATATATAAGTATAATACGTACCTTATCTATGTTCAATAAAAGATGGAATCAAGACATAAATTTGGGCATATGTTACTTTTTCTATTAGTTTATTTAAAGATGGAATTAATGCATAAATTTGAATAAGCTTTGTTATAAACAAATGTGGAAATCCTATGATCTCATCACTAGCCAATGGCTCACGCTATACCCAACCGTGATCATACTCCTAAAACAATTAATTTTCTAATTACTATATTTATTTTAACAATTAGATGATTGACTAAATGGTCTCGTCGATGAGATGAGATCGTAGAAACTCCCAAACAAATGAATCAAGAAGGGAAAAAAAACAAAGAAGAAGTTTGAACTATTACAAGTAGAAGGAGAAAAATAACATAGTATAAAGATAAATATTCTATAATTTTTTATAATAACATTCCAAGATTATTTCATTAGCAATGTTATAAAAACATCATTTTCAATATAAATGGTTAAATAATCCATTGTTCAATAATATCCATTTATTTTCAAGATATTAATAATGGAAAAAAAGTTTGTTTATCATGTAATATAGATGCTAATATCTATTAATACTTTATGTGAGAAGACCAAAACACATATAGTATTTAATAATATAATTATTGATAATGGTATAAATATAATTATTTGTAAATATAGCAAAAAGAAAAATGATTAGTTTAACTTGAAAAATATAATGAGAATTAAATTCACAACCTATATTTGCAAGGCATGCATTCACCATTTTACCATATTAAATCATATTATAAAATTTCCATTTTAAACTATAAATATAATAATAGCTCATATACGTTCAATAATTTCAAGCATTAAGAGTGTATTGGGCTAGACTATTTGGCATTGGTTTAGTGTAAGTTTGCTAGTCATTTCCAGCTTGTATTTGGCATGCATTGTCCATTTAACCATATTAAATACTATGATAAAATTTACACTTTAAAATATAAATATAAAAATACCTCATCTATGTTCAATAATTTCAAGCATTGAGAGTGTATTGAGCTAGACTATTTGGCATTCTTTCAGTGTTAGTTTGCTAGTCATTTCTAGTTTTTATTTGGAAGAAAACACATGAAAATAAAAGGTAGAAATTTAATTACTCATATATAAATTATACAAACCGTGTAAAAATTAGATACAAATTTGGTAAATGAAAAACATATAATCCAATAAATAATAAATTTTTTTCCAACATTTAATAGGGGTTAGGCCCTATAGGCTCCCCCTTAAGTCCATGCCTATGAGGAGATATAGAGATATGACGATTTTGATAGCCAAACATGGGTGGTAGCAATAAGTTAAGTTTAGAGATTGAAGATGAAGCTTAGTGTTGTTTTTCAAATAAGTAAAATATAGTAGATAGCTAAATTTGCTACATAAGGACTTGGGCTAAACTTGATAGTACCTTGGAAATGATACTTCAAATTAATGATGCTGCTCACAAAATAGTAAGCTTGAAAAATGGATTGTTTAACAAATCTATCCACTCTCGGCTTTTCTCAAGTATGTCTATACTCCTAGAGAAACTCTATAAATTTTTTATAAGAGAACCCATCTCAATCATTGATTGCCAATATAAACCAACAAACATCACCAACCATCAAACTCAATAAATGCTCAACAATTCATTTTCGTTTGACACAACTCAGATATCATAGAAGCAACATTTTACTATCAAACTTATACTTTTGAGGATCAAGCAAGTCTGAGAACAAATAAATTCTATTAAAAAAACAGTAAAGTTGATACTTTAAGCTCCTTTACCTATCACATGACATTTGAGCCCAACTAGGTTGTTTGTCCCTTCAGTTTACCTCTCTACACAAATGACAGTCATCTCTCCATCACTCCTCCATGAAGCACAGCTCTCAATACACGTACCTAACAACATCGACCAAATCCCCGTATCTAAATATATATTTTGGAATAATTAATATATTCATCTTATATACTAAATACACTACCCTACATATGGCATCTTGTGTTTCTTAGTACCCAATTGATGTATCCATTTCTAATTGTTTGTTTTTTTTTTTTGGAAAAAAAAAAAGGAAATTAACTTTGAGTGATCATTTTGTGCGGACTAGCAATGCTAGCAAGCTGTATATAATTCGACAAGTCGAATGTTTATGTATAGAATAATAAAGGATGGTAAAAAATGTTTAAATAATGAATGTGGCATTGTCTCCGATAATGAGTTGTACATATTAAAAGCCCCCCAAATATCAAATATTTGATATTAGTGCAAGTGATGGGGGTCTTACAAAAATCCCAATGATCGTATTAAAGTCATTCAAAGCCTTCGACCGAAGGATTATTGAGGACGTACTTGATTAAGACGTGATATTGGAGATGATCATGAAATCTAAATACGAAAGGGGGAAAAAAAAAACACCTGAAGGAATTAACAAAGACTTAAAAGAAAAAGGAACCCTTATGAAGGTACTAGCAAGTACTTAGAGAGGATGAAAACCATTAAATTAACTGAATTATCCTATAATTTTGGTTCAGTAAAGGAGGAAAAGAGACCAGGCTTACTGAATAAGTACAAAACTAAAAGTAGAAAACCAAAATTAACTGAATTATCTTTGAGAAGTAGAAGTGTCCCTTGCAAGAGCTTAAAGAAGGCGCGATCCCTCTAAAAGCATCCCATGTAAATCTAATTCCCAATTTATTCTAAACTAATTTAGTAAGATTGTAAAAATGAAGGTTGATATAAACTGAGACAATGCACTGCGTGATTCGATTTGGTCCACAATCCGTTCCGCATCAAATCAAATCAAATTAAATACGTATATGATTTGATTTGATTTTCCTTTTTTCTCCATTTTACGCCAGACCATGAAATTTACTACATATAAACTTTGGTTTGGTTTGATTCGATTTGAGCTCAAATAGGGAATTCAAAGTACAAAGTACAAAAGAATTTTTTGTTTGGTTTTTTCAATTCGTTCCCTTTTAAAATTTAAATCCAAATTGGGAAATATTTAATCTTATAACCAGTGATAGAACCATAAATTTTCGTCAAATCGAAGAGCTAAATCATCAGTTTTTTTATTTATCCTAATCCTTACATACTCATCAAGATCTCATCAAAAAATTTAAGTCGTATACCGTTTTTTAAAACCAGCCTGGTTTGGAAGTGGAATTGCCTATTGAGAAGGGCTTGGAACCGAGTCAATTAACTGAAAATTGTAATAAAACTCATGTATATATAGACCAAATATATGTATGTGTATAGTGTGTGTATATATATATATGTATATTAATATAAGCCAAAAAAAAATTTTACAAATCGTCTTTATCTTCCAAGCCCCAACCAACCAACTGCCCAAGAGAGAGACAAAAACAAAACCAAAGGCATTGGTTGACACTACAACGTTACCTATATCTTAGTGGAAAGAGGAAGGTAAAAAAATTTACATGGCAATATCGCATGGAGTGACTAAGATAATGTTATGGGAAAGGCAAATATCTACAATCTACAAGGCAGAGGCATGGATTTGCAGTAGCGATACCAGTAGAAGTAGCAGTGGAGGCATTAATCTCAATAGGCAAAACTGGGATGAGGCCAGCTGCAGCGAGCTGGCTGATGGCTCTGAGGGGGTTCTTCCAGCAACAGCTGGAGCAACTGCATGCCTTCCAGGCGAGCTTGCTTGTTCGTTTGTGGGCAGCGGATTTGGAGATCGCCCGCCAGGGTTTAGGGACATGCTGTTACCATCAGCTCCTATATCTTGGCCTGTACATCATCATGGAAGCAGAAAAATTAATGCAGGAAAGATAAATGCAATTCCCCAAGAAAATTGATGTGAAACAAAATACGTGGAAAAATTAACAATTAGTGGTCACAGATGCAAAGCAGTAAATAAATAAATAAAATAAAGAAAGAATGGAGCACTAACAGTTAGAAGGTGACCACCCTAGCTTTAAATTTTCCCTATCAAACACCATTCGGTAACCCGTCATGAAGTTCTCTGCATAAAAGATCACATGGGACAGAAACTGAGTAAAAAGTAAGAGGGAAAAGGACAATATGCTTATTTTGGATTTGGACAAAGAGAAGAAACCAAGACACACGTCCAATCACTCCCAAATCTCCATCAGCTGGTTGTATGGCTAGACAAAATCCAACGACAAGACCCTGATACATGGTTAGCAAACATGGATTAATCTCCAGAAATAAAGAAAAAAATTTTCCTTTGTATCTCAGACCTTTGTGACTTAAAAATAAAACCACTGATCTCAGATGACAACATGTCTAAGAATAGACAAAGAACAACCCGCAAATAAGTGTAGATTTGAGATACAAAGACAATGCAGGATCCCTTTCTTGTATTCCCTTTTACTCTGATAGAGGGTATGGATAAAGCTCTAATGTCTAGGCTGCCTCCCCATTGAAATAAAACAGTAGTAAGAGCAAAAAGAACAGGGACTACGCTGATCCAAAATATAAAATTAATTAATAACTCAATTATTCTAAATGGAGACATGGGTCCCTATTTAGTGTGATCTCTGCAATGTGATTAAACAGCTAACTGCAAATATTATCAATAATGCAACTTAAACCTACAAAAATTTCAAGTTTGATGTTGACAGTTAAAAAGCTTCTCGACTTGCTAGCTCCCTCTACAATTGTCATAACCCCCTAGGCAATGCTTAGCCCACATTATTTTATCAGAGTACACAACAACTCATCTAGGTAATTCAACATATACAATAGTAGTTGAAATATCCCAAATAGTAAATCGTCAGAAGCATAAATAATACTCACTTCCATGCCATAGAATAAGAAAACAGGATCCTGAACTACAAAGCTGCTTTTAGAGGGAAAACCAGCTTGAAAGAGGGTACGTTAGGCTTTGCCGTTGAGCTGTATTAAGAATAATTTCAGTAATAAAGTGTAAGCGGAACAGAAGAGCAAAGTAAAGCTTATTAGTACATAACCTCAAAAATATTCACCTGAACTTGTAGCAATACTTGAAAGGCTGTCCATCATAGTTGGAACTTGTTGCATTTACTTGTTTGTCAAACTGATGAATAGGACAGCAAATGCAGTTACATCAGTAAAAATTTACATTGTCTGTGGGGCATCAGCTCAGTTAATGTAACTTACCTCCTGACCAATGTTTTCAAAAACATCCTTTGGAAGGAATGTGAATGATGTACCACTATCAACCTGTGCACTGAATTTTGTATTTTCCAGGCAAGAGTTTGCAATACAACATGACTCCACGCCAACAATATATGTATCACTGAAAGAAGTGAATTGATCATGAAAGAGAAAACCTAAATACCATCAATTGTAATAGCCTACTGAAGAAGCAGACGGGTAATAATCCACATTTACATACTAGTTCCCATTTGATGGCATAAACAGGGTAGACTTCTGAGTGGGTGGACCCTGGTCCCCAAAATATATCCTCCCAGAATCATCTTTATCAAAGCACATTGAGAAGGAATTCTGAATCAGCCCTCCTTTAGCAAGAAAAGAAGGTACTGAAATTTCTCCAAGCCCCAAACCCATAAGACCATCTGGAGCAACACCATCTAAGTATCCACCGCTCTGCTTCCTACCACATCTACACTCGAGAATATGTATAGACATATATGATGAAATTCCTCAACAAGCATAAGAACACAGCAACCATGACTATTTTGGAGAATAAAAAACGACTTGTAAATTAAAAAGTTCACCCGATAATCACTGGAGCCTGCACAGAATTGTTCGAAGCTTCATTACCACCAGATGCAAGATGTAGTATGTCCTCAACCAGCAGACCTGAACTTGTTGTATTCTCTGTGTAGTAGCTAATTGTGTAGGGGCATGAGTCCTTAGAATTTTTGCAAATTGGACTCATGTCACATAACTGATGGCTGCATGGTATGTGCTTGCTCGTGCTAGATCCAGATGGATTATACTCATTCAGGTCTCTATCCTGCACAATAGATTGCCCCAAATACAAGGGAGCACCTGCCAATCAATCATCGGAAATAAGTGCTAAACCTGTTATGGATTTTGTTTTAAGATCACACAATCCACCAGTACAAAAGCTCAACAGAGTTTCTTATATGTTAGTGCACGATTTTTAGTTTTATTTTTGGAAGGATGTAAAAGAAAGTAAGGGAAGGCCACAACAAAGGAGTACAAGGCCGGTTGCATTAAAATGCTAACCAGTGGGTCACTTCCAACCACATTAGTCAGAAGTGACAAGCAGACTTAAGACACAGTCCTCCAAAATTCCGAGACATTCATCTTTGGAAGGGTGGAGAAAAAAATGAGGAGTTGGTTTTGGTTGATGGATGCAATTATCTCAAATGTCTAAATCACTCCCTACTAGACCAGACTATCAAAAGATCATGTTTAATGATAAAAATGATATTTCTTCTTCACAAAATGCACTTATATTCTCACTTTGCATTTACATAAATTCCCTTTGTGGATGTTATATATTACTTTTGGCATTTGTAGCCAAACAAAACTAAACTTCCCCTGCATCTGTTGCAAGTGATACAATCAAACCTCCAAAATTCACATGCCACATGTGGAATAATCTAAAAGGAGAAAACAAGGAAAAGTAGACACTTTACTCAAATACCTTTCTCGTGCAAACATATAAACCCGTTATGAACACATCCAAAATTCTATGGTGCACAAATTTATGATACAAATTCATCTAGACTCCAAAAACTTCCAGAATGCTTATTCACCTCATCCAGAAGGTGCAGTTACTAAACGGCTGGAAAGAAAACCATATCATCCCATATCAAAACATAAACCCATGTTACTTACCTAAGCTTTGAAGTTTTGAGACAAGACAATACCGTAATAAATTAATTTTGTATATGTAGAAGAATTTCTGTACCGCCTACCCAAGTAAGACGAAGACATGATTTTAACAAATTAAACTCACAAGAATTCCTCGTATGAAAGAAATATACATCAAACATATCAATGCAAAGAACAACATAGAATCTACAGAAAAATTTACCAGGCTGCTATAGAAATTGGCAGAAAGGGGAGCACACTGTTCACATTCACAAGGAAGCCAAAGTAAATCGCTTCCTTCATCCAACGCGACAAGGAACGAAACACTCGGCGACCCTACATCAATCCATGTGTAGTGCAACCTGACAAGTGATACAAGAGATCATCACTTGTCGTTAATAACATAGTTATTAAAATCACGAGCCAATTGATAGTTAAAACAGATATAAAATCGTTTTGCTGCAAAGCTTTGTTAGAATTATGAATTGAAATTTACAATTCTACAAACTTACGATTCTACTGATCCTATACGAATTCTGTATACTCTAGAATCACGAATTTGACATCGACGGTTAATAGTAAATTTACTACGAACGAAATATCAGCAGAGCTACAAAATAAGGATAATGACAATAGCGATATTTCAAGAAATAATAAACAAAACTTGTAAAACATGAAAAAGACTAATCAGTCGAACGATGAAACTGACTAATAGAGAGAGAAAGAGAGAGAGAGTGTTACCAGCCGAAGCTGTTGCCAAGCGACATCGTTTTACTACCTTCAGAAGGGAAGAGTAACTGATAATGAGTACCAAGCTTCATATTCTGTCTCTCAAAATCACTATTCACCAACATTTTATAATACTCCATTGTTTTCTTCGTCGGCCACCACAACACCTCACTCGTACTCTTCTCCTCTCATCCTCCCGTTCGAAAACCTAACCGCTTCCGCTTCTGCTTTCGCTTTCACTTCGTCGGAGAACTTGTGGACGAGCTTCGAAGAGAACATCGTCGTCGTTTTGGCAGCAGAGATCTTAACAGTATCGAGTCCCGAAACTAGAAGAAGAAGCAGAGGCATCGTAATAGTAAGTAACCTAGTCTTCATTGCTTAGGTGAAGGTAAAGAGTTCGAGATCTAGGGTTTTTTGGAGCTGCAAGGAGAAAGAGGAAATGTGTACGGACGGTGCTGTGTGTGGACAGGAAGGAGTATGTGAGGAGAGAGAGTGGAGTTTGTGAGTACAGGCTTAAGAGATCAACGGCATTGGAGAAAAGGTGGAGGAAGAAAGTAGTGGTTTATTTTCCTGAACTTGGCAGAGAGAGGAGAGAGGAGAGAAGGGAAAGGAAGCGTAGGGCACGGCTGGGAGCGTGTGGGCGCGTGAGGTGGTGGTTTTGCATTGGATTACTAGCTCACTCACTAGTAAAGGTGTTTCCCCCCGCCCCCTTAGCCAACGTCACTTGTCCTGTTTAGAAGTTTTTTTTTTTTTTTTTAAAGAAATTAGCATGAGGATTCTCTTAATTTTTTCTTTTTAACCATTGAAAAATGATTCACCATAGCTTCGATTTCGGTCATTACCACCGGAGACAATAGCTATCCTTTATTATATTTTATGATGAAAATTATTAAAACGACACATAATAAATTTGAATAAGACAAATAACCTATAACAGCGTTCTAACGTTGATAATGATCGATCTCATGACTGAGGCACAAAGAAGATACTTTTATCTATAATAAAAATCGATCCTATGACCATCGAAGGTCGTCAATCGATGAAAAAATATATATTTAATTAAAAGGATAACAAAAATAGAAGGTTGAATGAAAAAAAAAAAAAAAAGGTTTGAATTGGCATCTTGAAAATCCAATTTGTTTATTCCCCTCCAATGGCCAATAAAAATAAATAAAATATTAGATATCTGAGATAGTGAAGAAAGGATCTAATAAGGACAGCTCATCCTTAATCTAGCTTGGGTCGCTATCTTATCCGCACTCACGTTTGCTTCTCTATTTGTCAAAGACAACTTGCAATTGACAAAGGTGCTAATGAGTCCTTTTATATCATCAATAATAGAATAGCATTTTCAAGGAACTTCCTTGGTTGTTGTGATCATATCATCAACTCTCTTAAAATTTGTCTCAATAACCATATTATTTCTCTGTCTTGCTAATCATATCATAAACTCTCTTTACGATCCATCTGGGTAACCATCTTGTTTTTGTCTTGTTTTGATCATATCATTAAATCTCTTATGACCCTTCTCAATAACCACATTGTTCCACTTTCTTGCTGCTGTGCTGCCGATTGTAGGCTAGATCTTATGGTTAATGCTTCTGCCATTTCACTGTCTGGTTAAAATGAAAGCTTCCATCACTATTGACCTTGATCATCCGTCAGTCATGTCGTTCACTATAAATATTAATTCTCTATGAGAAGAATTTAGGGACTTGCTTATAACCTTCAAATCTGCAACAGATTGAGAAGATAACCGACAAGTTAGGGATATATTAAACATATCTTGTTGCATTGTTTTGCGTTTACATGAATGCTAAATGGGAAAAAATTAACATGACAAATGAGCATGAAGTGTTTGTACTTCTAATTTTTGCAATTTTTAAATTGTTCACTTCATATATTCATTACAATTTCATTCCTTATGAAAAGTTAATGCAGCATCTAGTTGATCATAACAACGATTCATAAGAAATTCTTTTCACACAAAAAAAAAATATTGAGTAGTTTTTTATTATTAATATCTATTGTTGCCTAAATCTATAGTGGAGTTGATTGGATTGGGCCTAGATAAAGTCAGGCTTGCAAAACAATGCTTAATAAGCACAGAGGTTGTCAGATGTGGTCACTCCAACAGTAAAGTTAGCAAGGTGTAAGAGGTACTAGATAATAAAAGTAGTAGAGTGTAGGCTCGAGTGTTACTATGTGATCCATAATCCATAAATAATATTGTGTAGTATTTATAAAGAGATGACCATGGACAATTAAGACAAGTGTAGATAATCGAGGAGATGGGGTGCACGAGAGTTATTGAGAGAGTGAGTGTTAGCCATTGAGCCATATTTTGAGATTTCCTAGAGTGGGGTTGATGGGTCTAACTCTAAGCAAGCCAAGTGAATACAATGCCAAGCTGATTAACTAAACCCAAGTAGACTTAGGGACTTGGTGGATATGCTCGACATCGAGGTCATACTATGGATCTAATCATAATTGTCAAAATCGAAAGTCAAATATACGATTCTATAAGTTTATGATTTTGTATATTTTTCTTACTTAAAATGGATATAAAAATATTTAGGTATAAACTTTATGTAAAATTATTAATTTAAGTGTATAATTCTACACGTTTACGATTTTACCAATTTCGCACGATTGAATACGATTCTATTAATTCTATTCATTCCACTAAATAGTAAAATCGTGATTTTGACAACTACAAGGACGAAGGTCAACTCATGGACAACCAAATCAACTCATATTCTAACTTCTAAAGACGTAGGTTAGGCTATGCATGAGGACCCATTATCTAAATTTATCGATCAGTGCCTATTACTAGCAATTTAATACTGGAATTGTCTTTATCCCAAAATATCATTATTTAAATAAAAAAGCTAACATCTTAATATAACTCTATTCCATTCCTCAATAATAACAATTCCATTAGAGTCTTAGTCATTCAACGTAGTGCATGGACAGTGAGTGTTTGTACTTTCATTTTTTTTTATTTAATGTTTATATTTTCTTAATTTAGTTTATGTTGAGGGGAAAGTTATGGTTGTTATATATTTTTGCAATTTGGTGTTTATATTTTTGTTTGAATACATTTTAATATTTACTTACAGATTAGTTCATAAAAAAGTAATTTTGTATATTTAATTGAAAAATTATTTTCAGAATAAAAAGAAAATTATTTATGTCTAATAATTTTAATCATGAATAATTTTCTAAATGTGATCTTTAATTCTAATAATTTCTTATATTGTTATAGAGCTCTTGACATCAATTTTACTTCAAAATAAAATCTTACTATATATTTCATGAATATACAAACTAAAAAAATTTTTGAAATGGTTATAATTTATAAATCAACCGTTGTCTCACCTTATAAAATGAATTTCCAAACTAGTCAAATAACATAGCTCTACATATTATTAAATTTCTTTTGAAATTTTTGGTAGTGTCCACCAAAAGACAATTATGGGATTGTTCAAAAAATCTTCCAAGTAGATAGTTTATATAAATTGGCTCACTTGTCTAGGTCGAATGAAAAAAGAACCCTTTTTAGTTACTCTAAAAAAAGCTTGTTAAAGTTACTCAAGTCTAGTCGTGGTTGTGTTTGAACAGTGGCCTCATCCTCTAAGCAAGAGATCTAAAATAAATCTTCGTTTTAGATGAAGATTTGATGAATTAATTTTTAAATTGTAGAAGGACAATTCTTTTTCCTAAGAAACTAGAATCACATGGAATTATATTGGATTTGTGTAAAAATTATACATCTAAACCTACAATTTTATTACAAACCTACACCAAAATAATTTTATATACATTTGAACTCGGGTAAAACTGTATGGGTAGACTTTGACAAATATGCAGGATGTTTATATAAATAGCATAGTTTCGACATCTTTCAAGAGTGCTAACTCTTTTGAATTACACAGTATTTGATATATAAATATAAAAGGGCATGCATGGTCATGTAAAATAAGAAGTTCAAATCAACTGATAATAATGATATAATATTTAAAACAATTAATTAGCATATAATATATATTGATTATGATAGTATTTCAAAATAAATTTACTATCTTTTATAAATATATACTAACTAGTTTAAACTTTAAACACATGGGCAATTATAATCATTCATGGTCATTTTTTTAACATAACAACAATGATATATATTTTGAAAAATTATAAATTATCCTTCTAAACGTTCATTTCAGAGTGAATTTACCTCTTAAACTATTAAAGTGAACCTTTTGACCTTAAACTTTAAAAAATTGATATAGTTTAAGATAGTTAACCATTTTCATTAAAACAAAACAAGGAGAATTACAAATTATCTCATTCAAAACTTTCTCCTACAAATGAATTTGTACTATAAATTTTTATGTATATGTAAATTTATCCTTTTAAACTTTCAAAATATATATAAAAAATGTTAATTATTCTTAACTATACCAAATATTTAAAACTTAAGACTTCAAAAAGTGTAATTTAAAAATTTAGGAAATAAAACTATACCAAAATAAAAGTACGAGAAGTGTTTTGCAATTATCCTTGTATTTTTACTTGCTACTGGCTTTTAAATCACATCACTGCCGACATATATGTGTGTGTGTTTTTTTTCATTTTTCAACTCCTGCTCCTCTCGTTCACTTGGCAACGTCTGTCCTCAACTTTGTTTTAGTTTAATGTGTTCGGTCTTGCACTCATTTTAAGTCTGTTTCGAGAGTTAGATATCAGTTTTATATCGATTTGATATTGATTTAGTATCGATTTAATTTAATTAATTATAATAAAATTATTAATTTTTTATCGATATTATATTATATTAATTTAATATCTATTTGGTATCAAAACAATATCAGAACCACAAATCAAATACACCCTTGTGAAAGAAAGAATATAAGGTCATGTCATATAGTAGGTGGTGAGTGTGATGTTTTGTTTCTAAGAATGTGATAAAATACAAGGAGAAAAGTTTAAAGGAAAGGCAACTACGAAATTGACCACTTATATGTTGTTTGTACTCAAAAGTATAATCCTATCGGAAGACAACTCCAAATATATTATAGTACGATCCAACAGTGTCATTCTTGAAGGTTATCATAACTTTGGTATTACAAGGCATCATACAACTTAATTTTTTTTTTTCAATCATTTCAATAGATATGAATAGTAAATAAATAATTGTTGTCCTTTGTATTTAAAAATCAAACCCACCAATTTTTCCCTACTAAGTTAAAAATTCATTGGATGATTTATGAGCCTTACTACATTTATTCTAAACTTATAGTTTGACTGCTCTATTCTATCTTTTTATTTTTTGATATGGTCGACTTATCTTTAAGATATGAGGAAAACACATAAAGGACTCGTATTATACCATTACACATCAACAATTAAACTAAGTTGTCATAGGTTTATATGTTCTAATATAATTTCAATATGTGGATGAGAGGATTCGGCTATAGTGGTCAAGGTATGTAGTATACGAGCATACATTTTGCATTTCATGTGATTTCAAAGAGTAAAGTAATAATAACTGATAAATAAAAGATGTAGTTAAACTAAAATTGGATATGACTTATCAATCTCGAAAAAATTGAAAAAAAAAACGATTTTAAATCCAAAGCTTAGATGACAAATGCAGGAATTCCAAAAGTTCTAAAATCAAGTTTTAGGTAGACCTTAACCAAAGTACATACTGAACTTGATTCACTAAATTATCTTAACCAAGAACTTTGGTATATTTGAATGGAAACCTCCCCCCACTAACTATACAACACTGTTCGTTCGCTCTGCTATAATAACGATTCCATCACAGTCTTATTACTTGTAAAGAGTTATTACGGCATTTAACCGATTATAATAGTTTTTGCTATAAGGAATTCCTATCACAAAAAAAAAAAAAAATCATTCACTACTTAAATCTATGAATAGCAACTCGATGTTTGAACAAACTTTTTTTTTTAATATTCTCATTTAAATGAAATATTATCAAATTGAAAGTCCTATTATAGTTATGTTACATTCCTTATGAATAGCAATTTCATTACAGTTTCGTTCATTCAGTAAAGTGAACAAGTACTTAGAAATCGTAGCACAAGTGAAGTGAACATCACAAAAATTAAAATTCTTGATAACTTTAATAGAGAGGAGATAACACTCAATTTATCATTTTCATAAATTCATAATTTAATAATCATATTGCCAAAACCAACTAGTCTATTTATGGGTCTAAAATATAATTGTTATGTGATCTACATTGAAAAGGAAAGTAAATAATATCTTATGAACTAGGAACAAAAATAAAATACCCAAATATTATCATAATAACGGAATATAAATAAAATCCTCATTACAGGACTTATTCTTAAGCAAATTCTATGGTATCGTCATTAGTTTTGATGGGATCGATCCCGACAAAACTGATATCCAATTATTATATTTATTTTAACGGTTAAATGGTTGATTGGACGGTTCCGTTGATGGAACTGTAGAAGCTCCCATATATTTAATCTAAATCGATATCCACAATTTAGGAAACTGAAAAACTGAATTTAAAGTCGTATTAAACAACTAATTAAAAAAAATGTCAAAATTGATTGTGAAAATTTAAGTAAATAAGTAAGAATTAGGCAGATGAAATAAGAAAAAAATAAAGTTTCAATAAATTAGTTGTTGAAAAACTAAGTAACTATTTGTTGTGTTTGATTATTTTGAAAACTAAGTAACTACCTATTGTGAGAAAGAAAAGTCAAGAAAAAGAGAGGAAAGATGAGTTTAATAATACTAAAATCGGTTACTTAATATGAACAAAGTGATCGAAAAAAAAAATTGAAGTCGAATTAATCCATATTACCTTATCTTAATTTTCATAAACCCATTGCTGATTGCTGTGCATGCATCACGATGTTTCTCCAAATTTTAAATTACAGAGTAGGCAGTGCAGCGGTGAAACCGGCAACTTCACGTGAAAGGTAAAATTACAAAGAATTGAGTGGCTCCAACCTCGGTCTAACTTTGGCTTTTACATAATTAATCAATTAATTGGCATTGAAAAATGGACTCCATAGTTGTCTTCTTCCACATGCCTAGATGCCTATAATATAACCTACACCTATACCTACAATAGAGGGATGTAATGCTTGTCCATATGTGCTTTGTGAAGCAGAAGCACATCCTTAATTTTCGGAACCGCCCTCTTGTTCCTGCACATGCTTCAGCGGCTTTCATTTCAGTTATGGTGTAATGTTGCATTTGAATCTTAGCTTGGCCGTAAAAAACAAAAAATTTAAATTAAAAAATATAAGATATCTAAAGTTTAATAAAATATTTTATTAGTATTTAAATTTTAAAATTAATTAATTTTAATATTTAAAATTTTATATAGATCAATTTAGTATCTGAAATAAGTTTTCGTGTATGCTTATAGTATCTCTATCAAGTTCTTTATGGATCAAATTGATTAATCAAAGTTTTTCAGATAATAAATTGATTGATTGATTTCAAAGTCCAACTATTAAAATGATTAATTTTAAAGTTTTAAAACCCGATTGCATATTTTTATAAAGTTTAGATAACATTCGTGATATTATCCCAAGTTTTTTCAAAGAAAGATTTTTTGAATAATATATTAAAAATTCTATAGTTCTATACTTTTCTTAATCGTACTGATTATGTATTGTTATTAAATGGTTTAAATTATATTAAGGCATGATTCAACTCTTAAAATAACATTTACAATATTAATATTTTATTAACAATTTAATGTAAAATTTTGGATGGATCTATTGTTACGGGAAAATCTATTCTATATTTTTTTTTTTTTTTTAATTTCTCTCATTTTACAACTAATAGTTGAAATTATCTTGGTTTTTTAAACTTTTTTATAAATAAAATGTCATTTTTTTTCTTTCCTTTTTTTTTTTTTTACTACATGCGATTATCATCATTTTCACCATTTGACAAGGATTTTATTGATGCTACTCCCTATTCAGCCAATTACTTCAATATATCCCCTTATTTTTTTCCCCCATCAAAGGGAAAGTTATTTGTCAGAGTTTAACAACTAAGACTGAAAAATGGGCAGTTTGCTCGGTGGGTAGGCTTAATTAGCGAATCTAGGTTTGTTTTTTAATTTATTTATCTTTAAATAAGCTTCATCGGTGACCGATCGGATCCACTAAATATGTCAACTAGAAATGATTAATTATGAAGAAACAACATTATATTTTCAAAACGTTAGGGGTGATTAAATTAAGGGTCAGTTGCTAAGGGAAATAGTGGGTAAAACGAGTACGGTGTCCTCAATTTTAGCTGGAGCCTCACTCTCTTGCTTTTGCTTTTAGTTTAATTATTTGGCACATCCCAACACAATTTCAAACCATAATAATTGTTCTTTTCAAAACCATAATAATTGTTAGCCCTACCAAAAATCCAAAACAAATGCATTGAAGATTTTCCTCTAACGTTTTAACCCACCCAATTTTTTTATCATCTCTTTCCAAAGCTATTTTATATGTTTTGGGTTTTTTCTTCTAACTTGATATATTACAAGATGCGACCAGAACAGTTTCGCTACAAGTCATATAATATTCGATTCAACATTAACACCCTATAAGGCTTCGCAAAACTTTGATAAAAACCCTATAAGATTGTTTTCACTATACCATGATCTGCCTTGATAAGAAGTTTGCAAACTCATGATCTACTCTCCCTCAACTGGATCAACATTTTTTTAAAGGAAAAATAAACAATCAAATATATATTATGACACTTGTAACCATCTTGGTAATTTGTATTGTCATCCATGACCAATTATCGATTATTCATGATGGGGGAACTCATCAAACTGAAACAAGAATTGGACCGAACCACAAAATGAGGTTTTTTTGTATGTTGACTTTATTCATGGTTCGATTCATTGAACCAAACCACGAACAATCCCTACTATAATGACTAGCCCGAATGCATCTTTAGGAAAGAAAAATTCGTCTTACACCATACAAAAAGAATAGTAATTATGTCATAAGAGGATTTCCCATTCATACACACACACACACACACACCTTGGTTAACTTATTTATAGGCATACGTAATTATCATCTAGAAAAGAACAAATGAATCATGGCATGGTACATGAGGAATAAATAACAACATTTCACAATTTTTTTACATCAAAACTCTTTTTTTCCACCCTAATATGCTAGTTTCATGATTATCTCCTATTATATTAATCATATTTTATAGGCTAATTGTAGCAAGCATGGTTCAAGTAGAGAATTCTACACTATAATGTAAGGGATGAAAGGGGGGGGGGGGGGGGGGGGGGGGGGGGGGGGGGGAGGGGGGGGGGGGGGGGGGGGGGGGGGGGGTAACAATATCAAAATAAAAATCACAACTTTAATAGAGAATAGCAAGCATGAGTTTTTGAATTTGGTCTAACGAGTTAAAAAGTGTTTAATTTTATGAGCGGATAACATGACAAAGATAAATATAATGTCCCCTACTGTTCAGTGATCATGTTAGCCTATGGTGGGATAAATTGCAAGAGTAAAAGCATATTGCAAGAGTAAAAGCATAGGGTTGATAAGAGAATTTGAGGACGTATATACTGATGAAAAAATTGATGCAACTAGATTTTAGCCAATAAAAAATCAATAGTCCGATTTATCAATAGGCTTAGATATATGACATATTATGTTTAAGCTACAATGGTATCAAACACTAGAGGATGTAATAAAATTGCTAGGTAGATTTGAGAGGCATCAAAAGCAAAATGCAAAATAGAAGTCAAATTAGACATCCAAAAGGAATACAATAGAGACAGAAGGTATGAGTGATTAATAAGCAATATGTTGCTTAGGTATCTAAGGTGAAGAGTCATGAGTATACACAACAAAAAAGAAGCAAACATGAAATGTTTTAAGTGTATGAATTAAAGGTTATTAGGTGACATATTATCCTAATATAAGGCAATGATATTGAAGGTAGGAAACTATTGAGAGTGAGGAAGATGAAAAGAAAAGTTATTGTAGTAGTGATTTTGAAGATGAATATGTACTTGCTCTTGATTAACATCAATAGCATTAGAAGAAACCATGAAAACCCCATCACAAGTAGGTCTAAAGAGAAGGAATAATCTTTTCTTTATTAACAACTCATTTACTTAGAAGTAATAAAGGCGCATGCCAGTAATCTATACCATCTGGGTTTTTTTTTTTTTCCCTTTAATTCTCTCTCAAATGGGAATAAAAATTCAAACAATGACATTATTTTACCCCAATAAAATTAATCATTGACAAAAATACTTGGACAATATACAAAACCCTTTCTATTTTCATTAACCATATTTTAGTTCAACATAGTCTTATATTCTTTTTTTTCCCCCTTTTCTTCATTATTCTTGTTAACATCTCTTCATTGCCTTGGTCAATCCTCGAACTCATGCCATGTTTATGTTTTATAAGTTTATATAGAGCTATATTTTATATTTATGTATATATATATATAAGTTATAAGATATACATGTAGGTCATATATATGTAGGTTTTATATATATGTTATATATATAAGTTATGAGTTATACATATAAATATGTCTAGAAAATATAAAATACGCAATCTAGAGATTAGATATATTCATTACATATGTAATATATATGACAATTAAATAAATTATTGATAACATTATATGTTGCATATATTGTTGAGAGCTAGTAATACTTTAAAAAAAAAAAGGAGATTATAGCTAATATCAATTTATTTTCTAAACTAAAGTCTAATTTATGCGCACTAACAAACATAAACAACAACGATAATAAATAGAGAGATAGGGAAAAGGAAGGTTGCACCATGATTTTAATATGGAGTTACGGTCCCAACCTTAATCTCCACGGTCTACAACAATGCTCCCTTAATGGAGGACTTCGCACTTTATTCAATTAACAAGATTTGCCTCAATAGAGGACTTAACATATCAACAAACAATTGCTTGATTACATCTTTACAATCTCAAGCGCACGAGACTTAACTCAAGACTTCACTAACAAGCTCATAAAAACCTATAATATAGTGTTTTTTATGAAGATTACAATTAAAAACAAATACACTAAACTAAATTTTTTCTCTCAAATTATACAATCACAAATAATACTTTGAGAGTGTTTATTATGAGCATAACTAGTCACGTGTGTTTCACGTGATTTTTATTTATTAGTGACAGCTGTTATTTTATTATTGGTGGATGTAATTTTTGTTAGATTTTGATTTTGTATATATTGTTGTAACAAACTCAGTTTTCTTTAACGAAGATACAGTTTTTCTTTCATCACCTTGTTCCTCTCTTCGTGCTTCACTGTGGCTGGGCAGGAATCTCACATGGTATCAGAGCAAGGTTTCCA
Organism: Combretum micranthum; assembly: GCA_024138025.1. NCBI lineage: Eukaryota > Viridiplantae > Streptophyta > Magnoliopsida > Myrtales > Combretaceae > Combretum > Combretum micranthum. Next base: position 152,896 of record JAMXBD010002571.1, read on the forward strand.
GGTTCTGATGTTCTGATTAGTCTTCTTTTGTTCCTTTGCTCGAGTTTTGTATCTTCATTCGATTTTTCTTCGTTCTGGAACATTTTGTTCAGAAATTAGGGTTTTGTTTTCAAGATGAATGTTAGTGATCAAATGATGTTTGATCCTTTGTATATTTCTGGATCTGATAGTCCAGGAATGAGTATAGGAAACTTAATCTTTGATGGAAGCAATTTTCTTCCATGGAGTCGAGCCATTAAAATGGCTTTAGGAGCGAAGTTGAAAATAGGTTTTATAGATGGATCTGTTCCTAAGCCAGAAGAAAACTCACCTAATCAGGTTAAATGGAAAAGATGTGATTATATGGTGACTTGTTGGCTTTTAAACTCTATGAACAAAGAACTTGCACAAAATTTTCTTTATGTGCAATCGGCTCAAGAATTATGGAATGAAATAGTAGAACATTATGGAGTTGCTAATGGACCTCTAATTTTTCAATTAGAGCATGAGATTAACAATTTAAGACAAGAAAATCAGTTAGTTGGAGTCTACTATAACAAGTTAAAGAAATGTTGGGATGAGTTAAGTGCATTACATGCATATCCGACTTGTACTTGTGATCTTTTGGATCAATGTACTTGTAAAATGAAAGAGAGAGTTCAAGATTTCGAATCCAAGAGTAAATTGATACAATTTCTCATGGGATTGAATGAAGCATACGAGGGAGTACGGAATCAAATATTAACCATGGAACCTCTTCCAAGTGTTAATAGGGCTTTCTATCTTGTTCAACAAGTAGAAAAAACAAAGGGAAATAACTGGAAATTCAAGTTCTAGTGGAGATATGGCAGCCTTTCATGTCTCTAAAGTAGGAAGTAACAAGTTTAATGTTGATAAAAGGAAGGGAAAGAGGATTATATGTAAATATTGTCAAGGAGAAGGTCATATCATGGAAAATTGTTTTCAACTAATTGGATATCCTGATTGGTTTAAAGGGAAACGAATAGTTAAGGGAAAACAAGCTAATGCTGTTATGGCTTCTTCCAAGTGCGAAACTGTGCAGGAAACTCCTTTTGATTCTTATGATAGTAGTGTTTCAGTTGCTGGAATTGACAAACATGCGATACAAGCTATATGTAGTGAAGTTCTCAAATTGCTAAAGGATAAAGGAGATTCAGAGCATATGGCAGCAGCTGTTATGAATATGCAGTATGCTGGTAAGTCTTCTTACTCTAGTTGTTTAAATGTTTCAAATAATGCTATGGCTCTTTGGATCATAGATTCTGGTGCAACCGACCATATGACACCACATTTACACATTTTGCATGATGTACAAACACTTAATAAACCAATACCTGTTAAAATGCCTGATGGAAGAGTCTTATTTGTTGACAGAATTGGATCTGTTCATATTAATGATTCTTTTTGGTTACATAATGTCTTCTATACACCTTCTTTTTCACATAATCTTCTTTCTGTCTATAGATTGGCTTTTGAGCAGGGAATTATAGCTGAGTTTACCTCACTTGCTTGTACTTTTCAGGACCGGAATTCTAAACAAATTCTTGCTAAAGCTCCTGTTTTTCATGGTCTCTATACTCTTCTGTCTAAGGACAGTTTTGCTTCATGTAATGCTACTATGAGTAATAAAAATCGAGTAAGTCTTTTACATGCTCGATTAGGTCATGCTTCTATTTCAAAACTTCAGCATTTAGAAGATTGTAATCATTTGTCAAATGAAAACTTTGTTTGTAATACTTGTCAAGAAGCAAAGTTTCATCGTGTTCCTTTTTCTAGAAGTGTGTCTATGTCTCCTAGTCCTTTTCACTTGTTACATGCTGATGTTTGGGGTCCATATCACGTTACTTCTTTATCTGGTGCTAGGTATTTCCTCACTGTTGTTGATGATTACAGTAGATCAACTTGGACTTTTCTTTTGCATCATAAATCTCAAGTGTCTTCTACTCTTGAACATTTCTTTAGATATTTGTTCAATCATTTTCATGTCTATCCTAAATTCATTCGAACTGACAATGGTGGTGAATTTGTCTCTCATTCTTGTACATCCTTGTTTAAATCTTTTGGAATCATACATCAACGTACAACACCTTACACACCACAACAAAATGGGAGGGTAGAAAGAAAACATAGACATTTATTAGAAATGTCAAGAGCCTTACGCATCCATGCCAATTTACCTAAAGAATTTTGGGTGGTGTTTGTTAACAGCTACATACCTTATCAATATTTTACCATCCTCTGTTCTAGCATGGAAAACACCATATGAAAAATTGTTTGGTAAGGTTCCTTTGTATGACCATTTGCGAGTTTTTGGATGTTTATGCTATGTCCGAAAATTTACTTCACACATTGATAAATTTGATCCCAAAGGCGTTAAGTGTGTATTTCTTGGATATGAGCAAGGATGTAAAGGATACAAAGTCTATGATATTTCTCGGAAACAGTTGATGTATAGTCGTGATGTTGTTTTCTTTGAGAATGAATTTCCTTTTCATAATTCTCAACACACTCAGGTTGAACAAATGTCTTTAATCCCTTCTATTGTTCCTTCATATGCTTGTGATGAAGAGTTGTTTTCTGTTCTTCCCCTGGTCCTGATTTTGTTCATTCCTCTGATAGTACGCAAGAAATTGTACATTCACATGATAATTCTGCTCTAAGGCGATCTACTAGATCAAGAAAAACACCACATTGGCTTCAAGATTTTATTCATTCTTCACATCATGCTACTTCTGTTTCTCCATTACCAAATACACACTCTTCTTTTCTGTTCGTTATCCTTTGTTTGATGCCCACACTTTTGATAAATATCCCACAGATTATGTTGCATCTTTAGCTAATGTTTTAGCTATTAAAGAGCCTACTCATTATTTAGAAGCATCAAAACAATCAGAATGGGTAGATGCCATGCATAGGGAATTGGATGCATTAGAGTTGAATGATACATGGGAACTTACAAATCTTCCAAAAGGAAAGAAAGCTATAGGGTGCAAATGGGTCTATAAAGTTAAATATAGACCTGATGGGAGTGTTGAAAGATATAAGGCTAGGTTAGTAGCCAAGGGTTTTACTCAAAAAGAAGGTGAAGATTACAATGAAACCTTTTCCCCTGTAGCTAAACTTAGTACTGTTCGGCTAATTTTTGCTCTTGCTACATCTTGTAATTGGCCACTTCATCAAATAGACATTAATAATGCCTTCCTACATGGTCATTTGGATGAAGAAATTTTTATGATTCCTCCTCAAGGATATGATAAAGCACAAGCACATCAGGTTTAGGTTGAAACGCTCCTTATATGGTTTGAAGCAGGCTTCACGCCAATGGAATCTTGAGCTGTCAAATTTTTCCTTCGGCAAGGTTTCATTCAGTCATCTCATGACCATTCCCTGTTTGTACAGAATACTGATTCTGGATCTATCATAGTTTTGTTGTATGTTGATGATATGGTTATCACTGGTACTAATAATTCTGGTATTGTTGCTTTGAAGCATTCCTTAGATACTGAGTTTACTATCAAGGATCTAGGCCTTGCTCGTTTTTTTCTTGGTTTAGAAATCTGTCGCACAAATGAGGGTCTCTTTCTTAATCAGCACAAATTTATTGTTGATATTCTCTCAAGTGCTGGCATGACAGCGGCTAGACCTGTTAAGACTCCTCTTCCTAGTGGTTTTAAACCTGATAATGTGACAGGGGAGTTGCTGGATAATCCTTCTTTTTATCGTCAATTGATTGGACGTCTGTTATATGTTACTATCACACGACCAGATTTGAGCTTTAGTGTGCATTGCTTAAGTCAGTTTGTTGCCAATCCCAGAGTTCCACATTTACAAGCTTTGTTTCACCTTCTTCGGTTTTTGAAGGGTACAGCTGCTCGGGGATTATTTTATTCAGCTGATAGTCCATTGTCTTTACGAGGTTTTTCTGATGCTGATTGGGCTACTAATGTTGTGGATCGTAAACTGTTTCTGGTTATTGTATTTTTCTTGGTGATTCTTTGGTTTCTTGGAAAACCAAGAAACAATCCACTATTTCTACTTCAAGTACTGAAGCTGAGTATAGAAGTTTAGCCTTTGCAACTAAAGAACTTCTTTGGCTGTCTTATTTGCTGCGGATTTGATGGTTTCTTTACAGCTGCCTATTGTTCTTGGTTGTGATAATTGTTCAATATTTCTATTGCTTCTAATCCTTGCTTACATGGCCGAACAAACACATTGATATTGATATTCATTTTGTTCGTGATCACATACGTTCTGGTTTTCTTCAAGTTCAATATGTTTCTTCCTCCAATCAAGTTGCTGATCTTCTTACCAAGTGCTTGCCCGATCATCAAATGCAATTCTTATGTCGCAAGTTGTCACTCCAAGATGTTCCAACTTGAGGGGGGAATATGAGCATAACTAGTCACGTGTGTTTCACGTGATTTTTATTTTATTAGTGACAGCTGTTATTTTATTATTGGTGGATGTAATTATTTGTTAGATTTTGATTTTGTATATATTGTTGTAACAAACTCAGTTTTCTTTAACGAAGATACATTTTATTCTTCATCACCTCTGTTCCTCTCTTCGTGCTTCACTGTAGCTGGGTAGGAATCTCACATTTATAAGATTTTGATTACAAGAAGTAAGCTTTTTCAACAACTAAAAAGTCTTCATAAATTGTTATTTCTAAGCTTCAAGAGAAGTCTAGTCGCCATCCCATAAAAGATCTTCCAACGGTCAGATAAAACAACTCCTATCAGCTAGTTTTGAGCCATGTTGGCAAGCCGATCCAAGTCTCCACCAGCAAGCCAGTCCAAATTGAGCTCTCGACCTTCCCCTTGATCAAATTTGATCATTTTTCATGTTTTCTCAATTTAGATCCGCGAGCTGGTACACTCTTGACAGCTTCAACATGCTTTCGTATTTTGACCATATCTCTCTCATCCAAACTCTGATTGCGGTGATTCAAGATACTACAAAAAGCTTAGAGAGAGCTATACAACTTTTATGTTTTTATTTTTAAGATATTCCAAAAGAATCAAGGTCTAAATCATTATTGAATCAACCTACAAAAAATAGAGCACAACCAAAACATAAAACACATATATTTTCAAGCATTTTGTTCATTCAAATTGTTTGACCAATTAAGCGTAACTTGACACAATTAAGTAGTTAATTATATAATTAATTTCCTCATCAATATTCACATTGAACATACAAGTTCAACAATCTCCCCCTTTTTGATGAGGATAATTATACACAATTAATTCTCCTTCAATTTACCACTCTCCCTTAATTAGGCATCCAGGTTTCAAAAGAATTTTCTCAAATTAATTAAAAAAACTTTATACTTAACTCTAGGAAGATCTCAAGCTACACTTAATTACCAAAACTTCACACATATGCACATAAACATATTAATTGTGCACAATTTTTTTACCCCTATGAACTCATCAAAAAGAAAAACTCAATATATGCCATAAAAAGATAGATGTACAAGCAACATGTAAGTTCTAAAAGATGTTTTAGACATGTTTGAGTCACTCAAAACCATGTTAAAACATATATCTCAAATTTATGCAAGTTTATTTGTCCAAAATTGCATGATATGTTTCTCAATAGTGTACAAATTTGTCCAAAAAGCTTTTCAAACATTTTAAATCATTTAAAAAAGTTTAGAAAGCAACATCAAATATGTCTAAACATTGTTTATATATCAAAAGCATAAAAAAAAAAACTATTTTCATGCATTCAAAACCAAGTTAAAGCACAAATTAAACTTAAAACATGCACAAAAATAACATATCATGATAGATTCATGCTTAAGCACATCTAACGCTTCATGAAAGTTTAAAAAAGATATATAAAGCATGTTTAAACTAAACAAACTCACATAAGTTCAAATATTGAGAATTTGTGCACATTTTAGTCATCGAAAGTATGAATTTTCCTCAAGAGTGTGCACAAAATTGTCAAAAAACATTTTCATTCAAAACTCAACATTTTTACAAGTTTTTTTAGATCCAATAAACATGAAAAAATATGATTTAAGCATAAAAAATATAGAAATCCAATTTTGTACATTTCAAACCCCATTTTAGCTCATTTTTAGCTCAAAACATGCATAAAAGCATCTCCACATAAAAAATTTGCATATGCAAGCATGTCAACACATTATATACATAAACTTCAAGGACACAAACCATTAAACTCAAACAAGTTAAGATTATACTTCATTTTTGCCATTGGAGCCACTTAGGTACCTACAAAAACATAACCATCTTTTTGGTACCCTTTTTTGCTTGGGTTCTTTTTGGTTAGTCATAGCAAGTATTTCAATTCTTGGTACCTAAATATACTTGCTTGCATGACCAAAATGCATAGCTTTCCTTATTGCACAATTGTGTTCAATATGGCCAAGCTTGCCACAACAGTTGCAAGTTCCATGAGTAACTCTTATAAACTTGGTTTTATGAGACTTGCAACCATTGTTTCTATCATAACCAATTTCATATTTATTAGAATCACATTTTTTCTTTCTATGAAGGGTACTCAAATTATTCTCTCCTTTGGTGAATTTGGCTATGGTAGTATTTGCATCATATAAGCTAGTTTTCAACTTTTCATTTTCATTTTTAAGTTCAACTAGCCCTTTTAAAATTTCATCATTGCTGCTATTAGCACCTGTAGCATTATCACAAGCACAAGCATCACTTTTTATCATCTCCATTCAAAGTTTTAACTTTAAGATCAAGTAAATCATTCTCAATTGTTAGTTTCTCATTGATCTTACTCAATTCATCATTCTTACTTTTCAGCTTCTTACATTTACAATGCATCTTATCATTTTCCAATTTTAAGGATTTAATTTCTTCATGCATCTTTTCATTTTCCATTTTAACCTCATCATCCTCATTTCTAAAAATATCTAACCCATCTCCTACTTTCCTTATTAAAGATTTAAGCATGCTATTCTTTTTCTCCATTTTAATCAATTTACTACATGCTTGATCATACATTTTATAAATTTCATCATAAGGAACTTGTGAAGAAATAGATGATAGCTTATCATGCAACCACATATGTTATTTTCTTGTCCTCCTTGCTTCCTTTCTTTGTATATGAGCAATATTGTTGAATACACCCCAGTTCATTACACTTAAAGCAAGTGATGGCCCTCCTTGTTGATTTTGAGGAGTTAGCTTCTTCCTTGTTTTTCATCTTCTTGTTCTTGATATTCTTGTTCACCTTAAAAAACATGGCGTACTCTCTAATGAACTTGTTCGATTCCTCATCATCCTTCTCACTTTTCTACTCTTCACTTGAGCTTAAGTTGAAGCAAGAAACTTTTAGCACTACTTCCTTCTTCGTTGACTCCTCTCTATGCTTCTTAATCATTTCATCAGTCTTGAGGGTTCCAAAAAGTTCTTCTTTGCTCATTTGACTCAAGTCATGGGCTTGCTCAATGGCGGTTCTTTTGGAAAAGACCTAAGAATTTTAGAATCTATCTCTAAGTTAGGAAATATCTTGCCAAGAATTGACAGTTGATTCAGAATGTTTATAAATCTATCATGCCTATCATCAATAGATTCATTAGCCTTTATTTTTAAAATTTTAAATTCTCCACAAAGAAAACTAATTTTAGTATCTTTTACTCTTGTAGATCTTTCATAGGTATGTTCAAGATTTCGCAAATTCTACTAAAATCACTCTCATTTAAGCCACAATACAAGATATTCATGGTAACTTCATTTAATTGAACTCTCTCTTTTTCTATCTTAGTATAGCTAGGTTCATTTTTGCCTTCAATAACTATGGGACCATTTTCTACAACATACCATAGAGATAAATTTTGTGCTTTAACGAAAATCCTCATTATACACTTTCAATAAGCATAACTTGTACTAGTGAAGATAGGCGGCCTATTTATAGCTTGTCCTTCTATGAAACCAAGAGTGTTATATGCCATTTTATTATACTCTAGATGCGATTAAGCACCACATCCTAAAGTACTAATTCTGATACCAATTATTGAAAGCTAGTAACACTTAAGAAAAAGGAGATTATAGCCAATATCAATTTATATTCTAAACTAAAAGTCTAATTTATGCACACCAACAATTATAAACAACAACAGTAATAAATAGAGAGATAGGGAAAAAGAAGCTTGCACAGTGATTTTAACGTGGAGTTTGTTCTACCCCTTAATCTTCATGGTCCATGACAAATGCCTCACATAATGGAGGACTTCACCACTTTATTGAATTAATAAGATTTGCTCAATAGAGGACTTCAATACATCAACAAACAATTGCCTGAGTTAAGTCTTTGCAATCTCAAACTCACAAGACTTAACTCAAGACTTTACTAACAAGTTCACAAAAACCTATAGTATAGTGGTTTTACGAAGATTACAATTATGAAACAAATAGCACTATACTAAGTTTCTTTCTCTCAAACTATACAAATCACAAATAATTTTTTGAATGTTTACAAGATTTTGATTACAAAAAGTAAGCTTTTTCAACAACTAACAAGTCTTCAAAAACTTCTATTTATAAGCTCCAAGAGAAGTCTAGCCATCCCTTAAAAGATCTTCCAACTGTCAGATAAAGCAACTCATAATGACTAGTTTTGGATCATATCGGTGAGCTGGTCTAAGTCAAGCCTTTGAACTTCTCCTCGATCAATTTTGATCATTTTTCATGTTTTCCCAGCGTAGACTAGCGAGCCGGTTCATTTTGGACCGATGAGTCGATACACTCCTAATAGCTTCGACATGCTTTCGTATTTTGGCTATATCTCTCTCATCTAAACTCCGATTGAGGTGATTCAAGATGCTACGGAAAGCTTAGAGAGAGCTCTACAATTTCATATTTTATCCTTTAAGAGATTCCAAAGAAATAAAGGTCTAAATCATTATTGAAGCAACCTACAAAAAATAGAACATAACCAAAACACAAAATACAAATATACTTTTAAGCATTTTGTTCATTTAAATTGTTTGACTAATTAAGTGTCACTTGACACAATTAAGTAGTTAATTGTTCAACTAATTTCCTCATCAAAATTCACATTAAACATATAAGTTCAACATATATAAGTTATATAAGTTCTATGTTTTACAAGTTATAGTTATACATATATAAAAGGTTATAAATATATAATCTATATATTGTATATATTATATGTGTGTTACATACATCACATATATAAATTATATGATGAAACACATGTCTACTGACTTTTCTAAAAAAATTACCTAAATATAAACAAGATGATCTTAATTACCTAATGACTAATGAAAAATCGCATTTAAAACCCGTGACTCACATTTGTCTAAAATAACTCATGTATTGACATTGAAATCCCATTTTTAAGATGTGATTTTGCACTGGTTTTTTTGGTAATTAATTTTTTGTCATTTTTATTTTTATGTAATTTTTATTTAGTGCGTCAATAATCACACAATTTCTTCATAAATTATATGTTTATATATATATTTATATATCTAATGCATTTATGAGTGCTGGTATATGAATATATTTATTTAACTTTTTATTTATCGAAAATAAACAAATACGGGTATAATGGTAATGTTAATTATATTCCCAATTTAATACTATAGTTAATAAATCAAAGTAAACATTAAAATACATATACTCTTGGTAATAAAACTTTGGATGAAGTAAAAACTGGAATATATCATTCATAGCCTATTATCGATAATATCATTCTTAAAACATAACTTTTCTATTCTCATCTATTCCTTATGTCCAAGTAAACAAACCAAAAGCGTATAGTGTAGGAGATGTTTAATTGTGTCAATTGTGGTAGCTGCATTAATGCGGTTTCCACATATTTGTTCCTAAATTAGGATTGCAAGTTATACAAAATATAGAACCATATGCTCTTAATTTGGTGAACTATCAGGGGATTGTGCATGTTCACAAGCAAGATCATGTACTTAGTTCCATTAGTGATTATACTTACAAAATTCTCTGCAACATAGTTTTTATGAATATTATTATTCAGGTGCTATTAATGAAGCTTTTCTTATGTTCCTATTGTAACACCTTAAACTGAAGGTATTATCAATCTGTCACGTATCCTCACTAGAAAAGAACACACTAAGACTATGATTCCACTAATCCACAATTTATATACCATATAACTCCAAAGTCTCACATAAGGAAACTTTTTAAAACTTTGAAGCCATGAAAGAAATTTTTTAATAACTTTGTTGGCTTAAACCAAACACCAACTTACAATCCATCTTAAAACATATGACAAGATAATATTAATACATCAGAAATCATAACAACTAATAGCCAAACTCCATTTATCATGATAACAAATAAAATCTTCAAAAAGGTCTTCAAATCTAACTATCATAGCTTCTTCTTTTCTGAAAATCATTTGGGTAATCAACTTCACTATCATCATCTCCGTAATCTACATATGCATCATATCCAGATAGGTCAAGCATTACGGGATCGTCACTTGTTCCTGAAAAACAAAAGAGTGAGCGCAAGGCCCAGTACACTAAACTACGATCACATGTGCATGAGCGATCAATATACAAATCCACACGTGTCATAATATCATATATAATAATCATAGGTTATTATTTTCAATTAGCCAAGGAACCAGCACAATTTAGAACCATTTGCAACTAGTTCTAAAGCCGAGTAACTCGTGACTCCATAAAAACAAATACATATAAAATACTTATATATAAATATTGATGTTGGTACTCCATGCACACTATGGGTACCGTACTCGTACCACTCCTAAACTACCAGTATCATCTCTATGCACAACTCCACTCTAGACAACGATACACATAGATCATCAGGTGCCATCCTAGAAAAACGGTACTCGTGGTCTAGTAGACCCAGCCATGCACAAGTAGTAAACCAATTAAAGCTGGATAACAATTAGTCCAATTGTATGTTCTACCTAACAAGCACAATCATTAAATAAGATAAGGATATACCTGAAACAACTTTTGAAATAGAAACCTAACTTCAACGGAAACACTTGATCACATAAATCAAAACTATTTCAAACTCGTTTTCTCAAGATAAACATACTCTTAAGGTCATCTAAACCCTTAAACCAACAAGAATCACAACTAGCTTCCTTCCTTGATAGTGGAACAACAAAATCTCCAAGAAACTTAGGGTTTCTCCAAGAATTTGATTTCCTTGAAAACCTATAAAAAGACTTTAGGTAAGATAACACTTGTAGATTGCCAAAAGAATTGCAAAGGATCAGTCTTACCTAGTTCTTGATTTTCATTATTCCTTGATGCAAGTTATAGGTTTGAGACAGATTTTAGGGTTTCCCCATCTACCACTCGATTTTTTCTTTCCTCCTACATGCCAATTTTTTCACTTTCTTTTTCTTTTTATTTTACTTTCATCTTTCCTTTTTTTTTTTTTTCCTTTTCTCTCACTTTCATAAAAAAAAAAAAAAAAAAAAATATTGACTATTCAACTTACCTCACTGTAACTTGAAGCCCTCTTTTTTATCTTAAAATAGTGCATTTGCTTTGGAAGTTTCACTTTCAGTGAATGGAGGAGATGATGCTGTTCCTTGTTAAGCGGAATCCAAACTGTGGTCCACTCAAATACAGCAAGCCTAGCTATAAAGTTTGTCCCTTTGATGTTGGCAATGAAATAAAAAATGCTTAAGGATATACTGTAATATGGAATTCTGATGTCACAATAACAGGAAATAACACCATTAAAAATGCAAAGAAACACAATGTTCATTTATGTTCTAAACAATCATTTCATCAAAAGGCTTGCAACACATGTATGAGGCAAAAAAGTCAACACAAGATAGAATCAAACTTGTTTCCAAGTATTTAGGGATCTAATTAGATAAACCACCTAAGGATCCAGTAGAGCTTACTCAAAGATTGGTCCAAGCAAAACCAGCTAGCGGTCAACCGACTTAGGTCAACGGGTTCATAAAAATCTAGCCTCTAGGAGGTGATAACGACTTGTGGGAGCTACTTTGTTGTTTTCCTATCTTATGTTCATTTCCTTTTATTTTATTTGGGTATATTAGATATTATTAGGTGTTGTTAAGTCTCTTATTTTACTGTCTTAAATTTTATTTTATGTTAATTTATTTTAGTAGTCCTAAGCCTTTTATGTGGTCCTATAATAGGCCAATGGTCATGTTATATAGTTCAATTAATAGCCTCTTTTTCTGTATGGGCATCCATGTCATTGAAAATCTACGAGTATTGAGTAAACATAATTTTCTCTTTATTGTACTGACATTATGGAGAACTCCTTAATGATCTCTAGATTCTTGTAACACTTATAAGAGTCATAAAAGTTTTAAAAATTATATGTAACTTCTATATGTGATTCAATTACAATCCAGTATTAGTACATAATATCATATTAACAATTTTAGCCATATCCCCATTTTAGTTTATCCCATCAACAACATATAAAAATACACAAATATCCTTTTTCTATTTTATGAACCTTAAATTAATTTATTTTACAGTATATCTATGCACGCTTTTTCATGTTTATATAATAACAGGCTCATATGAAGTAATCTTGACCTTGTAATCTAATAACATCTCTCATTTACTCTTAAGTGAAAAGTACCATGTTCGATTCCTCCTTTCCCATTGTAATGGCAATAAAAAAAAAAAAGTGATCTTAGAACTTAAGAGGGGCAAAAGAACAGTTATACGATTGTTTATGTTTTGTGAATTTTTGTCCTCAAATTATTGTATTATATCTATAGAAACTTTCGCCGTACATGAAAAGAGCAATGAAATCCACAATGTCCCAATCATTATTTGCTTACTCTGAATACCGAAGAACGATAGTTAGAATTTGAGTATAATATGCGTCTATGGTTGTATATAATGAAAATTATTTAAATAAAAATTATATACTTTTAGCTAGGACGATCCTATTTTCTCACAACGAAACAGATGCGGATTTGTTTTTTCTCAGGGACATACATGTAAGACATGCAATTTTTTAAATTATAATACATTACAAAATTGCATTAAAATTTATGATTTATTATAAAATGAAAAGTTTCAACATTTTTACAAAAATCACAGAAATCCATATAAAATACAATATGTATAAAAAAATTGCATCGATATTTAAATAATTATTTTATAAAATATATATAATTAAATTATTGACCGGTCAAAAAACAAACAAATATCTCCTTAGATTCATAAAACTAAAGCTAAGTTAATGACTCTTCTGCATGTGAGTACAACCTATTAAATATCTGCAATCATCCATCCACTCATTAATAAGAGAGTTTCAATGAATCCACATGTCCTACCAGGCAATACACCTTACCTGATAAATCTGCACAAGTGTTATTGTGGTGCATATACCATTGTCCAGAAAGAACAATCTGGGCACTTTATCATTATGCAAGTGCTAAGGTACCTTTCAAGTATGATGAAATGAGACCCACCTAGTGTGGGAATTCATGAAAAGTTCCTAGCTATCTACCAGCTGTCAGCTTATTGTGGAAACCAAAAAAGCTCTTATGTTATCTTCCTATCAGAGAAAGTAATGGGAGTGTTCTGAGGGATGACCTTGATGTGTTGGAAGTAAGAATCCACAACAATTTACATGACCCACAAATCACATGTTTACATTGAAAATCCAAAATCCTGGGTAAAAACAACAGACAAGACAAGACCAATCCACTATAGTATAACATTTCAAGCACCTATACCTTTATCCCTGTCATGACACGATAATACACTAGAAAGACTTTGATGAGTAATACATTTCGCGTGTAATATACATAGTAAGTAAATACTAATCAAATTTTAACACATATCATACTTCTTTGTATCAATATATAATTGGTAGTTAAACCCCATGCGTATATCCAACACAAGGAGTGTATTACCTAGAAATCCTATAAATGACCCGATGCGTTAGGAAACTACTTGGTACATTCAACACATTCTGTAACAATGTGAAGTTTGAAACTAAGAGGAAAGACCGTGTGCAATCTTTCAAACTTTAAATGGGCAGGGTTTGACACACATCTTAACAAGGTTGGTGTTGAATGTTCCAACTTCCAAGCCTCAGTAAGTACACATTTTCTTATCTGCATTTGTTACACTTCCTTTCATGTATGAAACAATTCCATATCACACAAGTACATGAAAACTCTATCCTCAGCATCAGCTTTACCGACCCTATTCAAAAGATTTCTTCTTTTGAACTTGGGCATCATCACCTTTAAACACATCTACCAAAGTTTGAAATGAATGGCCAGTTGTGATCAGCATAGATATACCAAAAGTACTTTATTGCCGAACCACCACGAATCTCTTGACAGTACAGAAATTTCCACAAAAAGCAAATCCACAACCAACAGTCTTTTTCCTTTCCTAACAATAACAAGAGAACTCTACAAGAAAAACAAAAGTAGATGAACATCTTTGCCTTCATAGATTTTTATCCCACTTATAAAGAATATCAGGATACAAAAGAATACATGGGTTATGTTTTTATCAAACAATCACTACAAAACCCAGAATCTCCGGTAACGTATATACACTAATACAATAAATAATTCAAGACCCAAAAAAAAAAACCCTTGAGGGGATAAAAGTAAAAGGAGCAATGAATTCCTTGTTGGGAATGTTTACTTTATCAAATTCACTTCTCGGGTGAATGAATAGTGTTGGACCATTGAAACTCTATCTCCAAATTCCTTGAAGGGCCACTTTTGCTCTGAGGTAATAAAGTGTATTCCCCAGCTACCGCTCCAAGAATTACAACCCGGTCAATTTGAATGGTGACTTTACCAAACGAGCTCTGTTATGTTGAACAGAGATACAGTTAAGGAACTTGTGTAGACAAATCTACTGAGGAAAAAACCAACACTGTACGGTCTTGAAAGAAATGAAATTCCAGAATCTAATTACCAGAACGTACGAAAACACAAAGAATTTCAGTGTCACTCACCTTTCCATTTTGCTCTTGTTCTTGCAAGATATATGAAGCTTTTGACCTTTGGGGGGACTTTCAAAGGACCACGCAAAGCTCTCATCCCAATCGGGATTAGGACCCGTGGATACAATCTGATAAATTAGCATGCATCAGAAGGATATAAAAGATAACAAGATATACATAAAAGCAACCTTGAGGATTAAGTTATAAGGTTAACTTTGATAATTTTTTAAAGGGAAAGAGGAGGGAGAACTGATGTTATTTGAATATCTGCTCATCAGAATGATAGAAATCTTGATTAAGAATTAATATGTAAAGAACAAATGGAAGAAGTGTGGGTGCCAACATGCTATACTAGCATCGGGGACAAGTGAAGCCGATTTTATGGAGGAAAATAAAAAGCGGAGGTAGAAATAGGAAAATTTTTGCATGTTATTACTAAATACGTGAGCTTTTTTTATGAGCAATTCAGAGTATATCTTAAGAGAATTGGACTTTGATAATTTGAATGTCGTAGAGTCTTTACTTAAGCAACCTTTTGCATGGCAAATTAACAAAGGGACAATTCATGGTGGTTACAAAGAGCAATGTGATTTTGAGAAAGACCAATGGAATCTAGACTAGAAAAACTCAACTTTCTCATCAATATGTTTTGAGTTCTTGGCATAACATCATGGATGAGAAAATCAATTACTATAAGAGGTAAGGGTGATACCTTGGTCTGCTTAGGTGGGTTGTTGCCAAGTGTGAGCTTGCAATAGACACTAGGGTTACCAACTGACTGCTTCATATTGTTACCGCGCTTGATTATCACCACCAATGTCCCTGGCAAACATTGTAACAAAAACTCTGCCTTTTCCTGGAACCTAGGTGGACCAGACTGAATTAAGTATTGAAGCAAAGGAATCGCATCAGCAGCAGCAACTGACTGAGCTTTAGAAACCTCCGCTGGGCAGGCTGACCAAGCTTGCCTCAGAAGGAAAAGTGCATCCAAAGCAGCTTCTTGTGTTGCCTCTGAGCCTGTCTTGAGGGATGTAACCAGATGAGGAATGCTAAGAGTTGCAGGCTCACTAGCCCGTAATCGTGGGAAGTTGCCAAAGAATGCATTTAAAGCTTTCAGATACTCCTCGTTAACAGTTCCAGTGGCCCATAAATCCTTTTCAATGGCAGCTGCATGATAAGCAGTTTAGTATACAATGAAAATATGGATCAACTATTTATCAAAAAAAAAAAAAATTAGTGTATTTATCAAAAAAAATGGATCAACTCTTTCCCAAAACACACACACACATAGTGGATCTACTTGCCAAATTCATCAAAACAAAGATAGACCTTTGTGAAGAGCGAAGACATGTACTAAATGTATCAGCCAAAAAGTTGTGATCTTCAAAGAGCAATGATCAAAACTAATTCAAAGATAAGTAAAGATACAGCTTTAAAACACAATGTAAGGTTGAATCAAGCACTAGGATTGCATCAAATTCTTCAATATTTATCTCAGACCAGAGTTTTGAGAAATGAAATAATTTTTTGACTGAAAAACAAACAAAAAAAGACAACGAAACACTTTTAAGCTGCTTTTCTAGATAACAAGATTTTTAAGAGCCATGGAAGAGAGAGTGACTCACCAGTTATGGCTCTAACTGTTTCACTGGAAGCATATTCCTGAATGGTGTGATTTGAAAACAAAAGCTTAACGAACA
The DNA here is from genome assembly GCA_024138025.1 of Combretum micranthum. Lineage (NCBI taxonomy): Eukaryota > Viridiplantae > Streptophyta > Magnoliopsida > Myrtales > Combretaceae > Combretum > Combretum micranthum. The sequence continues at coordinate 169,568 of JAMXBD010002571.1, forward strand.
TGGCAGCTTGAATAGATGTCTCTGGATCACTTGAACCAATGAGATCTAATACAACTTGAACACCACCGGCCTCTGCAACAGCTCTTTTGTTTGGTCGACTGTACATTACAAGGTTTTGTAAAGCACATATTGCTACCACTTTCATTTCTTCAGTAGGTTGGTCTTCTAGCACATTTACTAATGCACGACAAGCTGAAACAGCATCTGCACTTCGAGCAAGAGCCTCATTCTGAAAGATGTCACCAAGTGCAAGAGTGGCAAGTAACCTTGCTTGCTGAGCTTGAGTTTGCGGGTCAAGAAGGTACTGTGATAAGGGCAATATGGCAGATTTCGTAGCTTTCGTTTCCCTGATCTTCACATTATTTAGCAGCACTTCCAAAAGCCTTGCAGCTGTTTCCTCACAGCGGTGAGATCTAATAAGTTCCAGGAGAGCCTCTACTGCACCACTTTCCGCCATTGCCTCAGCACTAGTTGAGTCATCGCTCTCCAGGACAAGGAGAGCATTTAAAGCACCAACTACAGTGCTTTCTGAGCCAGAATGAAGCAATCTTACCAAAACAGCAACTGGCACCTCCAGATAATATTCGGAACTAAATTGCAAAATACTAGATAACACAGAAGATGCAGACTCCCACAAAGCATGTGGAAGCATAGGATCAGTCTGCAGTATGACTTTGGAAAGCTCTGTGACACCACCCTCCTTCGCAATTTCATTGGGCCACATCAAAGCAATGCTCACAAGCGCCTTAACAGCTCTCTGCTGCACTATTTGTATTCCAGAACCAAGGACACGTACAAGGGGGCCAATTACTTGCTGTGTTACTGAGTCTTTCTGAAGATTTTCTTCCATGAACAGATGTGAGAGAAGCTCAGCTGCCAACTGCTGCACAGCTGGAACTGGGGAATCAAGTAATGGAATGAGAGGCTCTATAGCCTGGTGTGATGTCAGTGTATAATCAGCACGACACTGGGATGTTCCAAAATATTAACCAAAACCTGTAATGCACTGTGCTGTCCATCCGGCCCAAATTCTGGTCTTGTAAGAAGCTGAAATAATGGCTCTACCACTTTCGCAGCAGATGGTCCCTTGGCAATGCCTGCATTGTTGGTTAATATACGAAGCAATTCTGCAAAAGCAACAAAGAAAGTCAGGTGCCTCATGGAGAATATCCAGCACACTCTCAATCACCCCTGCTTTCACCATTTCCATTTTACAAGCAGGTCTGTCTTTCCCCAACTTCACAAGAGCCCTGGAGATAGCTTCATGAAGCAAATAATTCCTCCCATAGAGAAGACCAACAAGAGGAATGACTGCACCATGGGCGGCAACTAATTCTGCAAGCTGCTCATCATCAACAAGCTTTTCTATTGCACGGACAACTGAATGTTGAGCAGGACTATATTCAGTAACAAGAAGAGAGACCAAAGGCTCCACACAGCGTGCAGCAGCCACAGTGGATCTTATTCTTGTATTTCCAAATAGTACATAGCACAACTCAGCAGCATCTCCCTTTAGATCCATTGAACAATTGGAAGAGAGTATCCGGCAAAGGACATCCACCGCATTCATTTCAACATCTGCAACTGCAAGTGCTTTTGAAGGGTTTTCGCTCAACAACCTAACCAATGCAGCAATAGCAGCATGCTGTTCCTTCTCCATTCCAGCGCTCAAGATTTCTACCAAGGGTTGAACAGCCTGCCTTGCAGTCTCAGCATTCCTTATATGGTCAGCTGAGAAAAGGCTTTCAAGAGCTTTTGCAGCACTATACCTTGCACTTCTTCCCCCCAAACGTAAAACAGCTACCAATTGACTGACAGCACCGAATGCAGATTCATGTCTCCTTATTTCAGAAGTGCCAAATAGGATCCCCAACAGATCAGTAGCAGCTTCTTCTGTAGCATCCCGCGGTCCAAGTGAAAGATACTTGGTCAATGCTTCCAGGGCTCCTGCTTCAACCATAACAATCTTGTTTGATGGGCAGTCTTTGGCAAGTTGGATCAGAAGGCCAAGTGCAAGAAATGGTGCACTTGGACGTTCAGGAATCGGTTTCAGCAAATCAACAAGAGCAGGTATTGCTTTTCGAGATGTGGCCCCCACCCTAATGTCTTCAACTCTAAACAGCCTCTCAAGAGCAACCTGGTCAGGGTAACGCACCAATCCAAATTCCTCCGACAATTCCAGGATGTCATACATATCATGATCAGCAAAACCAAGTAAGGAAATAAGACCACCTGCTGCGCCAGAATTTGCCACAGAAAGAAGCGTTCCCCTGCTGCCATTGCTGACTAGGCTAGCAATAGCTTGTGCAGCAAAATATCTGTTTGATGACTCCTCAGACTTCACCAAATTTGCCAGTACAGGTATAGTTCTCATGGTTGCATTTGCTCTTATGATATCTCTATCTTGGAACAATATTGCAAGGAGTAAAGCACAGATCCATATACTGCAATCCTCTCTTTCATCAATCTGCAGGATTCCAACAAATAGATTAATAAAAAATGAATTGTACTCTGCCAGGATGTAGAAGAAACAATAAAGTACCTGAACATAATGTGAGAAATAATTAGATATTTTGTCAGTAAGGACATCTATGGCACCGGCTTCCATTATCTCAGTTCTAATTTTTTCATCATGGCTAGCAAGGACAGAAAGCAACCACACAGCTAAGTTGGCACCACGTACTGTTGTTGTCCTACCTTCATCCGATTCACCATTTCCTTTGGTGTGCCTGCATATACTAATAATATCCTTTTCATCAACACCCTGGCTTGCCAAAGGAGAAGATTCAGAAGAGCTAGTAATTGCTACAAGAGACTGTATCAAATCAGTGCATGAACTAGACTGGCTTAGATCCTCCACTACTCTCTGGTAATTAACTTGTGCTGCACAGGTAAGAAGTGCTGTTCCCCCAATTTTGACATTTTGGTTTGAGGAACTGATGACTCGTTTAGCAATTGCAGATATACAGCCAGAAGTGCTCACGACTGTGTCCCCTAAGGCAATAGATCGGTCTTGACAAAGTCGTGATAATATCTCAATCGCTTTGTCCTGAAATAATGGTTCTGATGCTGGAATGGATGAAACTATAGGGGATATACTTTTAGGAAATTCAGCTAAGACGGCCCATGCAGGCTTCACGTTTCCACTAGCTCCTCCTAGCCTTGAGAGAATGGCAAGTGCATTTAGCGCCTCTGAAGTAGGTGCAGGATCACAATTTGCTGATTCCAGAAAAGAAACCAATGCAAGAACTGTTCCAGCACGATTCACATAATCAGCTAAGGCTGAATCGATTTGTCGAGAGCAAAGCAACCTTGCAATTGCAGCAGCAGCATGGGTCTTTCCGGCAACCGTGCCCTCACGCAACACCTTAGTGGCAGGCAAAATTATTTCCTCAGGAATTGCTTTATCCGAGACTTCGCTGTCTAAGATAAGGTTCGCCAAAGCACATGTCGCCTGCTCTGCTACTTCCAGATTTGAAGAATTTGCTAATGAAACTAAAGGAGCCAATGCATCTTTAGCAATGGCAGCCACATCTTTATTCACCTTAATTGAGAGAAAAATTGAAGCAAGACATCGGGAGGACTCAACCAAGATACTCTCAGATTCAGTGTTTAAAAGTTTCAGGGCAGACCAGAGGGTCTTCACAGCAATGCTACTCTCACGCAAGTCTTTCCTTTGAGAGAAAATTCCAGCAAGGGCTGATGCAGACTTGGCTTGAGTTTCTTCCTTGGTAGAACTCAATATTTTGATCATCGTTTCAATAGCATCATTTGCAGCACTTCCTTCACGTAATATGTCAGTGATAGGAACTACAGAAAGCATGCTTCTAAGCGCATCCAAAACATATACCTTAGATTCAGGCAACTCGCTGGTCAATAGGGCTGTGAGCTGGCTTATAGTTGCAGTGTCGGATTTTTGGATGAGATGGTTCAATGTCTTAGCAGCAATTTCTTTTCCGTTTGGGCTACCATTTTTCAATAGCCACAGCAAAGCAGGAACAGCATCAGCACTTTCAACACAAGCACGTATATCTTCACTGTGATTGCAAAGATTTCTCAAAATCAGTGCAGAGTCTTCCTTTGCTTTGACAGATCCAATTTCCAAAATCTGAACTAGAGGCGGTATGCCACCAGCTGCAGTTATGGCCCATTTACTATCATCATTCTCATTTGACAGAAGAGAGAGTAATGCCACTGCACATTCTTGCTGTTGCTCTGAGGAAAGGCCAAGAAGAGATTAGTAACTGAACACCTTCACGTCCCTGAAGTGCACGCCATAAGCTGCCTTCATTCTTACAAAGCATTAGAAGAGCTCTCGTGAGCTCATCCTGGACTTCATTGGTTGCCATTGTGATCAGACCAACAAGCAACCGCTTTGCATCAGATTTTGCCAGCTTGGCTGCAAGTATGGAATTGCCATACAAGCTGGCCAGGGCTTCAATGGTACGCTCCTGGACAAGAAATGGCAAGCGGGGTTTGAACTGCTTGATAAGAGTCTGCTCTACAACTGTAGGATCTGATGGTCGCATAGATTCTGCTTTGCTATCGTATATCATAAGGGCCGATGCTAAGGCCCCTAGTGTGTCAGCAACCTGGGCTGGTGAAGTGCATGACTCCAGGCTCTGGCCAAGGCTTGAGATGACATATGACAAACCACCAGATATGTTAGCAAGTGCGCACATTGCATTTTCTTGTAGTGCTTGGGCATATTCCCCCTGCATAAACTCTTTTGAAGGGGCTATTGTGGCATTTATCAGCACTGGGATCCCACCAGAACTTGCAATCTTTTGTCTTGCTTCTTTGCATTGGGCAGAAAGAGATTTAAGTGCATTTGCAGCTTCTGCTCTTACAGAAGCTTCATTTCCTGATCCCAGTAACTTAAGGAGTTGTTTTGTGGTGTCTGTCGCCAATACCCTAGGACAAACAGACACATCTTCCATCATCATACATGCCAGGAGAAAGCACACATTTGCCTGGGTGCTTGACTGGCCAGTTGTTAGCAATTTAACGAGGATATCCACCCCTCCAGCTTGTACAGTTGCAGACCAAAATCCTTCAGTGCTGCTAGACAGGTTCTTCAAAGCTCCTGTTAACAAGCTGTCAACCAAATTACCAGCTTTGAGCCCATTCTCAAGCTGCTCCCAGAGAACAGGCACAACTCCTTCGGTTGAAAATATTTTTGATCCAACGTGATCTTTTGCTCCCCCTTGAGAAACGGCATATATGGTCTTTGCTGCTGCAGTTTGACCTTCTGCAGAGCTGGACTTGAGGAGACCAAGCAATGGAGGAATACATCCTCCCAAGAGAACTTTCACCCTCAGGTCATTTTCTTTACAGAGCGATCCCAGAACAGTAGCAGCCTGTATCTTTACCCCTGTCGAACCTGAGCGGAGAAGTGATACAAGCACTGGAACAGCCTGAGAATGAGATCCAACAGCACTGAAAGCACTTTCACGGCTATCAATAAGTTCCAGCAGCTGCCTCAAGGAATGCTCCTTCTCTTGTGCAGAAGAAGAACTCTGCCGCAATTGCTCTATGCATTGGGCAACGCTTGCTAAAGTCCCATCAGGATCCTCCATGCTACTAGTTCTATCCCTATAAAGCACAATCACAATGAGAATCAGCTTGATTGTATCTGCATTTATGTCTATACAAGGAAATCAACAAATGAAAATAAATCAATCATATCATTTGCACAAGAAGTCATATCAAAATACTAATTAGGAAGAATTGCAAGTTAAATAAGCAACAGGGGATTTTTATAAAAGCAGCCAGATAAAATAAAACATATATGAACATAAATTATGGCTCACTACCAGTAATTTCTTCAAGTGAAGAATCACTAGCAGTTAACCATATAAGTGCATTTTATCTTTTGATCCACAAATAAGAAGGCTTGAATCATTAAAGAGAGAAAAATGCTAACTCCCATTGAAGCAGACAAGCAAACCATGCAACACAAATAAGATTGCATTATCATCCACAGTGTTTCTGCTAGATTGGAATTATTTCGGCTGTTAAATCTTGCAGCAAAACTATGGGAGGACTGAAACTACCCCACCAAACAAATCATGATGGAGAGTTACGTCTAAAACACTCCAAAGCTTTTATCAGTTGGCAGACAACAATAACTAATTTAAAATATATAACTATGCCTGTATGTGTGTGAATGCATGTATGTGTTTTTATTACAATATATATATGTATGTATGATGATATGATCAACAGAAAACAGGCTACGGTGATCATTAGAATAGATCCAATAGGCTTAGAAAAGGTTGAAATTTATCCATCACAAAACGCAAATCAAGGGAACAGATTTCATGAGACAGTGTTTCTTGGAGGAGAAACGCAGCATAGATATGCAGAGTTCATTAGTGAATTCACCTTTAGATGGCTTTTAATTTCACAACTTTACTGACCTTAGGCCCATCTTTATGACTGAATGTGGAGTTGGGGGCTCCGAATCTTGAATTTTCCCATCCCCATTTCTTTCCTCAATTGAAAATATGAAAAATCATAAATAGTAGCACATATAAGCATCAGCGTGGAAGAAACAATTGCATGCAAACAGAACACACAGTGTCCTATTGAAAAGAACCGAATGAACAAAAGTACACCAATCAGCCACTTGAATTACAAACTCAGTTGAAAGATCAAAATCAGATTTATTTTCAGCTCTACATTATAAAACAATTACATTGGCTTTCATGAGATAGGACACCGATCAACTTGATTTCTTCATGGTTGCACCAAAGAAGAATCTTTCTCGAATAGCCATTTTACGATTCTCGATTAGAAAAAGTAGGCTGGCACCGTTAGGGCTCCCAGGTTCCCACAATTTTGACAAATGCCACAATTATAGAGTCAAAGGACACTCCTTATAAAGCTTAACACAGCCACAGAATGCAAAACCTCAACTAGATCAAACATAACCACTTGGATCCAGCCAAACTCACAGACAAGATCACTAGAGATTCGATCTCAATCCAAAGTAAACAACACTACAAAACAAGTCAAATGTACGGAATCGAGAATAATTACCAGATCATTAGCAGAATGGCCATTGCCATTGCTGGCGGCGAACCGCCAAGCCAGTGTTGCCGCCAGCTTTAACTACTTCACTTGAAAAAAAACACCAACACCCCACACAACTTCAAATTCTCTCGAATCTCGCGAACCTCCCAGATCTCACCACTCAGTCAAAGCATCAATCTTTCCTGCAAAACCAAAGAAACCAAAAAATCAATCCCAACCCTATTATATCCAACAATACAAATCACAGATCAAGCTAATAAATACTTCAAATCCTGAGTCAAAGTAATAGTCAAAATCAACACTGCGTGGATCAAATACTTGGGGAAAACAAACTTAATCGAAATCGAGATCAAATCAAGTATCCAAATGAAATCGAACTCTGGAAATTAAAGCTGAATGAAGTGAGATTCAAGGTAATGTACAATGTTAATCCATCTCTACGGAGAGAGGAGGATTGAAATGGCAACGCGCAACGAGTGGAAAAAGCGAAGAAGTGAAGAAGGGATGGTGAAGAAAGTAGAATAGAGAGAGAAAAAGACCTTGTTGGATGGAGGAATGAGTGGTTTCGTAGATGTGAAGAGAGCATCAAATATATGAAATATGGAACCAGAACTAATAATGAGAGAGAGAGATTGTGTTTTGTTTGCTGATGTTGTTGCTGTTCGGGTCGTGAGTAAGAGAGAGTGGGAGAGAGAGTGTGTGTCTGTGTGTTTAGGAGCTGGATCACCGACAGGTCGAGGATGTCTGAACTGAGTTGCTGGTGAGCGGCTCGGCTTATTTCCATCGGCAGCAGTTTTCAGGTTGAGAGTAATGCTGTAATTAGTGTTGCTTTTTTTATGTTTTTTCTTTTATTAATGACACTGGATTATGAGATACTGGTGGTTATGATTACTGTTTTAAGTTTTATTATAAGTGTGTTTTAACATCTTTTAATAGTTTACATATTTACGCTTTTAGTTATACAATTTATATATTTATATTTTATCTTTATGTTTTTATTATAAAAAATATATTATAGGTTATGATTAATTCATAATAATTAATTTAATAGAATAGCATTACATGGCATAACCATCACTATGGATGGATTATGCCACCAGACCAATCTAAAGTGCTCATCACCCCAGAAGTTAAAAGATAAAAATAAAAACCACAAATTAGTCCACAGCTTATTTTCATTTAAGATAAATTACATCAAATTTATCTTAAATTTAAGGGTAAATTCATTTATCCTAAATTTAGGTTATAACGTTTGAAAATAAGTTCATTTAAGGTCATAACGTTTAGATAAGCAAGTCAATTAAGATTACCATTGGCATGTGTCAACATAAGAAATATTTAAGATTAAAACTTGAAGATTCGACATATATAATACATGCTAATGATAACCTTAATTGACCCACTTTTCTAAATATTGTAACATTTATTTAATCATTCAAAACATTGTGATTTATTTTTAATCATTCAAATGTTGTGACTTCAAATGACCTCCAAAATTTGTGATCTTCTAGTGTAATTTATTATTTCCATTTAATAGTGTTTCAAGTTAATACTAGCATTATTAAGGGTGGTTTTTAAATTACAAAATATTTAATATAGCAACATTTGGTTGCAAAATTTAAACATAATAAATAAATCATCAATAGCACAATACAAAGAGTATTAGACATCACAATTCACTTGTATCGTATTTGATATACTGGATATTAGCCAGGAATTTTTGTGTTGTCCATGGTTTGATATACACAATTACAATATAAGAATGTTATAAGATGTTTAAATTGTACAATGAATTCAAGTTATCCAATAAGAGAATTTGTTTCATTTTGCATGTAACACTATCTTTCTTCAAATTTATCCAATACCCTTAAAGTATGTTGTTCAATACTGAAGCCCGCAACAACAACTAAATAAGAGACTATGATGTTTTTTCTTGTCTGTCCCATAAGTTATGTAAACCAAATGTCTCTTATAAGTAAGCTTTTTTGCCATTTTATATTTTACAAAACAAATAATCCTGAAAACCCATCTACCCTAAAGAAAAACATAATAAGACACTCATGCTATATCACCAGATGTAACACTTTTTACCAGTAGGATATGCAACTCAATTATAATGGTAAGCAGCCACCTAACACTTCATTAGGTGGTAGCACCCTTACCAAACACTTTATTACGGTGGCACAACCCTTAAAGGTGATTAACCCCCACAATTTATAATAAAAAAAAAAATCGAAAACCAACACAAAATGGTCTCATTAGATGATATATAATAAAACCTTACTAAAGCAGTGGATTATAAAAACTACCTAAGACTGAGGATGTTTAGCAAGAGCCTATTATATATTTTTTTTATTTTTTTCATCATTTTTTCATTGCACAGTACTATTAAAGTGATCCATTCTAAACTATCCAAGACTTAAGTTGGTCAACAAGAGGCTATAAGATTTTTTTTTCTTTTTTTTTTCATCATTTTATTCATTTTTTATTTCATTTTAACTTTTTAGTCATATTTTCATATCATATAATTAAATATAATCAACAATATTACTTAATTAAATTCATTATCATGAACCAATTTAAAATTAACACATGTCTACTTAAATAAAATATAAATATGCAAAATGTCAAAAGCAAAAATATAGGTACACAATGCACCAAAAAGTGAAAAACCCATGTATGGAAATTAAGGATGTGTTTGGTCCATTGGTTTGGTGCAAGTTTATTATCGATTTCAATCAAACTATTTGTCAAAAATAGATAAATATGAAAAACATACATTTTAACTCATAAATAAATCATGAATATTAGATACAGATAAAATACAGATAAAATACAAATAAAATCAAACCAACCAAACTGGCCCTAAGATTTATCCTTAGCTTGCCAAATATTGTAAAAATATTCATTAACTAGAGTAAGCTCAAAATTATGAGGTTGAACAGCAACGTGAGCACACTAGAATCAAGAACTATGGGTGTATTCCCTTTCTATTGAAGTACTTATATTGTTAAGATTTATTATAGGGTAATCAAAATATATAGTAAATGCTTAGTGTTTTTTTTTTTTAAAGACATTTAGCAATTGTATGAACTAATTTAATGTGTTACCCAACTTTTCTTTTTCTATTTTAATATAACTTATTCGCCACAATTCAGACAAGATCAACCACATACGGTCTCCTAATCTCATGAATCCTTTAGCCATTTAATCATGTATATTAGTATATGCCATTGCAATAAGATGGTGATAATCATATAATATACTCTAAGATGGTGCTAAAGTTGCCTGATAAATAAATAATGAAGTTTAGCCAAAAATAAATAAATAAATAAATAAATAAGTGGCTTGACTAAGTTAAAAGACTTATTAAAGGCTATTTATCCAACAAAGATGACATAATGATTAAAGCAATAGAATAAATTTGCACACAAATACATATTATACGAGCTTAAAAAGTGTAGTGTTAAGAAAATTAGGCAACAATATATAGAGGTTTCTTCTTTTAAGTCAATCATTTCTTTCAAAATATGACCAAGGATCTTTCTATCTATCTACATCAACAAATCCACTAATGAAGAAAAGAATTTAGCAAGCATACAAACACCAATCTATGCTTCTAATCCACTTAAGATTTCGCATATTTACAGACTACCGTTTGCTCATCCTTCAATCCTCAACCTAAGATTATTCAGAACTATAGAATCTCATATAATTCTTCCTAACTAACCTTGTACAAGTTTTCAAAATAAAACTTCTCCATTTTGATAATTATAATAGGGTTTCTCAAAAATTTAACTCAATAATATCAATGAAATAGTAAACTAGAAAACTTTTGTGCAAATACAATATTCTTCATGTATTTTATTATTCTCACTTCATCTCTTGACTTTTTTTAAAACTTGGTCTTCAAATAGTCTTTTTTCAACACTCAAATAATGTATTAAGTCTCCTAACCATCAAAGTCTAAAATATTTACTTTCCTTCATTTGAAGATATTCTTATGTGTCACTTATTATTCTTTGTATATAGATTTTGACTTCCTTTAAAATTCTCAAGGAAAATTTATTTAATTCTATATAATGGATCTGACTATTTGCTTATTGTATCATTTCAATTGGTCGATATTATTTAGACATATTACTTAAATTAATGTAATTAGGTGTGTTACTCTTCAAATCTCTAATATTTCCTTATGTTTAAGGTTCCAATTGATTATAGCTTTTGTTTCCATATAAGAGATTCTAATACACACTTGCTCACTTGTATTCATTGTAGATCTTCCTTATCAGTACAATACCTCAACTTAAGTAATTTTATTAGTAAATTTAATACCATATTGTTATCATAAAAAACATATTTAAATTGTTTACTTTATTAGACCATCTTTATTGTAATTTTACTTGACATGAGAACCCATACTAAGTAACCCAAATCATCAATAAAGGGGTCACAAGAGAAGTTATTTGACATGGGAATTAAGACCAAAGTTAATTAGCTAAGAACTTAAAAAGCAAGTTGATTACTTTCTCTCTCTTACTTTTATTGGTAGAGCGTGGCATATAACAATTAAAATATTTTTTCAAAATTTTTAAGTAACTCTCTGTACAGCAAGTTTGGTTCACTAAAATGAATATAATTTCTTATTTTATCATTAGGAGTATTTTTGGAATAAAATATAATTTTTGTTCAAAAAAGTTATTTCTTTAGTAAATGGAAGAAATGAGGATTCCTAATCCATTCCACATTAAATGGAATAGACAATTTTTTAATAAAATTTTGCAAACCAAATGAAGAATATCTATTATGTGGTAATAAAAGGTAGAACACCAATTCTATTTTCGTTGAACCAAACATGACATTAAAAAACTTCTCAATAAAATTAAGAGTTTTTTAAGCAAAGAAAGTTGTTTAAAAAAGTAATAGCTTTCTAAGCATCTCTCTAAATAGCTTATGGTTAGAGATGGTCTTGGGATAGCATGCTTGCCTTTTACTCTTACTCAACATGTCTTGCATCAAATAAAGTGTTGAGCATCATCTATACTATTAAAGTAAAACCACTCCCTTTGATATCTTTAGTGTAAATTTTTAATACAATATTTTTAATATATGGATATAAAATAATTTTCATATCCACAAAATCATGAAAATTAAATAGGATTTGAATATAATTAAATAAGGTTGAATAGACATAGCCTTTTCCTTTTTTAGCATATGAGATAAAAATATTTTTGGTATCTTGAAATCATGAAATTAAATAGGATTTGAATAGAATTAAATAGAGGTTGAATAGATATAGTCTTCTTCTTTTTTAGTCTAAGAATGTATCTTTATATACCGATCTAAACCTCTAATACAATATCTATGCATGACAGTTACCCAACATGGAGAAGTTACATGTAGAAAATACAATTGTAATTATGATTTGTAATTAATTTCCTCTATGACTACTTAATGTTGTCCTCTTCTCAAAACAATATATCTATTTAATTTATATATGTTGGGTTGTTTTATTTGCACACACATTGTGAGGTATCATCTATAATTTAAAGTATAAATATTGATGCACTATGGTTATTATTATCATTTTTGGGTTAGGTTTTTATGGGCCTTCTTTAATGACTTAGAAAACAGAAACAACATAAATAATCAAATAACAACAACAATAATGAGATTTACCACATCTAATATGAGAAATAATTTCCTAGTCAAAACGACTAAGTCAATTTAATGCTACGTTAATTATTGTTATGCTGTTCACGTGGGCATCATGAGTGTGGCGAGACCAAGCCATATGCTCAAATCAACCACCGACGGAACGGAACGGGAAATCGTCGTCCCCGGAAGACAAAGGAAATTAAAAAAAAAAAGAAAAAAAAAAAATTAAGAAGGAATCTAACATTTTTAATTCAAGTTTTGAGTAACCACTACACGTCATATGCATAAAAATACATAAAATACGAATGGTGAATTTTAAAAAATTATCTATTGTCATTACTATATCTAAATATAATAATTATTTATACAACACTTATATATATATATATATATATATTGTCGGATCATATACGGGAAAAGGAATAATAATAATACACTAATATTTTAAAAAGAAATTATAAAAATGCTACTAGGATAAAAATAACATCAAAATTAGGCAACTTTAACTTATATCTTTAAATAACGAGTTTAGTTTGTATCGAACTCATCTGTTGAAGAGATGAGTTTATTAAAATTGTCTTAAACTCATTTTCTGAAAAGATATTGAAGAGATGAATTAACATATAAGCTCTTCTTGTTTTGAAAAAATAAAGTTATTGTAATTATACTGATT